>CAHIKZ030000532.1:0-245000 GCA_903632075.3 Acanthosepion pharaonis | reverse complement strand
TCAGGCTGAACTAATAGGAATTGCAAGAATACATCACGATAGAAATTTCTGTTTTGATATTGCTTACAACCATGTATATGTCTGGCCATGTGTCACTTAGACAAGTGGACTAAGACATTGGTCTGATTCAATCTCTCAGTTAGGTAGTGCTGAAAAGTCATATACTCTAGTTCAGTAGAAGAAATGGACAAGCAAACAAAAATGAATAAGATTGTTGAGTATTAACAGATATGAAATATTTCTTAAGCATGGAAAATGGATGGTGAACAATCTACCCCTGTGAATTGAATAAAGGGTTTGGTTCAAAATTTCAAAAAGATTATTGATGATGACAGACACTTGAAGAAATCTGGAGGGTACAACAGTTGAAATGTGAGTATAATTAAGATGAGAATGCAAGTCCAAAGCATATCAATGCTACATTTCAAAAAATTCTACCTAATTCTACCCAGTTTAATTAGTTGTATATCTATGAGGGGATAAAGTATCCATCAGGTATTTGTCATTGATGAAGCTATTCATCTTTTCCCTACATAATAGGAATCAATCAACTCAACTACTGCAATATTACAACAACACACAACAAAATATTGGCTGAACTTTCAACCTTAACCTTTGTAAAAACTTACACAAACCTCTTACTCTACATCCTACAATAATTATTCTTTATTCAACTGCAAAGAATTTTGTTCTGTCAACCAGCAATTTTATACACAAGAGAAATTCTGAAGGCTGAAGAACCATTTATTGTTATACATTTTTTGCATCCTTTACATTTCATACAATTTGCATATTCTTTGATTCTTATTGTTAGTCAACAAAACCTGAGGGAACTGCTAAGTGAATAAAGGATGTACAAGAAATAATATAATCATTAGTATGAACTTTACTATCAACTATTTCCAACCAAAACAAAATGGAACTTAATATAGTTTCTTCAGTGTATGTGTTTGTGTGCTGCAAAACATGCTTTAAAATATTTCCCAATATAAACATTTGACCTCAAGTAGTCAAAGGATGTCATTAGGAAAGTTTGTTAATTTTTGTTGAAAAAGTACAAAACCAAGTCTTATTTTCTCTTCAAGTCCCTTCTGTAGTATGGGTAGGCGAGGATGGGTAAAAGTAGTAATGAGTAAAAATGTAAAGATATACAAAGTATGTCACTTGAATGCCATATCTATACCCTTTTCCAGGTGACACTTGGGCAATGTGGCAATCAAATGATATGACAAGTCAAAATCTTTCGTCTTTAAAATAATTCATAATGGGTACAAATGAAGAGTCCTTCATTTTTTTTAATTCTTCACTGGTTCTTTCAAAACAAATTAGAGAAAAAATTCTTTAATAGTAGAAGTGTGTAAAAATGTAACATTACAAAATCATAAAAATCTTATCAGTCATCATATATTAATAAATGCAATCAAGAAAACTCTCAGCACCTGTTCATCACTTGATATTTAATCTAATTTTAAGCTGTCTGCATCTCCATTTAATATTCCCAGAATATTTGAGAACATTTTTAAGCTCAAAATCTGCAGAAAATGTGTGAAAGTGATAGCACTAAAAATATCTACAGATGCAGATAGTATGACTGTTGGATACAGGTGAAACCTATTAGCATTTATTAGAGGGTTTTCAGTTACACAAATTAGGTATCTGTTTGAAAGAGATGCTTAAAAAAATGAACAGATATGACTTGCTTGCTTTAACTGCAGCCAAGTAGACACTCGGTATTCATAAAACACTCAAAATAGCTGATCAGTTAAGTTGGTTGAAGCCTCTCAAGATCCGTTAAACTTTATTTACTTACAGAAGTAGAAGGCAAATGCAAGAAAATGGAGATTTCAGGTTCTCTCAGATTTCCTCAATGTAGGAAATTTCTTGTGTTTTCTGAGAAGTAAATTTATTATCTGATCATTCCTCTACAATACCCTGAGGTAGGGACAATGATTTTTTTCCAGTACACTTATGAAATACAGCATAATTTGGTTGAAATCCTTTCAAAGTGTAACTTCAGCTTGTCAAGATGTAAAGAAAAAGGTATTATAGGTTGGCAAACATAATATACATTTGTATGTATATCATTTCCACCCAATTGTAGGTGTTGATGTCCTGAAGAATACTTTCAAAACTGTGTTGGTGACCAGAGGTATTGTTATCTTTTTGTGACAGCAAGTGAGCTAGGTGAAGATTGCTGCTTTTACAACCTTCTGTTCCTATTACAAGTTATTTTCGCAAACTTAGAAACTTGGTGGACTAATCATTTTACATAACCTAAGAAAAAAAAAAAAAAGTGTCTGCAGAATATGTTTGATCAACAAACTTTGAAATAAAGAGAAAAAAAAAAACAAACAAACTTATCTATTGGGAACTGAGAGAGGTGAATGCCTTGAGAACTGGAGGTGTAGGATGAAGGATTTAATATTGGTGATAGCAACCACAACCAGTGAGAAATTTGTGGGTAAGGGTGGTGGTGATAAAAAAAAAACTCAAGGCAAGATGGGTGCATGTTGATGGTTGTTGACATTCATGCAGTCAACCTAAATGATGAAATTGGAGGAGAAAATCAGTGTGTGAAAGGATAGAAGATAACATAGTAGGTGTAGACAGAGACAGATAAGGAAATTGGTTACATTCCCATTGAAGCCAAAACTGAGTGAAACTTAGGTAAGTCTAAGCTTTACATTTCTGCCTCTTAACTACATGCTTGACTGTATCATTCCACTATGTTAAATGCTGGGGCCTTTGCTGTGTATCAGCAAGAAGGAAAAGTCTGATGACGCAAATAAAACAAGCCCTATGAACTACTTTTGTGACAGATTCTTATGGCTTGTTATCCATGCCCTGGTGAGTCTGTCAATGTTTATTTTGTGGAACTGCAAAAATTTGCTTCATTGTTTGATGAAAATATCTAATGAGGGCTTGTCATGTGCTTTCATAGCAGAACAGGCAAATCATGTGAAACACATGATGCAAGCGCCATTGAGGATGGACAAGATAAGAGTAAGTGAACTCCTGCCTATGACCGGAGCAATAGTAAAGGATGATATGTCAGCTGAGGAGCCAATTGCAGTGGATATACTGGCAGTTGAAAATGACATTTCCACACCTTTCACTAAGTGTCATTTGGACATTAGTTGTCACAGGTGCATTGGGTCAAAATCATTATGCCAAGGATTGCTGATATTGACATGCAGAGATGCACACTAACCATGCATGAAAGAAACACCAATAAGTAAAGTGTTTTTGATGCTAGTGGGTGGAGTCATTTTACTTTGTAGTGTCAGGGAAACAAAACATTGGTACTAGTTCCCTCCCAACAAGGGATAAATGAGGTACTCCCTGTGATAAAAATATACAGCATTGGTAGATTTGGATTGTCATCCTTGGAGCAATCAGGAGGTGAATGTGCTGACAGGTGCTTATGAGTCTGTCGAGTAAGTGGTACCACAGAGCTGAAATATAACATGAACCCAGTTTAAGTTCTAATTATAGACAGTAAAAGTTTGGGAGTAAACCTGATCCTGGGGTTGAACATCATTAAGAAGTTGGGTGGAGTTCACATAACTAGCTCAGGCAAGCATCTCTTCTCACCACGGCAGTTACTAACATATGAAGCAATTTAAATTGACTACTCATAGGAAACTGACTGGTGCTTTTAGAAAAGTGTAATGTATGTAAAGAGTGTGTTGAGGGAAAAACCTGATTACTCTCCTGAGAACTCTGGGGGATAATAAGCAGAGAGGAGAAAGAAACAGGGGGTAACAAAATAACACTGTCTTGGAAACCACAACAACTTTAGAAACAAAATGCCCACAGGACTGACTTCACAAGACACCGAGGTCTTGCCAATTGCTGCTTTTCCCTATTTTTTTTTTTATTAGCATGTGGCATCTTACAAAGATCTGGATCTTGACAAGTTGCAGAGAGGCTTGTAACTGGACATGCTAAGCTGTCCCACTGCTAACTGGGAAAAATGTAACTGGTGTTGACATGTCTACATGCAATCCAGAACCTCTTTTGCATCTGTACTGATGTGCAATCATCACATATATTTTACTCATATGAGACTAAATGGTGCTTTTAGAAACTTCTTTGATATTGGTACCTACAACCATAAATGTTTACATTTCTTAATTCGATTCTGACATTGTGCAATTTGATGGGGTTCATTGTTGACTATGAATTAAGAAACAAACAAAAACAAAAAATAACTATTTTGTTTAACATTTACATATTTTAAAATGTGAACAAGACAATTGCTTTAACTTTGCTAGAAAATTTAATGTCTAGCTAAAAAAAAAACAAACAAAAAGGAAGATTTAATAAACAATAAATGAAATGCCAATTAATTACTTCTCAAATCAATTTGAAAACAAGAAAATACAAAAATGGTCTTGATGTGAGAACATTGCTATTTTGTCCCATAAAATGAATCTGTTAACAAGTCAACATGGAGTTAAGATCAAAAGAAAATTATTTCAAATTGAGAAGGCACTTTGAAAACACAGGAAGTGATGAGAAGAAAGTATTAAAAAAAAAAAAAATAAAAATTGCATATATTTTTAAATATGAAAAATACCTAAGATTTAACAGACTAGATCTCTAAATTGAAGTGAATAAGAATGTAGAATGAAATTCAGTTCCTTGATTTTAGCTTAATATTATTACCATTGATGTAATTTGATAGGAGTTGACATATCTGCTTGATATATAGCTTGACCTTTTTCTGAAATGGAGGCACTTAGAGGACTTGGGCTAAATGTGGAGGCAAACAAAAAGAGTAAGAAATAAGGTTGAAATTAATCTGAAGTTTGAAAATAAAAACTAAATGAATAAAAACGAAACTGAAATGGGTATTTTGCTTGAATGATTTCATCTTTTTAATATTTTATTGTAAAGATGAAAAACTGATTTACTCAATGAATTTGCTTTATGTTGCAAATCAAATTGACAACAATTCTCTCAATTACAGTAACAACTGTTTGGCTTTATAATTAAGTGATTTTAAGTTGCATATTCAGCTACACTGATCAGATAGTATCTCAAACAATTAAAGAGAAAAAAAAAGAGTAAAGTGCTATAATGAAAAATAAATAGAAAAGAGATTAAAATTCTTTTTTAAAAATAAAATTTCACTTTACAAAATGTCATAAAAGCATGAAAAGTCAGAGTTACCTCCCTTGTAAAAGTTAGTTAAGTTACCATAAACATCCGACTATTCAATGGTGATCATGTTTATTGATGGGTCATCTTCCTTTTTTTCTGTATTTTGATAATCAAGAGGATCATCTTTGCTTTCTATATGATTTATTTAATCTTGGAATGTGCCTGAACATTTCCCAAGAAAACAATGACCCACAGTAAATCAGAATAATATTCTGTTAGAGATGAACAAAAATAACTTTTCAAATTTCATTTCTTCCATTATTTAATAAATCATTTTTGAATGTTAAAACCTAATATATTCTCATATTTTATTAGCTTCTCTATTTCAATATTTTTTTTTTTACTCCTGTCATGAAAATTATTAAAATATTGATAAAGCTTAAAATAAATCTGGACAAATTTAATCTCATTAATCCTTGCAGTTCTGCAAATACTAAAGATTGTTGTCCATTTATTTGATAAAATAGTAACACGAATTACATCATCTTACCATATTGTAAAGTGTAGAATTCAAATGTGCCAATTGAATCATTAAAGCTTTGAGAAACATTAGTGAATTTAAAATTTTTATGAAACTAGTAAGAAGTTGTTTTCAATCATAGAATAAAAAAAAATCTACACCATTTACATTATTTGGACTATTGTCCTCATCTGTCGCCATATTACAATGTTTCAGCCGTTGTATGCTCTGGCTTTCTTCATGTGGTTGGAATGTTGAACTGAATCCTTTATTTTGCTCATTGGGGTAGACTATTCTAGTTCAACGTGCCATGTCTAATGGATGTCAGTTATCTCTTTTTAATTCTCCTCATAATATCTCATCTCAGGAATATAGACAGATACTAAAAAAAATCTGTAATGAACTTTTTCTTTCAGATTTTCCTTTACAATCTTACATTCTCAGATGAAACATGAATTTTATAATAATGCTGTATTGTTCAGTAGTTTCTGACAGCAAAATAAAATGGAAATTTTGCTAAAGTTGATCTGTCATAAATCACTGAAGGAAATCTTATTTTTGAAATAGGCAGAGAAAAGGAAAGAAGCTCCAAATCGGATATGGTATTCTTTCAAACTGACTAGTTATGATCGAAAGGGTTCACCTAAACATATCCTTTATGCAATGTCATAACAGTGAGAAATGGATTTCTTAGATATTAGACAAATTTGCACATTGTAAAATTATAAATCTTAAAACATATTTTATTAAACCATTCAATGTAGCAAAGATGAAAGTTGTGACAGGAAACGACAGTGGCAGGAATTCTCATCATTTGCAGTTAATAGGTGAATAATCATGATACATGATATTTATCATCAATGTTAGTTTCATCAAATAAAAGCTTAAAAACCTTTTTTGTCGTTTTCCTAGTTGGCAGATGCCTGGTTTTGAGATCTTTATCAATCTCCCAGTTTGTAACTAATGTTCTTCCAGTTAAAAATTGGTCTTCCACAGAGTCTGTTAGTCTTTACAAGATTCTCCAAGTAAATAAATTACTAAAAGAGATGTTGAATGAAAAGCACTTACTTAGTCCACATGTGCTTTGAAAATTGTTTCACCATTTCAAGCCTTAAGCCTTTGATATTTACTCTGGCCTCGCCACTGAGACATGATGTGGCACAAAGTTGGGTTTATTGTGGGGAACCCGAGTGTGTACATCTAGGCCAAGGCCAAAAAAATTCTCCAAGCCCCCACAACCACCAGTGGCATTGGCCTTGTGGTGAGCACTATTCCCCACTATCTAGTGCCATGAGGGAGTGCAGCCTCAGGCAGCCGTTCCCCAGGGTCAGGCACCTTGCAGTATTGTTTGTTTTTCTCATTTGCACCTCTGTCCTCCAACAGAGCCTCAACTGAGAGATGATAAACCCTACTTGGTATGTATTAGGTAAGTATAATCCTTGAGCCATGATTTTATTAAATTGTAGTTGATAACATCTAGCAAATTTAAATTTGTTTACAAGCGAAACATTGGCCTGAAATGAGTTAATGATGGCCCAGAATCATGTTTCTACTCGAAATAACTGATGTGAATCCAAAGAATGTTTTACAGTTAACATTTTTTGGATGTTTTGAAATATTTCTGTTTTGCCCTGTTTTGGTAAATCTCCTTTTTGTTTTTTTAAATTAAGAGATCTACTGTATTTTCTGGCTTTTTCCCCTGAAAAATACAGGTGTGTCTTCCAAAACAAATGTAAGGCAATGCCCAGACTCAAGTAAGCTTGGATGGTCACCTAATTAGCTTGACTGATAGGGACATGGATTTCTATATTGAGTCATTACACTATAATGTTAATTATCTAATTCAGCCTTTTATATGATGTAACCTCAGTACTTAGCTGTTACAAATATTTCCAAGACTAAAACCTTTCAGGAGCTGAGCCACAAGCTTAAATATGCTCCGTTTACTAGCAGCAGTGGTAGCCTTTCAGCTCTTGACTAGTATGTCATTGCCATACAAACATAATTGGTTGAGTGATTAATGTAAACAATACATGGTAAATGTGTTGTTGTATAAGAATAACTTTTTTTCCTTAGAAATTTATTTCCAATATTAGGATGCATCTTCCAAGTTAGAAAATACGGTAAATCTCTTGGTTTTAAGATTTTTAGGTTGTATTTCCCATATTTTGAATTTGTCATTGTCCTTTGCTTTCATTTTTGGTAGTAGATATAAATAAAAACAAATTTATTATACATGCAACTATACTGACTAATATATTTGATGCAGTTAAAAATTTCCTATACCATTTTATTTTTTTACTCTTATATTCTTGGGAAAGACAGTGAATAGTTTCCCGTTGCCTTATCTCGCTATGAATTTATAGTAGCAGTTCTCATAGATGGACTGTAATTCAAGGTTAGAGAGCCTTGTCTACCCTGCTATTTAGCTAAGAGGGGAAGAGATAAATTGAGGTTTGTCTTTCACAAGGGCATTTGAGTGCAAAAGTGAATGCAATGAACTTTGCTAGGACGAAGTTAGCTTGTTGATCTATTTTCTGTGCCAATAAACCATTACACTACCCACACATTGTTTTAGTTTTGTTTACACTTACTGATTATGGGAAAAAAAAAAAGAAAAAAAAATCAAACTTGTATCTTCTCTCTATTCAACAGATGTTGTTCTGGTTACTCAATCCAAGGTCGCATAATATTGCAAATTTCAATGCATTCTATTTGTGGGTGAGTTTGATATGAAAGGAAAAAAAAGAGTTTGTTGTGATGTGTATTGTTCAATAATAATTGCAAACAATTCCAAGTAGACACACACATGTAAAGTGAAAGTGTCAATGCTTCTCTGTCAAGTGAATATTATTGTGTAGATGAATAAATCCTTAAATGTAAATTATATATAAATGATGTAGGACAAAAGTAATTTAAAAATAAAACAGGTAAATATACAAACTAAATGACAACCAAAGCAAGAGAAAGAATCAAAAGATAAGCAAATATTTGTTGCTTATACAATGAGGAAACTTATGAAAAGCCTCAAATATTTTCCTCTCTGGAACAATATGATCCATAAATATTCATTAATAAAATCTATAAGAGTTTCAAACAGGTCATTACAAATACCTGTTCATTTTCAACATTAGAATAAAAATCTCAACTGCAGATATCTTTTGTGAGATGTGTAGAACCAGAATTTGTTTTAAAAGTTCTGTACACAAAAAAGAAATAACACATGGCAGAATAGATTAAAATACTCAAATGAATCTAGATATTAAATGGCTAAAGTACTGCCATGAAAAAATTTGCATAATTACTTAACCTGATTAATCTTAATGACAATGTTTACATTAGAATCATTTTTAGATTATGTTTTGAAAATCACATGATTTCTTTCATCTTGTACTGTAGTAGAAGTATAAAAAAAAAATAAAAAAAATAATGTAAGTGCTTTTGAAGTTTTTAAGAGAACTATTCAAGAAATGATGAGTTTAATTGAGCCTAAAAAATAGTTATAGCTGCATTTAATATGTATTGATCAAATAAGAAATTCCCCAAAGGAAAAAATATTCAATGTCAACAAACAACACACACAAAAAAAATGTTTTTTGAATTTTTTTAATCATTTAACCCTAAGCAAAATGATAATACCACTAGAATGCTGGGGGTTTACAAGGAAGTGCAAGAGAATGAAAAGACTTTAGTGAGAAGTGAGGAAAAGGACTATAAAGGAACAGGGTTCAGGAAAACACAAGATGTCAATTGATGCTGCATTTAAACTTTTGAAGATTTTAGTTGTCAGGGAAGCAAGAAATCAGAAGGGAATTCTACAGGTGAGAAAAACTATTAAAATAGAACTGACGGTTAAATCTAAGCTAGTTTGACAGTAAAATGGTGAGACTTTTTTGCTAATCTAATAGCACACACTTAAATTCATCCAGTTGAAGCACCAAGGAGAACAACTCATTAGAACAACTGTCATGAATTGTAGAAAAGATAGAGGCAAATTATGTCATGAAAGTGACTAAAGTTTGCCAGGTCAGGAT
Organism: Acanthosepion pharaonis; assembly: GCA_903632075.3. Classification (NCBI taxonomy): domain Eukaryota; kingdom Metazoa; phylum Mollusca; class Cephalopoda; order Sepiida; family Sepiidae; genus Acanthosepion; species Acanthosepion pharaonis. The sequence continues at coordinate 235,337 of CAHIKZ030000532.1, read as the reverse complement.
CGATTACATTACAGACCTTTCTTTGAATTTTGTCAAGAATCTCTAAATATATGGTAGGAGCACTAGACTAGATATGGCAGCAATATTCAATGCATGGATAAATGGTAAATTTATAAATGTGAAAGGAATCTGATGCAAAGAATTGTCTGACACAATAGAGTGAACCAAATTTCCTTGCAGCAGACCTATCTATTGATTCAATCTAATCACTCCACTTCATTTTAAGTGGAAAACGAGAGCTGAAGAAGGTTGCAGAGTATTGCTCTCCTGAAGTTTAGCATCAGACATGCCGATGGCAGGCAGAAAAAGTTTCTCTGCGGTGATTAGATGAAAGCAGTTTTGTTTCAGGTGTTAAAATTTGCAAGTCATTCCTTGCCCCAGCTAACAACTGATTGGAGGTCCTTTTCGAGAGCAGTTGCCAGTTTTACTTTGTTGGATCTATCAGACTTCTACTAAGACAGGAGTAAATAGTAGTGCCATCTGCATAGATAGCTAGTTGGGAACTAATAACATTGGGAAGGTCATTGATGTGCTTTTGATTCTTGAATAATATAGTTATGCTCAGGCAATCTACTTACAATGATTGAAAGATACTGCAGATGGTAAGAGCTTGATATACCTTAGGGGAGAGACACTATTTGAAAAATAAGAAAAATAGATATATACGGGGTGATTGAAAATTAACTTCCCATTTTAAAATACTTATAATTTATTTATTAACAATAATTTTTACAAGAAATGGATATGAGAGGAAAGAATTTAGCATGATGTTTTATTTAAAAATCGATATGGTCACCAGATTTTGCTACCAGCTTCTTAAGCTGCCCAGGAATTGCATCAACAGATTTCACCAGGATCTCTTGTGGTATGAAAGACAACTTCTTGCAGTCAGCCTTCAAGTTCTTCCAAAGTCTTCATTTGATAACCAAACCCAAAGAAAAAAGTCAAAGGGTGTTAAGTCAGGACTCCTGGCTAGTCACTTATACATTTAAATAGGGATTTATTTTTAATCACCCTGTACTTGATAAAAAAGTAAAAAAATAATCATAAAAGGTTAATCAAGTATTGTGGATCAGATTTTTTATGAACTACTGACCTCTTGATAAGACATTTGTATTAACATCAGAATTCCAAAATGACAAAAAAATATCACGAATAATGGATCACTCATTGGTAGTAGTAAAAGCAACAAAAATAGTGAAATATATAATCATTATCTCAAATTTAGTTAGCATAATATTTAAGCTAACCTCATACAAAATATACAGTATTACACATATAAAGCAAACATTATTTACATTATTCAGACTTATCCTTATCTTCCTTGCCATATATTCACAATATTTTGGCAGTTGTATGCTCCAAGCTTCTTCAGCTGATTGTAATTTCAAACTAAACCCTTTATTTTGTCCACCAGGGTAGAGTGTTCTAGTTCCACATGCTATACCTCTTCCGGATGTCTCAGTTATTTCCTTTTAACTCAACTCTACATGTTTTTTGGTTCATCACTGCTGTAGCCTGGTATTGAACTCATAACTCTTTGGGATCTAATCAATGCCTTTATACATGTGTCCTTGAGGTCATCTGTGTATGAATTTCTGGAACCTAATGTGTATGCTATCCCATGCAACTGTGGTAAGAAATATAAATAAGAAATAGGCTCCCCCCTTAAGGTAAAACTGCAAGAACATCATAAAGTGGTAACATGAGGGGAAATAGAAAAATCAGGTGTAGCTGACCACTTATGGAATGAAAAGGGAGATCACTGCCTCCTGTGGGATGAAGTGAAAATAACGGACAGAACATCACTGGAAAATATGAAACTTAAGGATTCAGCACATATGCTAGGTCACAAAAATTTCCTGAACCAACCAAGCATAGAAACAAATACTATATGGGAACCAGTAATAAGGAGTGCTAGAGAAAAGCAATGTATAACCCAAAATCGCAATATAAGCTCTGGTAAAAAAATATGCAATAATAACAGAAAAATTGCAATATGAGCATGGGTTAAAAAACGATTTGCTGAGATATTAGTTTTATAAGTCTCAGAAATTGATAAATATGCCCTCAAGGACCCATGGCCCAGTGGATAAGGATGTTGATCAGATCCAGTGACTAGACACAGAGTTGTGATGCTAAAGCAGTGGCGAACGAAAAAACTTGAAGAGGCATGGCACATGGGCATTCCAATCACCTGAAGAAGGCTGGAGCAAATATCGCAAAGATGATAACAGTCTGAATAATGTAAATAATACCTCATCTCAGAGATATAGACAGATATAAAGCAAACACTTTATCAAAGGACTTAATGTCAGGTAATCATGTAAAGCAATAATTATATGAGCATTGATTACATTTGAATGAACAAAAGAGAAATTATCAAATCCAATTTTAAAATATTTTAGCAGCAAATCCTTCTAGTTTGTTTTTTTTTTAAAAAATAAAACAGAATATTAAATAAAACATTTCCAAAAGAGGAAGAAATAAGCAGAATAAAACTAGAATTTGTGCGATAAAATCTGCAAATGTCAAAGTGCTAAAACAATTTTCAAAATATACTTCTAAAATCTAATCGCATTTATCTGGAGTTTATCAGTTCAAGATAAATAATCTATGGGTTTATCTGACCCAACTGTATTTTAAAACAATTATATTTGTAAAATGTTGATTGTGTCTGAATCATAAAATCTTGATTATATTCCAAACAAGATGAAAAGTGCAATTTTAGATCTGACTTCTTACAAAGATTTTTTACATAACATTGAAGTATCTTATACCATTCCTCCTGTTTCTATCTACAACTCATTTTCTGCTCACACCTAAAACAAAAAATAACACCTTTGTTATGTAATCTTATAACAGATTTTCCTGCTGAAATCCAAATGGAATTTTGTACTGTGTAAAAGCACATTATAAAATATTTTAGCAGTGCTTCCTCTTACAATAACTACAAACTAAGTTTTTTTTTTTTTTTTTTACATGCTACCATGTAAAACATTCTTTGTCCAGCCAAATTTTATTTATTTCCTGAAGTTGTAAAAAAATTAATCAAATGAACTTGCATGATAGTAAATACTCCACAGCTATTCAAATAGACTTTCAAGTTTTATTTGCCTTCCAGATCTAATCTAAATTAGGACGGCTTGTAAAATACTTTCAAAGCTAATTTCTCAATGTAAAGCTCATTAGTCAATTCACATTTTCCAAGCATTAGAAACCTTTTTGTCTTATTTTTTAATGATATTTTTAGCAGAATTTTTTTTCTTATTTGTTTAGAGGTAAAATTTCTATTATATTCTTAAAAGATTCTAAAACAAGTCATTTATAGTGTTGGTATATCACATTTAATATCTGCATACATATTTAAACAAAGTTGCCCTTAATATGAAATGCAAAATATCTGGAAGTGAGGTTGACTAACACCAAAGCCCATTATTCACATCAATATCTGGAAGAGTTATATTTGTCAGACATCAACAGGATTTAGTAGATAAGCCAAGGCAGACATGAACAGAAAAAGTGGATCTATTTTTTTTTTTTTTTTTTTAATTCCATTAACCTTGCGAAAACAAAATTTTATTGTCTAAATGCTTATGTTATTATTTAGAGGAAAGACCAAAGTTTTTTTAATTATTTTTAAAAAATTTTCCTTTTTTACAAAATTCTAAATTTTGATTAAAAAAACTTTTTTTTATTTGTATCAGCGGACCTAGTAAATAACATAGACAATTTTTAGCACGTTTTTTTTGGTATGACACACATTAATTTGAAAAATCGTGCAAAAATAGAAATAATTATCGGATGTTAATGAAACTTTCAGAAACTATTCACAGATGATCGAAATTATTATAAATATGTTTTTTTTTTATGAAAGTCATGGTAGAAATATTTTTTAAAATATTTATTACCCCCCCATAACTAATTTTATGAAAAACGCTAGAAATTCGATCGCATCGGTTTTAGTGATTACAATAATTAAAAGCACAGGGCTTTGAGGAATGCAAATCATGTTTTTTTTTTTTTTAATTGGATACCCAGTACCTGAAAATCAGCTCTGAATTGTAACATACAAAAAACTCAATAAAACAAAGATATTATTTAATTTCAAATGCTTTTATTTGCTTTTAGTTGTTTTTATGAATATGGACAATATTTTCTGAAAGCAAAAAAAATTTTTTTGAAAAATGAATTTTTAATACAATTATTTGTTATTTCATTAATTATAATAGATTTTTACATTTAAGTTGTTAAAATATTATAAAATTAGTTAAAAGTCAAGACAGGCTTTCATAAGTGTCCTTATGAGATAGATCTTTTTTTAGCGCCATGTAAATTGTATCATTTTGACTAATCAGAAGATCCCCAGTAATTAAAAAATGTAATTTTGTGCTTATAATCGAGCTGTAATTATAAAATACGGAAGACCAGCCAGAATATAATTAAGTTATGTTATTTGAGTTAAGCATTGTTCTCCGCTGTTAAGGCCTTTTACTTTTATGAAACACGTGTGGAGAAGTTAATTTGATTTTTCAATTTCAACTGAAAAGGTTACCTACAAGTATCAGTATCATCTTATGAAATTTATATGATCTTATTTTTATATTAATCTCAGTTACGACATTTTTCCATAAATGAAATATCAAAATTAATAATAAAATGAATGCAAATACAAATAACAGTAGAATGTAATAAATGTACATAAAATTATAGTATTTTATGTACAATTCTGATAAAATTTCATAAGAAAGGTACCTATAAATTAATTAGATACCTTTCTTAAGAAATATGAAATTTAATGTCACTCTTAACAGTTTTATTTTAATTTCTTTTTACAATATATTTCCCATAAAGCATCATAAACGTAAAGGTGAAAGCTAAGTACAAAAAAAAAAAAAAAAATTAGACCGCTGAAAGTTTTCAAGAAAAATAACGGGGGTAAATAATTTGTTCACGAAATGTAAATTATTTCACTTTTCTCCTTCCGTAGAACAAATTAGCCTCATGGAATTAATAAACATATCATTCATCACATGTCAAGAGACGCGAAAGTTTATGACCTGCTTTGTTTTATTTTCAAATTACATCTTTTTGGCACAAAAGCTAAGTTAAGTTTGGTTCAAAATATTTTAAATAAACATTATAATTTCTGATTTTCTTAAAATAAGTTTTGAAAAAATGATAATTGATATTTAAAAAAATTTCAAAGTCAGATTTCCAGTTTTTTCTAAAATGGAAAAAAATGGTCAATTTTGCTGACTCAAAAAAAACTAGATTTTTAACGAAAATTTCGGACGTGCTAGGAACGATTAAAAAATGGAAAAAATACCCCAAAAAATACTTTGACCTTTTCTCTTAATGAATAACAAACATTTAGACGATAAAATTTTGTTTTTTTCGTCAAGTTTGGCGCCTTTTTTTCATCATGCTATGCTCTTTTTTTAGCGATCTCGTGGAGGTACCTAACTTTACAGTAAATGTGCAAAGAATGAGGTGTGTTCATGTGTTTCCAGTTGTACCAAGCTCTGACAATTCATCCCTGTTTTTGTTTGATTATTACATTTGTGAACAATGCCATACTATTTGAAAGTTATTATGGCCATAGGAAATTTACTGAATATCTCAAACAAATTCTCCTTTTAACTCATCTGGAGTATCTTTGCATGACTTTCCATTTTGAACCGAGTCTCTTTTTAGTGATATGCATATAACTCTGTCCATGGTTTCTGCTGTCATCTCTAATCTGGATCTTCACAAATGTGGGCTTGATATTATCCCTGCTAGAGTCCTTAAAAAAATGTGCTTTGTTCTCCCGAATTGTATAATAAATGCCTTGTTGCTCCTTGCTTTCCTGAAATCCTCTTCTGTAGTTCCATTCTTTAAGAACTCAAAAAAATCATCTGATCCTTCTAGCTACAAGCCTATTAACGGCATAATGTTATCCTTATATGTAACTGTGAGTTCAATGAAATTGAACAAACTTCCTCTTGGCACACAAGGTTACCAGACTTGGTCTTTGGTTGATTGGGAAGAATTTTTGGCAGCCAGGCTGCTATCTCCAATTAACTATTCAAAATCTTGTCATTCTTAACTTTTGTTTTCTGTTTGAAGAAGCTTTGTTGATCCAGGTGAACAATTGTGATAAAGTATCCACTTCATTGCTTCTGTGGTTTCTTGCCGCTGTTTATTTCATTTATCTGCTCTTTGGCAACACTATAGAGGATTTTGAGTACTTCATTATACCTCCAATGGTCTGTCTAATTCAAGTGAGCAATTTGAGAAGATATGCTTTAGTGTATCAATCTTTCAACATCTGAAATGTTATTGTTACATGATTAGTTATTTTCCATTCTGGAAGGATTTTTTTTTTAAGGGAAGTATATCATAGGAAGCTTATACTTTATGTGCTCACTTTCAGATTTCATCCCAATTGAATTTCTGTGCAATGACATTCTTTTTCCCAGCTGATCATTTGTCTTCATTGCACATTGGATCAGATGAACTTCCTGTCTTTCAGCCTTTCTAACTTTGATGTAATCAATAATAGTAGCTCACCGTTCCCTTTGGCTCATAGTGAAGAAATGCTTAATTGGATTTTTATATTTACAGTATTTCTGACATTATTATGACATCAAAACTTTATTAAACAAAATACTGTCAGCATAATGGCTTAGTCAAAACTTTCAATAATGTATGGTGACCCTGAAAAGGACTTTACTTTTTAAAATAAGAAAAGATTATTAAAAAAAAAAAAATGTTCACACTTAAAATGGCATTTTGATTCTTCAAAGACCTCTTTATTTTATGATCAATGCAGGCACCCACAAGGTTTTCTTCTTGGTTCAACCCTCTTTTTTTTTTACATAAATAATCTGTGTAAGAGTATAGTCTGATCATTTATGAATATCTATGCTGATACAATGATATATGGGTGCACTTCCCAAATTCTAGATGACCAGAGTTTGATAGCTGTTCTCTCCTCTGACCTAACTCTCAATAGGGCTGGTTATATTCAGTGTCTTGAAAATCAAACTAGTGATGTTCCATCACACCCAGAACTTTTGCCAGCCATGATGAACAAGTGGTCTTTCAGAGAGGCACCATACCTCGAGAACTTTTTGGGGCTTAAACTCAACCAAGGTCTCAAGTGCAACTCATATATATGATCCATCACTAAAGATATACCTGACTTCTGCTATCTTCTACCTTTACAAGAACCATATATGGACAGGAGCTATCCAGTCTTCATTTTCCATTCTGAATAGTCCAAAAGCATCTCTGCATCCTTGTGAGTGGCAAATTGTTTTCCACCTTACAATACCTTTCTCAGAGATTAAACATTGCAAACCTCTCCCTGCTCTATCACTATTTCCATGGAAAGTGTTCAGATGGACAACATTCCTTAGTTCCACCAGTTTTAACCTTTGCAGCCATACCACACACATTGTAGCAAACCAATCTCATTCCCTTGGTGAAAAGTAAATTCTACTTGAGCAGCTTCTTCCCACGAACTGTTGCTTTGTGAAACTGACTCCCAAGAGAATACTTTCTTGATTACTACAATCTTAAGCTGCTCAAGTCTAGGTTCAACTGTTATCTTCCCCATATCCCCCCCTAAACTGTGTGTTTCTTACTCTATAAGCTTCTAGCTTGAGTAGCTTTGTATAGGGTAAACATCACTGTAATATCACTGTAAAAAAAAAAATAGCACTGACAAAGATCTGAAAGTGTTTTAAAGTTGTACTGTAACAGCATGTCTGTTTTTTCTCAAAAAAAAAAAAAAACAAAGTGTATTTTATTAAAATTAGGTATCAGCATATTTCCACAAAAAAAAATAACTTTAGTTTTCTTGAATTCTTTTTACAATTTTTAGACCATATTTCACTGTCAGTATTATTATTTTTTAATGATTTAGCTTTATAAAATTAGGAACATCCAAAATTCACTACTACAGATTAGTCATGGATTAAGTAAAGGTGGAGGTAAAATTCCCACCACCTAAAAAAATATCATACAATATAAAGTTTATCTATTAATGAATAAATGCTGAAAATTTGAATGAAATCTGACAATTCCACTGATTTTTTTTTTTTTTTTTTTTTTGATAAATTTTTAAAAATAGAATATTGTTGTTTTTTTGTTTGTCAAAAGTGCACATGATTTTGGAGGTTCCTAATATTAATGATTTAATCAAATGAGACTATTCTGAACTATAATGGTTGGTTTGTTCTCTACTTCTTTCAGATGTAATAATTGGATTTAACTGTTTTTTTTTGTTTTGTTTAAAATAAACCCAATTAACTTTGTCTCATGTGTCTATGTCTAATTATCTATATGTGATGTTTTCTTATTTTTACTTGGTTAAATTATATGCTCAAACCATCCATGTAGGCTTGTGGCAATGATGCCACATGTAAAACTTGAATCAAAGAGTGGAACAACTGCTTTAAACATACCTGCATCCCTTTGAAAAGCAAGGCACGCTCAAGCAGGACATCCACACAAGGAAGTGATTGAGAGGTTTCAGCATATAGTCATGGAAGACAATTGTGTAACAATCCAGGAAATTGCTCACAAAGTGGGAATAAGCACAGGATCAGTGCATTCCATTTTATCACTGAATTTGTGCATCTGGAGAGTGTCGACAAAATTTGCCCACTTGTTCTGCCCAAATAATCCAAGCTTTCCTAGTCAAGAACAACACACCACTTGTTTGACAGATTCCCTACTCTCTTGACTTGGCACCATGTGACTTTTGGCTCTTCCTCAATAATAATAAAATCATGCTATAAGGGAAATAATTTGAGCTGCAAAATGAAATTATGAGAAAAGTGATGACAGAGCTCCATAGCATTCCAGAAAAGGCATTTCAGATGTATTACTAGCAGTGACAGAAACATTGGGAGAAGTGTGTGAACTCCCAAGTGGAGTGAAGGTGATTAAATAAAATTTGTGAAATGTACATTTATTTTTATATGCCCAAAATCAGATACTTTCTGAATGCCCCTCGTATAATGGCAAATAACTTACTCAGATTTCTGATTTATCAAACAAACCTATTTGATAAATCTGAGTGCAAACAATGTAAACTTTTTTGTAGAAATTATCATATTTTGCATAATGATTATTTTTAATAGGTGTAGAAATATTTAATATATAGAATATATTTAATTTTTTGATTAAAATTTTCTGTTGACTTATTTGTTCACTATGAAAATCTAAGCCAGATATGTGTAGAATTTCTACAAATCTAGTATTCATGAGTATATATTTTTTAAATATTTGTTTTTTAACTTTTATGCAAAATAAATTATTGCATTAGCAATCTATGTTAACTTCACCTACACTTGTCCAATGCTAAGTTCTCCAGTTGAAGGAGAGATGCTAAATATGTAATGTGAAGTAGAGTATTTATATTTGCAACATAAAATTTTAATTGTCCCTAGACATGAAACTTCTGGACAACCACTTATTGCATGGTCTGAAACATTGTTCTAAATCTCTCTTCACTAGTGTTTCTTTAGACAGTCTCATTACATACCTTAGGAAAGTTAATTTTCTTTTGAAGGCTTTTCTCTGAAGTTTGCATTTTGTCTTGTGTCTTCATATGAGATTTTGCAAGTGTAATGAGTTGGTCGGTCAAATTGACACCCCAAAAGCAAGTGAAGGTGGGCAGGCACTGGAACTGTGATTGGTAGCTAGCTTGTTGGTGTTTTGCATAGGTGAATTACCAAGCACTATGTAAAGGGCTGGAATAAGAAGGAGAGGAGTTTCAGTCTCAGAAGTGGAGACTGTGCCCATCGCTATGACAACAGGAGAGAAAAAGACAAAAATCATTTATTTTTTCATGACACATTCCAACACAAGCTATTTCGGCATTTACTTTGTCTCTAGCAAGATGGCGGAAAGACTGTTCTACATAAACCTGATCTCCGAATTCAGTGGTGATACGAGTGGACAGTCTGTGGTTGAATGGATCGAAAATATGGAACTGGTCTGTGAATTATGCAAGATCATGAAGATTGAATGGATTCTTCCACTGCGCTTGAAAGGCGGCGCCCTTGCTGTGTACAGGTAGCTGAGCAAAGAACAGAAAAGTGATATTGAGCAAATAAAGCGTGCTCTACTAACCGCATTTGAAACTGACCGGTTCGTGGCCTATGACCAATTCCAGGCACGGCGGCTGCGACCTGGCGAGACAGTAGATGTATATGTGGTGGAATTAAAGAAGCTCGCCGCACTAATCGCACCGCTTCCTGGAGAATGGATGACCTGTGCCTTTGTGTCTGGATTGCCTAGTCATGTTAAGCAGATACTCTGCGATCATGCTCAATCAATTGTTGACTCAATCAATTGAAGTCTCCCAATTGAAAGCATCCATCGCCATGGCGATGTCACCTGCTATTGGTGCTCTGGGCCAAATCATTTTGCCAAAGACTGCCGCTATCAATGCGAAGAAATGCGCGCAGCAGGTCGGGCGATCTCGATCTACAATGTTTCCAATGTCATAAAGTAGGTCACATTGCCTCTAAGTGTCCGGGAAATAGAATGGGGACACGACATCAGCCGGTCTCTTCCCCGACCGAGCATGAAAGAAAGCGCTCCCTGTGATTAAGGTGCACATCAATGGAATAACACGTGCCGCTTTAGTAGATTCAGGCTGCTCTTGGTCACTCCACGAACAGTTCGATTTAGTCGACAATGGAGCAGACAAAAGATGGACATACTAATGGCTGATGGAAAGGCTCTCAGAAGCCGGGGAGTTGGAAACATCAAACTCAGTATTAAATAACGGTAACCCCCTCACAGTGTATTGGGTCGGACAGCGTTGTTAGGTTTTGATCTGCTCCTTGGGATGGACATTATTAAGGAGCTGGGTGGCATAAGGAGCAGAGGCAGTCAAATCGAAGTTTTCTGATCCGCCCATCTGTGCTACAAAGAACAAAGGAAAGATTTTGTGCTAGATTTTAGAGAACTGAACGAACATGCTAGACACATACACAGCTCATGCTGATGTGTGTGCACAAAAATTGAGAGAATGGCAAACGAACAGTTCCAATGTGTCTGTGATTGACCTTCCAAAGGCCTAATGCGATGCGCATGCAGGGTCACTGTGGCCATTTTCAGAACGGTGATCCTTAATGGGGCGAGGTTTTAACCTGAATGGGATTGTGGACTCAATGTGGTGCGTATCATAAATCCAAATGGATGTTGTGCTATCCCAGGATGAGACAATTCAGCGGCGTCAGCCTTTATCTACATCAATGAAACCTTGGTACCATCCAGGTGAAAAAATCTTGCGACTTTGGTGAAAAACCTTAATGACTGGAGGATGGTGCTCTTTAATAGGTCTGGGGAGCACAACATGCTTTACTGGAAACGTGAGCGAGCCGGACATTTCCAAACACATGACCCGACACAGCCCGTGTTTTCGTTTATCGTGAAAGCTGGTGGGACATTTTCCGTGGGTGGGTGGATCCGCATTGCAACTGCATTTATTAAACGCAGGGTGACTGCTGTCACTTCCGGCTGGGATGACACAACAAATGATGCTCCCCTTAGACACATGATAGCGGAAGTCATTACTAGGGTCGTCAAGAGACCCGTCGTGGTAAATGGTCGTTGATGTGAATTTAACGCCTGGGTCGTTTCCCTCCTGCAACAGGAGTGTCTTTCTTGAAGTAGGTGACACTATCGTGGAAGATGCGTTTGGTTGTGTCCCGAGAAGGATACGAACATATCAACCTGTCAGAATTATTTTCCCGTTATCATCAGAGTCATCAGGCCCTTCAATGGAATGCAAAGGTATTGCATTTATTCCATCAGTTCGCGTTCGCATATAAGTGGATAGCAGACACTTTACAGGGAAGGCTAGTTCATGTTTAAAGGCTCGTAAGATGCTCATCTTAGACACACTGGGAAAGTTGGTAATGAATACCACTTATCCGTAGACATACAACTGGTCAGATCACAGCAGAACAAGGCCGACATTAACAAGGGTACCCCAAAATGGCTTGAACGCTTATTGGGTCCTTTTGTAGAGCCGGGTAGGACATTGTCTGTGTAACATCAGCGAGCAACTTGATCATCAGAATTACTAAAATCTGTGCATTCCATAGCAGACATCCCAAAAAAGCGGACCTTATATTCGTGAGGCATTTATCCCTCCATATCCAAACAGCAGTGGTCAGAGGATGCAAGGAGGTCAGTCCATCGACCCAGCATCTGACGAATAGCAAAAATGACAAGTGAAAATGGAGAGGTGTGGCAAATTCTGCATCACCCATTAAAATTTTAACCCTGATTTACTTGGCCCAACCGAGTTTTCAGCGTCGCAAACAGGTCCACCGTGGTTTTGGGGTCATTGTTCTTGAAGGTGGACCTCGGAAACTCCTCACTGACAACGACACTGCATTAAAAATAAAACTATTCAAAGATTTTGTATGTTGTACATCTCCAGATTTCGCTCTTGCCATTAGTCCCATCAGGGAATGGCATAATCGAAATTTTTATTGGAGCATCAAAAGAATGAGCAGTGTTTGTTCCATAATGGATTATTTTAATTAATTATTTTATTTTTACAATCAAAAAAACATGATTTATCAGTACAAAAATAGGACTGCATATCAATCGTTCAACTGAACGATAAAACGGGCCCGTATGATTTGGGCGATAAGCGAAATAACATAGCAGTGTACAACCTGGTCGAAGAACTGAAAGAACTCACGTTCTGTGCTGGTTGATGGCATACCAAGACACATAAAGGACTTTTGTTGCTATGTAGGTACAGATACGCTAACAAGTGACACTAGCAGTGAGTGCTAAGAAAGTGAAAATAATTACCATCAGAGGTAGGCTAGCCCTCTTCAGATGTTGAAGACTTGTGCGTGAGGTTGTCAGACCAGAAGAATCCTCAGAAGAAGAATCTTCAGAACATTCTTCAGATGAGCAAAAGTAGTCAGCAAAACTCTTATAGCGATTTACCTACTCGTCAATCACCCGTCAGCGTGTATTCTGTGAACCTAAGAAACAAGTCCCGTCGCAAGGGTTGCTATAAGAGTATATTAATATGCAAATTATGGAGCATCCTATCCCAGCTGTCGACGAATGGAAAAAATAGGTTCTGCCAATAAAAAGCAGTTGGTGTTTTTCGACTGGGAAAAAATTTGGGCATTTTTACAACTCTGAATTTTCTTTACAAGTGATTTTCTTTCTTTGTGAAAAGCCAAAATTTGCTTTGAAACCCTTAAACCCCAAAGGGAACTTTACTTATAACAAAAAAGTTATCAGTTTTTAAAGTTTACGCATTTGCAGAACAATGAAATTGATTAGCATGTTTTGAATAGCTCTCTGTTCACTCGTACACAGTGATTGGCTAAGAGTGAAGCAGATTTGTATCTTTATTGACCTCATCTCATGAAGAGGTATATTTCTTTTTTCTTTCCACACAAACATTTGACACCTGAAAGCATTTTGGCCTTTGAGGTATGTTGCCATTTTCTCCAGTACATACCTCTGTGATTTTATGATCACAATCAAAAGATATGACACCTGAGTGGGTCTCTTAATTCTGGTACTTTGTCATAGGGGAAGGGGAGGGATAATCTCTTCTTGAGATACTCACTTTCTGAGGAGTCATTGCGTTAATCTGGCTCAAACCTCATATCATCTCCATCAGAAGAGCCATTGGACATGCTGAATCCGAATAACTTCACTTTCAGAGGATAGGCTCTATGTACTGCCTGTGTTGTTCTGATATAATGGAACCCACAATAGGACGAAGATCTTTCAGTTGATACTAGTTACAAGCCACATTTGATATATCAAGGTACTTCAGTTGTGTTTTTTGTTTTTTTTAACTCACAAACATTCTCTCACTTTGTACATTATATGCACTTTTTGATGTTCGAGTGAAAGCATTGCATCAATTCCTTTTATCCTAACTTGATAGTGATGGACAATTTTAGAAGGCACAGTAATAGATGAAGTGTTGTCTTTTGGTGTGACATCAGTAAATAGTTACCATGATTAAACATAGTTTTCTGGTGGCAATTCTTTTAATGTTTCGATGGTATCTCTCAATTATGCTATTGCTTGCAGGGGTGTATGCTCATCGGAAGCAGAGATAGACACCCCACTTCTCTAAAAGCTCCTTGAGCAGCTATGAAACACAATATTGTTATATTAAGCATTTAGTAATGAGAGAAAGGAATAATGAGGATTAGATTGAAACAACGTTTATTGTTGGTTGAGAGTACAAAAATAGCAATCTGGTGTAAGCATAGTGCTAGGAGTTGAACTATTTCTTGTGCTGGCCTGGCTGAGGTCACAGTATATGGTTGGTGCACAATTGAAGTCATGGTGGTAGGTAGTTTCATTGGTTGGTGGACTTGTGTTGAACCAAGGTGACGTAGGCCTGACCGTGAACAGAAGTTGTGGTGTCAACTGAAGAAGGGAATCCTTCTAAATGAGGTAAGCCACATCGACGACAGGGACTGGTAGGCCCATTCTATGAAACTGATGTTGCTGATCGAGGTCACAGTGAAGGGTTGATTCTGTTGGTTGATATTTGCTGAGGTGGGTATTCTGGCATCAAGTATGCATAATTTGTACCTGGGTGGTGCTGAGGCTGGATAGTTGGCTGCTGGTGTTTGCTGAAGTGATGGAGTTGATGTCAATGAAGGCTTGTAACTGGTAGGAGTTGAAGTTGAGATATTTCAAGTCGAAGTTGGATAGCCGAGGTGGTTGACCAAGCCTGGAAGTGGTAACAGTTATTGAGAGGTGCAGTCATGTTGAGTGGTGGTCGATGAAGGTGGTGGCGGCAGCAGCAGCAGTGACCCGAGTGAAGGCTGGTGGCACGCTAGGATGCAACTGCTCTGGTTGTTCTCAGAGACCTACTTTTAAGTGGGTCTGATAGTCTCCAGGGGCATCTCTCTCTGGGGGTAATGAACACAATTGACTACCACCGAAGTTCACTTTGTAGAGCTTATGATGCATGGAGCCTCATGTACAGAATACAATTTTTGTTATTTTGTTTTCTGCCTTCATGGCATCCACATCTGGTCAGTGTGCAGAATGAATCAGAAAGATCTAATTGCAATGGAGTACAACAGTATCATTATCTGTGAAAGGTTCTATTGATGGTCCTCAGTCATAAAAGAGGGCTTCTAAATGAAGGATGATACTTATTGAATTCTGTTGATGCAGGGGTTTCCAAATTATGAATCAGTTAGGATCACAGTTGATCAGCATTAGGTAGTGCATTTCATTATAGTGGCTAATGTCCATTCCCAGTTCCACACATCACGCACATTCAACTCACCTCATAACAAATGTATTGGGTCTGGGTTGATTGACTGACACTCACTGCATTCCATGGATACCACCTCAACATCTCTTCAAAACTACCAGATGAATTTGCTTTATGAAGTATGCATACATACTTGATCCCAGGATACCCACTTTGACAATGTACAATCTTTATTAGGTCAGGATCAGGTGTATTTATTGATGTGGCACAGGTAAGTTTGACTTTTTTTTTTTTTACTATTTAGCTATTTTTATAGGACTTACCAGTCTGTCTGGTTCTGGTACCTTGATTTCATGCTTCCAATAGAGCATACTGTTCTCTCCCCTCAGATATACAAACCAAGCCCTGTTTTTAGCTTCTGTCAACCTGTAACCGCTAGATGGTTTTGTATTTGTGCTACAGATGTGATATTATCATTGACATAGATGTCATCTATAGATGACAATGTTGCCTGTTGGATGGCATTGGCTTCTGAAAATACTGCATCCATAATTGATTTCATTATTGGTGTCAGCATTTTCAGTTCAAATCCCATTCGAGTTAAACAATATTTTTGCTCCTTGAACAGAATTGTCTGGAATGGCCAGTGTGCATGTACTTACAAGTAAGCCTTCCATAAGGATGGAGACACTGGACCCTTTTTACCACCACTCCCACAACTTCCATGCACACACACCTGATACCAAGGTGTTAATTCAGCTCTCAGTAATCCAACATAGGATGAACCTTACCATTATTAGGCCTTTTGGGTACCTAGTTCTTTTCCAGGTTAAGGTAGTAACTATCCACTGACCAAGCATGTTTGCAATTCTCATTAATATTCATGTTTGGACACTTGATACTTTTTGAGGTCACTCTAGTGGGTGACCATTTGTCCATTTTTAGTTCAGATCTGTCTTTCTAGAGTTCTACACTAAAGTCTGGTTTGTCAATTTTAATGGCTGCATATATCAGCAGCTTCTGTTGTAAGAATACACCCTTGCCTGAGCTAGTTATGAGAAGCCCATCCAATTTTCTAATTATCCCTGAACCCAAGGACTAACTGGTTCATGTCATCTATTTTTAGCTCTATAGTACCAATTCCTCAACTCTTACAGACGTGTCTGCTGGCCATCAGCACATTAACATTCTTTTTGCTCCAGACAAGACAGTCTGAGTTATTCATGAGAGCAGGAACAGCTCAAATCCACCAATAGGTTTCACAATTATGTGTACTTTTATCACTGGGAATGCCTCATTTATCACTTTTGTGAGGAGGAGACCAGTACCAATGTCTTGTCCCCTAGCCTATTTCCCTGACATTGTGCCACAATGACAGTTCTTGGCATCAAAAATATTGTATTTCTTGGTGGACCTTTCTTAAATGGCTATTGGCATAACAATTAGGTTCAGAGCACCTGTAGCAGCCAATGTTAGCTGGACACTTAGTGAAGACCATATGAACATCTGTTTTTAACTGCACATGTCTGCTGTGACTGGTTCTTCAATTGTCATTTCATACTTCATAACTGCATGGGCGTTAGACAGCAGTCAGCTTACAGTCTCTTTCATCCTCAACAACATCCACAGTGTGTATGCTTCCCGCCATAAAAACACATGCCAAACCCGGTTCTGATATTTCCCCAAATGAAGCAAGCATTTGCAAGTCTGAAGGATTGACAAACTCCCCAAGGAGCAAATGATGAACCAAAAACTGCTCATAGGCCATAAACTTGTCTGCTTCAAAAGCAATTCATAGGGCTTGCTTTATTTGTACAATGTCTGACTTATCCTTGCTAAGCTGCTGATACATGGCAATGACCCCAGTCTCTTGATCCAACCCATTCTTGTAACTGAGCTCTGCTTATTTTTAAGCCAATCAAGCATGGGTGGGTCCATTGTTGTACTATTAAATTTGGGAATCAGTTTTACATCATATGACTTGTCTGCCATATCTTAAAGGTTGCTAAAATAGCTTTTAAAGGATGAAATGAATATCTTGAAAATCACTCAGTTGCAGCCACCTGGGTCAGAGTTCATTTACTACTAGTTGTTTACTTTACCTCCCACTTCACAGTGGTGGTATTTGGTACAAGGTCAGTTTAAAGTGGGGGGATCCCAAGGGTGTGCACCTGGGCTAAGACCAAAAATTGCCCAGTCCACACTATCAAAGTCATACTGGTGTTGATATTCCAACAACCCTTCCTCTTTAGTGCAATGAGGGTGGCGTTGTCACAATGTTGGAATCCCTGGAACTAGGCATCCCTCATTTATTTGTTGTGCTCTGTCTGAAGAGAAAAACACAATATAAATGTAGCTACCAACTCAAAAGGGTTGTTCGCTACTAACTAATGAGAGAAAAGTCAGTTAATTTTTAAAGTAGTTCATCTGGCTGCTAAGTTTTCTCATTTGTGGAGCAATGAGATTGTACAGTGGTCCATTCACTTGCCTGTTGTGATTAGCTAAGAGTGAAGCAAATTTACATCTTCATTGACCTCATCCAGTGGAGAGGCATACCCACCCCACAAAATAAAATAAAATGCTACATGAAAGTTATTTTCTCAGCACACACTGGCAATGTTAAAAGGCAGATTTAGACTTCTATTGCCTTTTTTTTCATGAGTATTTGATATTTATGTCTCAAGTGCAGCTTCTTTATACAATGAAACATCAATGAAGACAGAAGGCAACTCAATGTGGACACATACGGAGTAAGTTTTAAAGAGAAAAAAATGCATAAACATTTGATACGTCTGCTTTGATGAGACATCATTCAAATTGTGTGGATTTTATTAACATGTACTGTTTGATTTTTTATTGAAAAGGACTAAGTATAAATATAAAATATTATATTAATTATAGTATTAAATATAAAAAACAGAAGGAAAACTGACTTGAAATTAAATTGCAAAATCTTAATTGACATGATACAAAAAAAAATAAATAAAAAAAATAAATGAAAGCAAATTAAGATTGGATAAGAGATTGCTACTAATTTCAGTAAGTGACTGAAAAAGATTTTTATTATTTTGGGTTTATACTCTTAAGCAAATTCAACATTCCACAAACCCTTGTATAAATAGTAATTGGGCAAGATCAGTTGTAAAAAGTGAATGTTTTCTTTGTTAATTGCTGGTTTTGCATTATCAAACAATGTAAATTAATAAGCATATAAAAACAATCTGCAAGTTAGTGAATCAGTACTTTCTGTATGACATGATCAACATATTAGATTTAAGATGGAACTGTCGTTTTTATGAGACATGATAAATTCCAAATCCAATCTGAATGGCAATTTACCTTAAGAAAATAAAATTAATGAAACGGTCATGGAAGCAGGAGAAGGAAAAAAAAAATTTTATGCAGAGAATTTTACAGACAAATTTAAAAAAATAATTTTTGAAAAGTATTTCTTTCAATTTAATTGTAGTTGCTTTTCATCAAAACTACTCAAACTTTGCCTATAGTCACTAAGCAGCGGACTTGGAATAAAGAATAAGCTCTAGATGAGGCTTGAACACTTCCTTTTTACTTTGAGAAACCTGTTTCTATATGACAGTGTGCTCTATTGTTTGAGCAACTATAGTGGAAAACACCAAAATATCAAACATGAACCAATTTGCTCTATTTTTCTCTGACTGCTCAGTGGTATAGCTATTGTTTTGGGGGTATCTTTAATTTTAGTATTAATGTAGTTTCAGCCATTATTAATTTCTCTCATCTTGAGTTTTAGCAATAGCATGACACATCAAGCAGTCAAAGCATTTCATGATCTTTAGTTCTCAGATAGGTTGCTGGTGTCATTCCAGTGTTGACCAGTCAGAGGTTCCTTCTACATTATCTGTTGCCAGTTCATATTGGAGCACCAGCTTTTCTTCCGGTCTATTGGCATCTATTTAACAACTTAATTTGCAGATCTTGTGATTATCCTCAAGAAATGTCACTTGCAAATGGTGCTTGATGCAAGGAGCAGTTGTTACTTTTTTCTGACAAATTCCTTTGACGTTGTTATGTCAGTGATATTTTATGCTAGCATCTAAGGCATTTAATTCTTTTTCTCCTGGGTTGTCTTAAGTTGCCAGAATTTACAATTACATTTTAATTATAGAACCATAACTCAATTCTCTATTGTCACACATCTTGCTCAGTCAGTTCAATGCTGCTGTTGCCATTCTAATATGGCATTTCAGTTTGTGGTCAAAGTCATTACTGTTGTCAATGGAATTGCAATGGTACATGAGGTTTTCTACCTCCACAACCTCCTTCTGATCAATAAAAATATTGGTTGTCACGTGATGTTGACTTCTCAATGGGTACTTAAGGCTTTTTGGCAAGGAAGATAAGACTAATGGTTCCTGCATAACTACTGATATCATCCACAAACAGCTGAAGTCTTTATGTCTATAGCATCTATATCATTAAATCAGAAAAGATTCTTTCATTCAGGTTGAATAGATTCTTTTCCCTTGAGTTGTAGGTTTCATCACTCAGTCAACGTGTTCTTGCAAGCAGGCTGGTTCTGTGGTGCAAACATAAGATGAGACTTCAAAACTGGGTCACTGCAGAGGAAAGAAAAGAAATTAATTTAGACTGGGAAAACACTGTAAATTGTGGAATGTGTAGTCCACCATAGATCACAGCTGCTGATAAGCATAATCACAATCGTTTTCTAACAGCTGTGGGTGGTACAGTGCTTTCTGCAGAAAGTGAATCCTTAAATACTCACTGATTACCGAAATAGTCATCAGGTGATAGTATTGTAGGGATTCCACTTGTGCATGTGCACTTTTTGCATTGCAAAATGGTCACCAACATGTGATGCACGCAAAGCATTGTGCTTGTTTCACTTCAAGTAAACGATTTGAAAATTTGTCACACAATGACAATTACGAATAGAAGAGCACACGTTGTCTGATATCGATAGACAGCTCATTTAAGCCATTGTCTGTTTTGATTCAACACTGCTTCATGTTTGATACAACTTTCTCTGGAATGTCATCGAACTTCAGGATATTCCAAAAGGGCTAATATAATCTGTCTTAGGGTGAAGAACTGCTCTGTTGAGGATCATGTAAGACAAAAGCTTGCTTGCTCTTTTTGCAGTTCATTTAATGCAGTTGGTTGAAAAAACATCTTTAGCGACATTGACAGCAGAAAAATTCCTCTTTAGTTGCTGTATTCCAAAAGGATTATTTTAGGAATGCAAACTATCTCACCTGAGTCGCAGAGTTCAAGTAATACAGTCCTTTAATACTTTCAAGTTTCTCTCTTGTTAAATCATAAAACCCAACAGATTTGTTGTTTTTCAATGCCTAGGTAGCTTTCATAATCTCATTTACAGTAAAGTCCTCAGTATTGATAGCTATTAAGCAAAAGTGAGTTTTCAGTCTTAGCAGAGTTAAGCTGTTTAGGTCTGTTGAAGACCTTCAAAATGTTTGGTCCATCTTGCAAGCTTGTCTTTGCCATTTTTGTCTATACTACTCCAAATCTTCGCCATCTGATGGCTTGCATTTGATTATATCTAGCAGCTTCTTCAGCTTGTTTGCCTAGCAAGTTCTTTCTGTCCTTGAATACTTAAATTTCTCCATTTTCTATGTATTCATAATAAGTTGCTTAACATGAGTTAAGTCTTTTCTGGTTTTTCCAGTGTTTACAGAGCTTTTTTTCATTTGTTTTCAAATTTCATGTGTTAGAATCAGTCAGGATTCTTTCAATGGTTTCTTCAATCCAGAGAAACCTTTTGTAGTGAACGAGATAATCAAGTACCCCGAGAAGGATACGCAACATATCAACCTGTCAGAATTAGACGCCGTTATCAGGGGAGTCACCGCAGCCCTTTAATGGAATGCAAAGGTATTGCATTTATTCACAGATCCGCATGCGTATAAGTGGATAGCAGACACTCTTACGGGAAGGCTAGGATACGTACAAAGGCTGCGAGCGAGATGCTCATTCAAGGAGGCTAGACACACTGGGAAAGTTGGTAAGTGAATACCACTTATCCGTAGACATACAACTGGTCAGATCACAGCAGAACAAGGCCGATACTTTAACAAGGGTACCCCAAAAATGGCTTGACACTTAAGAAAGAGGTAGAGCCGGTAGGACATGTCTGTGTAACATCAGCGAGCAACTATAACTCAGAATTACTAAAATCTGTGCATTGCCAAAGCGGACATCCTGGTGTAAAAAGGAAAATTCGGGCAGTTTTGGCTACGGCGTTCGTGAGTTATTTTCCTGACGCGTTACAAGTGATTTTCTTTCTTTGTGTTGTGAAAGCCACAAATTTGCTTTGAGAACGCTTACTCTTCACCTTTATCAGTAGCTGATATAGTATCCTTCAGCTAGTCCCTCCACTCAGCAATCCCTGGCATTGGTTCAGCTAAGGCTGAGAATCTATTGTTCAAGAAAGCTTGGAAATAAATTTCTGCATTAGGGATCTTTCAATTTGCTGGTATTAGTGTTTAAGTTTTTTCTTTCTTCTAACTCTTCAGCTTGATATTAAACTTTACAATGGCCAAATGATGGTCACTGTACCTGTCTATACCACAGTAACCTGTACATTCTTTCAGCAAAGTGTTCTACACTTCAGCTCAATTGTGATGCGTTCAATCTGTGTTCTGATGAAATCCATATGATCTTGTGAATGTCCTTGTACTAGGTCAGTGTGACATTTTTTTTATTGCTTTTGGCACAAAAGTGCACATGATGGTACCAGCGTCTGTCCACTTACCATAAGCAGACCGATCCTTCCTAATCTGTGCATTCAAATCTTCCATAATCAGCAAGTTGTGATGATGCGGCATTTTCCCATCTCGATCTTGAAGCTGCTGGTAAATACTGTCAAGTGGCATTCATTTACTAGTGTTCACTTTTCCAGTACATTCCACATCTGCTTGTCCACAACATAAACATTGTTCCAGCCAATATTGTCCTGAGAACAAAACTGTCTTGCCTAGAGTTTATTCATTATTTCCAATTTGTGTTTTCCTAGTGGCCATAGACTGATGGTCTCAATAGATGAAAAGTAAGACAAAAAAAGATATTAATAAAAATATTAGTAATGTTTCATCTAAAAATCAATATTGCTTTGTAGTGATGTACAATAATCTGATAGGTCACTTCTTAACTAATTTAAATTTCATTTATTTTCAAGCTGACAAGGATGATGGTATGAAGATGAACAACAAAGAACTTTACTAATTACACAGTAAAGTATAAAAAGAAATACCTGTGTATTTAGTAAAATTCTTTATTGTTCATTTTTAGGTCTTCATCATTGTCAGCTTAAAAAAATGTTTTTTTTAAGTTTAAATTAGTTAAGGAGCAACTTATCAAATTACTGTGCGAGCATTTGAAGATATTGTATAGAAGTCATTGTTACTTGAAATATAATTTTATAAAACAGTACTGCAAATGATCCCATTGTCTGTTTATCTTGGAACAATTTGCATATAAATGACTTTTGCACAGGCTCAGTTGTATTATTGGAGGATTGTAGAAAATAAATAGATTAGATAAAGGAAATGAAGGATATCTTAAAATGTCATTCAGGTTATTAAGATAAAAAAATGAATAGAGACAGTGAAACCCATTTGAAAATACTGAGCAAAACTTTCAGGTAGTATCTGTTATAACAGGAAGCAAACCCTTGTAGCTGATAGATCAGGTTAGCTTAGCAGCTACTAATTATTATTGTGTTTAATTCTGGTTCACAAAAGATTCTGGAACAGTGTTTTTGTAACAGTTTTTATAGAGTTCAATAAAGTCAATTATATCTGAAAGTTGACCTCTCTAGATATTGTGATAATTACTGCCAATTATTAACTGTCATTTCAACAATAACTTTTGTGTTTTCATCCTCAGAAAAATGAAAGAGTAGTAAAGTTCACTGGCTCCATAAAATCTTATGGGCTACGTCCCTTCAGGAAATGCGTGATGATGGCTCTATAAGTTTCTGCCCTTTGTTCCTTTTAAACAATGTCTCCTTACAATCCCACCCAGTCCCCACCCTGCTCATTCATTTAGGCAAACTCGTTTGGTAGGTTATTCACTTTCCCTCTGGTTCTCTTGCCTTCAATATGCCTTGACTTAATTTCTCCAAATCTTCTTTCCTCATTATATACCCCAGAAATTTGTAAGCAGAATTGTCCCTTTCATTCTTATTTTTAAAGCTTCCTTGTTGCTTATGTTCTGTCCATGGTGTTTTCAGTATCTGCCTGTAGAACCATATCTCCTTGCTCCTAGTATTCTTTAAGGAAATTGTCTAGCATTCAGTGCCACATAGGATAGATATAGCATAAAGGTTCAGTATGCCTTTGTTTCTAGAAAAATTCTCTTATCTCTTAATACTTTAATTTTCTGGAAAGCATCTTTAGCTATTTGAATGCACCTTTGGATTTTCGTGTCACAGTTTCTGATACTACACGACTCGTATTGCTAAATTACTGTATCTGCTTGACTAATTTGGCCAATTTGTAGCTCACATCTTGGGTTGTCCCTTATGCTGATGCCTATACATTGTCTTCTTACAGTTAATAGTTAATCTTGTCCTCTTGCTTTCCTTTACTACATTGTCTAAGAGTTCTTGCAGTTCCCTTTCTTAGTCTATCAACAGTGTCATCTATGATTTGTTGTTAAGACTGTGTCCATTGATAATAAATCCTGGTTGATAGGTTTTCTAGTTATCTTAAGACTGCCTTGCTGCATAGGTTGGATAAATCCAGTAAGATGCAACCCTCTCTTATGCCACTATTTTTATATACTTGTTCATTTACTTCTCTATCTACAGGCAGTTTGTTCTCAGTAAATATTACAAGTTATTCTCATATCTTTTATGAATAAATCAACTTTTCCTATCAGTTCAGATAGATATTTATCTGACATACTTTCATACCATTCGTGCAATCTATGAAACATAGGTATAGATCTCATTATCTGAACATTCTGATCATAAAGATAGCATTTCTTGTTCCAGTAACTTCCCTTATTTCTAATTCTGCTCTGAGCTCTAGTCATCAGAATAAGCTTAGTTATCCAATGAAGTTTGTATTCATTTGCACCTGGTTTCTTAAGTATTGCTACAAAGAGTCTACCAAGATCTTTTGGTATTTTGCCAATTTTATTGATCCCCAAATCATTTCAGGCTGACAGTATCTATTCCAATCCCATCAGGTCTTGCTGCTTTGTTTCTGTTCATCTTAATTCTGATCCCACTTCAGACTTTAATAGCTCCTTCTTTGTTTTTATATACTGTTCCTCTTTATCATATTAGAAGAGTTCTGAAATGTAATTGTTTCATCTTTGAATATCTTACTTTTCCTTCTCTATTATGAGTATTCCATTTTTAGATTTTATGTATCTTATCAAGGAATAGGTCTTGTTCTGTTATTCCTTTTGTTTCATCCAGGCCATATAATGAAGCTCTTTGAAAAAAGGGAAATATATATGCAAACATTGTTTCAAAAAATTAGAATTAGATTTGTAAATCTAATCAGTTTATTTTCTTACTGCTTTGAAAAAAAAAAAAAAAATCAACATATAAAAAAAGAACAGGCATCAATATGAATTTTTCAGTTATTCCTAAAGTCTATTTTAAGTTAACACATACATTTCTGTGTGTATCAATATTTATTAGGAGTGACTTAAATTTGGTACAAAGCTACAGTATATGTGAGAGTGCATGTACATTACATATATACACACATACCTTTAAATCCAAATCATCATAAAGCTTTGTATTTTGTATGTCTCTTCCAATGAATAGAATTTTTTTCAATACATAGAAATAATGAATTTCTCGATGAATGAAGACTGATACATTTTAAAAATAAGTCTACTTATGCAAGCAAATAGCTGATTGGAAGATTTTTTTTCTGCAGATTCTCCTGAAAGGCTGACTAACTACTCCAATGAGAACAGGTAAAGATGTTGATGATGAGAATGGTGGTGGGAGCCATCAGCAATATTGTTACCAAGGTCACCCAATGAGAGATCGACTTAGAATCATTTTCATCAACATCATTCTAACTGAATGTCATTGTCACATTATCTATCAAATTATCTATAGGCTATTAATGTTGTTGAAACTGTTTATCATGTACTACCATGACAACACTTCACAATCACATAGAAAATGTTATCACAATCTTTGTCTATTTTTACTAGATCCATATTTAGATTCAGAGTTTTTAGACTTAAAACATAAAACAAGTCAGAAACCAGACAGAACATTTGCATTTTAACCCTTCTTCAGATCTTTGTATTCTGGCCTCAAAGATAATTCAGTTTTTTTTTGTTTCAGTCAAGCATATTTGAATTAAACCAAAATGTTCTAAAATTATAATAAATGAAAAATAATAGGATTGTCAGATTTGTCCTTTTCCCTTTTAATCTTTACTTGAAAAATTTTATGCCAATGTTAAACTCAAATAAGAAAATGGGAAAAAAATTAGGTTAGATTCTTTTAAAAAAAATTTAATTCAGGAGAATTTTTGTATAGCATTAAAGACAATAGTAATTGTTTTGCAGAAAAGATTTAGATGAAGAAAGATTTCAGAATTATAGCAAGGAAAAATGGCTGTGATTAGCATGCATTTATTTTGGCAATTGGCAGTAATAGCCAACAAGTATATGGTGGCATCCTTCTTTCACCCATGCAAAGGACTTTGCTATACTTAAACTAAGCATAAGATAAGTGTTCCTTTGTTCTCTTGTGGACTTTCTAGAGTGGTAAGCATGCTCATGTTACAATTTGTGTTAGTTGTAAGTTCATACCCTGACACACAATGGTGCAATTCACAATAGTTGGGTGTTTTATTGCAACTAAAGGTTCAATCGTGAAAATTTGAGGTTTGTATTTGTGGTGGTTTGTGTAAATCCTTAAAACAAACGGAAACTGTAAAAGCTACATAAAAATGGAGGGATTATGATGTGAAAATATGAGTAACATTTTAATACACAAAAATGTTTAACCCGATTTCAAGCCCTTCAAATAATGAAGCAAGAAAATGTTTACAAATTTTATGCTTTATATGAAATTTCCATAAAATCTCAGTAATATGCATCACATACATACACTATTAAATAAGAGTTGGTAATGAAGTAGGTTGTGAATATTTAATCATTTTCTGAATATATATCTTACCAGTATGGTGACATGGCATTTGTATGATACTATTTGTTTCAGGAAATCCCATTTAAGAGAGAGGTGAATGCAATAAATATCTTTGATTAAATTATCAGACAATAATGATCCAAATATAATCTTGAAATTTCTGCAATATTTTGTAGGAAATAACATTTTTACAAGACTGACTAGAGTCATTTAAAATTAAAATTTTTGATAAGAATCTGATTCAATTTGCTCATTGACAAATGTGATTTATAAGATTTTTATAATAAAAGGTTTATAACCAACATCTTCTCAAATTTGTAAACTAACCAGAGTATCAATCCTTTTAGTAAGCGTTTATTGGTAGAGGTATATTTTTAATTGCACTTGCTGGATCTAGTTGATGACCATTTTCATCAATAATTTGACCAAGATATTTAATTCTCAACAAAAGCATATTTTTCTTCACTGAGCTTGAATTTATACTCTTAGTTTTTCCAAAATTGTTTTCCGATGCTCAACATGTTCTTCAGATACCCTTTTGAAGAAAATGTCGTTCAGATATGCCACTGGTGAATATAGCAATGAAGATGAGGACAACCCTGTCAAATGCTTTCAAGATATCCAAAGCAACAGCCTGAATTTCAACATTCTTATCTAAAGTTTGATAGACTCTTTCAGTAATAACTGTTAACACATCAACAGTTGACTTAGAGAAGTGAAAGCCATATTGCTTAATCAATATGGAGTTGACTAGCTCCTCTAGTACTTTTAGGTATAAAGCTAATAGGCTGGTAGAAGGATAAGACAATTCAGCTGACTTAAAGACAGGAACCATAGAAGTCAATTTCCAACAAGCAAGAAAGCAAGCAGCAGCAAGGCATTTATTGTAGAATTTACAGAGAACAGGAGCCAGTTCAGGAGCACATTCCTAAAGTACTATTGCAGGGATACCATCAAGTCCAAATACTTTGTAAGAATCCAGTTTAGATAGCAGAAAAAACATGCATGTCACACAGAGACTCAGTTCTAACTGGAAAGTCAGCCAAAGATATTTCAGATTAGTCAAGAGTGGAATTGGAAGAGAATTTACAAGCAAAACCTTCTGCTTTATCAGCAGCAGATATTAGGATGGGAGGGATAGAAGACTTGCTTTTATTTAACATATTACAGAGCTGTTAGTAGTCACCAGAGCCAAACATGTTAGAGGCTATAGGCACTCATTCTGTTAGCAAACAAAGACTTAGCCACTTTGAAGACATTTTACAATTATTATGAGCAGAGACAAAGAAGCATCTATTGCAATCAGAACTATTACATTGGTACAGCCAGAAAAAGTGATTATTGTGGCCTATAGTTGTTGAAAGGGTAGGTGTGAACCAAAGAAAAGACTTTGGCTTCAACTGTTGTTTGTGACAAGGTAAAAAAAAACATTGCTGCTGGATTTACCTAAGAAGAAACCATTGTGGCACATTTCTCAATAGGAAGGTTAAAAATTTTACTCCAAGGAATGTCACAAAAAAATCACAAAATGATTTCCAGTCAGTATGCTAGTAACAGAAAAAAAAAAGGTCTTATAAATAGGAGGTTTATATCTAATAGATGTCTCAAAAGAAATATCAACAGGTACTACAGTGTGATCTGAATTGCCAAGAGGACAGTTGTGATGCTCAACAAGAGACAGGAGAAGATGAAAGGAACAAATCCTGTAAAGAAGTATACTGATCAGAAATGTTAGGGAAATGAGTAGAGAAATCAACTATTTGACTGAAAGACTGAGCAATGAAAAATTTGAAAGTCAATACATTTTGATTAAAACACTTAATGTGATGAGCACTAAAATTACCAAACACAAAAATGTTTGCTGTGAATATATAGACAGAGCCATTTCTATACTGTCAGATATTTTGTTTAACATGTTACAGCCCTGAAAAATGGAGCAATAAAAGAAAAAGAAATGGCTAACGCTGACTGGGTACAATTAAGAAAACTTAAAGGCTGAAAGCATATGAAAGAATCATCTGGAGACTCAAGATATGATTCCCTTGTTATTGGAAGATTTTCCCAGATGTAAACACCAACAAAGTCATGCATCTGTATCCTAGTATCTTTTCAACAAAGTGGAAGATTGCCTGGAACAGAATTAATTGCAAGAAAATTAAAAATTTAAATTAGCTTTGCAAAGTGCTAAGATATCTAGAGAATGTTTCAAGATAAAAAATTCTACACTACAGAAAATGGTACAAATACCATGAATATTAAAGAAAAGTTAAGGAGGATAGGTATTTTTTTGTTTACTTGTATTTCTTTTGTGTAATGAGATTTTAATTTTTAATGAGAAAAAGGCCAAAATAATTATCATATTGCCTATGGCAATATATATCATCTGGAAAAGGGCTAAGACTTAAGCATGTGTTCTTAGGGTTTCCCCACTGGAAATACATGCAAAGACACCTACCCATGTGCAACATGGCACTGAAAATACACTAATATTATGCAACTGTTGACCATAGCAGCCTGTCTAATTGCTAGCAAGGAGTTTGATCTTCTTACTATCAGTTGGGATGCAGCAACTAGAAAACTGAACCTAGTACCCTCAAAATGAAATGTCAAAGCCACTGATTAGTCAAATCACCAAAAAGTTAAGACAGTTTAAATCATTAAAGCCATGAAAGAAAGGAACTAGTAAACTACATCCTAAACAGGAATCAAGAGATAAACCTACTCTTGTTCAATAAACATGGAAAAAGTAGAAGCATTAAAAGTTCAACAAAAAATTTCTCTCCTCCAATTAGAATCTCTCCAAAAACTGAATCTCTTTCAATTAAAGTGGTTAGTATATTTTGTTTAGTATGCAAATCAATAATAGAAAAAGAAAAAAATATGTACATTGAACTATACACCAAAGCCATGAAAATGTCAGAGTTAAATTTCTATGTGAAAAGCAGGTTTCCATTTAATGGTGAGAAGAAAAACTGTCCAAAAGGTTACAAATTCTTGGATAGAGATGCAAGCTAAGCAAATGTATAAAACAGATCATCTTCTGGAATTTCTGAGAAATAATAGAACTTTCAAATTAAAACTGTAGATATAAAAGGTTTTAATCTACACAATTTACTGATGTAATTGCAAGTAATTTGCAGTGATAATGACAATAACAGTTAAGCTAGTTAGAGATTTTATTAATGAGGTTGTTTAGTGGGCAAAGTAGATCAAAATATTTGCCAACGTAAGTAACAATCAATGTCTGTTGAAAGACATGAGAATCAAAAGGATATTTAAGCCCAAACACCATTTAAATAAAGTGAAAATCAATCTCTTTAGAGGAGGTTTGAAAAAGCCAAAAGAGAAAATTAAGAGTTTCAAATTGTCAAGACAAATGGGTACAAAATGAGTTGAAAACAATGAAGGTTATTAACATTCTTATGACAATACAAAGAGCTCAGATTTGTAGAAAATTTGCCATATCTACTTACATGAGTAAAAATCTTCACTATTAGCAGGGAATCAAAGTATGTGTAACCTTTTTTCAACATGATGTACAACTGGGAATTTCTGGTATCAAGTGTTATGAAATAATCCTATCAGCTATATGTGAAAATACTGGCATATTTCTGAATAGTTCTTTATCTGGTTAAAGTACTTGATAAAGTTAGTGACTTTGTAAATAATTTTTTTTTTGGTCTGCTTTAAAGGTGAATTATTAAAAACATTCCTTGGCTAAAAAATTGAAGTCCATCTCAAAATTCTTGGAAGTTACTGGAATGGAAAAAGCAACTGCAGTTGGAGTGTGGTGAGATTAAGAGCTTAAAGGGGCATAGTGGCATGACAAGCAAGAAGATTGTGGGGTAAGGGTTATAAGATGCAGCAGAGAATGTGAGTGTATAATTTCTAACAAGTGATAACAAAAAAAAAAAAAAAAAAAAAAAGTAAATAATCCTGAGAGCAGAAAACCTTTTGGAAGATAAATTGTCCTAAATTGAAATATTCAATTGTATAAAGTCCTGACAAGATGGAGTAGAAAAAAAAGATATGAAAAAGATGCAATTCAATTATTTTTCAAGATAGCACAAAGTCAATGTTGAACAAAATTCTTTAATTTAGAGTAAAAAAAAAAATATTTTCAATAAAAATTAAAATAAGACTTAGAAATTTGTTAAATCAAAGTTAAAACTGGAAATTTAATCTGATAGTTTGAAACACTTTAAACTTTTTTTTACCTATAAATTATGTTAGATTTTATTTTTTATAAAAATCCAAAGTGAAATAATCAATTTTTAAAATTTTAAATCATATGTAATTTTCCAATTTTATACTGATTGATAGCAAAGATTTGAAATGGACAAATTTGCATATTTGCAAATGCCTTTCTGATACAGTACTGTGCAAATTAATTGGGACAGTGACTTCAGTTTAATATATTTTTTCTTTTCTACCATCTTTGGACAGCCGTCAATAGTTTAACGACTCCTAATCACAATGAAGTCATTAGAGTGCACACTCCTATTACAACAGAACACATTTGACAAAAGTCAAAACATGTTTCCAAGAAAATGTTCTAGGGCAGTTTTAGTGCAAATGGGTTCGGTAGATTGAGAATAATTGAGGTGATGAGGAATAACATAAAATATGAAGATCTTTTAAAAGTTCATATGATCCCAACAATGGAGGAATTTTGCCCAGATGGTGTGTTTCAGCAAGATAATGCCACCTGCCACACACTAAAAAAAAATAAAAAAAAATGAAGAAATTCTTTTCAAATCAAGGGTGTAAAAGTGTTAGTCTGGCCAGGAAATTCTCCTTTTCCTGAACCCCATTGAAAAATTGTGGAGTATTGTGTAAGCAATGATTGATAAAACAACTGTAGCACCATGGAGAAGCTAATCTGTGCAGTCATTCAGATACAGTATTACAATGAAGAATTGGGCAACATGCATCTGAAACTGGCTGAATCTATACTAAAACATCTCCAAATACACATTAAAAGTAGAGGTAAACATACAAAATAATGATTTGTAACATTTTAGAACAGTTGTGTAGAGCTTTTTGGAAAAAATATAGATAATTTGATATGTCGTTTTTCTATTTTATTGAAGTCACTGTCCCAATTAATTCCTCAATACTGTATAAGCTTCTCTGATATAAGTAACTTTCAAAGAAATATTCTTACCAGTCTAATTTTAGATTCAACTGTTCTTTGCAACCTCATTATTTATGGGTCAGGCTTCAAGTTTGCTAAAGTTAATTGTAGTTGAAATTAACTTGATGGTCTGGTTTGGTATTTTTGCGTGTTGCAATTAGGTTCATATGACATTGTTTTCTCTTCATGTATCTCTTGGCTAGTAGACTTATAAGATATTTTATACTATTCACCTCCTTGACAGTGAGAATGAAATGTTCACCTAAAAATAACCTCAGTTGAGAGGAGTGTTCTAGTAAGGGAACAATGAATTGCATTAGAAACAAAAGAGAAAATCTTCACTAGCCAGTTACATTAGCCACAATTGATAAGTAAAACATCAACATTATTTTCAGTTACAACCTCTTCAAGTTTTTCATTCAAATGTCATTTGTGACCATGTTTGCACTGAAGTAAAAATCATTTTAGTTTGAAAATCAGCTATAATATTTCTTGAATATTTTCATGAGTTTCAGTCTGTCAAACATGCTTTATTTTTATATTTGCCATTTTCTTGTCTATCAAGAAAAACTTAATTTTCTGGAAAATTATCAAGCCGACCTTCCTCCAGTATAATGAACTCAAATGGGAGAGATGTAAACAATTAAGTTATAAGAGAAAGAAAGATTCTATTTGCATTCAGGTAATATAAAAATAACACTTCTAGTTTATGATAAGCTTCTGAATGTGAATAGAATTTTTTCTCAAAAAAAAAAAAAAAAAAAAAAAAAAACTACTGATATAATATGAAACTCTTGACTCTTAGTTGACTTTGTTAAACTTGTTGTAAAGAGAAGTGAAGATATCAGATATCAGTTGGATTTTAAGGACCTGTATTATGAAAATAGGTTTCCTGAAAAGTAGTGTGAGGATCAAAAAATGTTTTTTCTATTTTCCCTAAGAATGTACATTTTCAAAATAGAACAAATTATTAGTAACTGGAATGCAGAGAAACAAAAACAAAAGATCAGAGATAGATGAGTCAGAGAGGGAAAAATAGTTCAGGCATGAAAAATGTATACATACACAAATATCATGAATAAGATATTTTTAGTCATAACCTTTCTGTGAAAAATAAATTTTATGTAGGCAAAAGTTTTTTTTTTGCTATTCTAAGAAGCAAAAATTTCCAAATAAAATCTTCACTGTCATTAAAAAAAAAAAAATAAAATAAAACTATTATAATCCCCAGTGGATTATTTACTTGGGTGGTTAGGCATTTGAGTGTTTTCTGCAGACTTTATTTGTTTGATTACACACACACTGTAATAAGATTTCCTTTTATTTATTTGTTAATCACAACAAAAACAGTAAATACTCCTCACTATACTTAGTGCTGATAAACAATTGAGTTCAGCACTAGTATCAACAGATGTGGAATTAAAAAAAAATAGATGACTTTGTTGAAAACAATAAGTCTAGTTAATGCTTTTTTGTTTTTACTAAAGTTCACTCAATACAAGACTCAAAAGCCATTCAAGGTAGAAGGTTAATGGATGAGGTGTGTGTGTGATATGAACATAAGAGGAGGTGGCAGGAAGTGAATATTATGAGGATAAGGAATGTTGTGAATATGGATTATCTCCTCTTAGATATCCAAGCTATAAAAGCTGTATACTTCCGCTGTCAAGTCAGATGAGTAGTAGTATTCTTAATTGAATAAACGATTACTAGACAGAATCTCTTGTCCTGTTTTCATTACATTTTATTCAATTAAGAATGGAACAATTTATGCGACCTGAGCGACTTACCACACATCCAGAAAGCGATTCAGCCGACAAGTGCTGGAAACATTGGCGGAGACATTTACAAATTTCATCGAGGTTCTACATTCAGAAAGACCGGACGTCCCATCAATAAGCGCAGCGCTCCTAACCAACTACCTGTCTCACACAGTCAATCTAAATTATCTCGGATTATGCGTTACCTACGAAGAAGCAATCGATGTACTGAACGCTACATACATAAAGCCCCAAAATGAGATTTTCTAGACACCTACTTGCGAATTCGCCGACAAGAATCAGGCGAGACATTGGACCATTTCCTTAAGAGCCTTCGGACACTGAGCAAAGATTGCAACTTCTGCCCAATGACGGCATTAGAGGCCCAAGAGCTACACATTTTGGACACCTTCATTAACGGCTTACACGCAATACTCAGATAAGACAATGTCTTCTTGAGAATAAAACCCTTACACTTAGAACAGCTTTCGAAAGTGCTATACAGCAGTCTAGTTCTTATTTACAGCCAGACACCGTGGGCGCCGCGTTAAACCCACCTGTTCTTATTGTCCCCCCTCATGACGATAGTCCGACGAAGCTTCAAGAACAATTGGTCACTGCCGCTTTAAAAAAGGACACTTGCTATTTTTGAGGCTTATCTAAACACCTACGAGTCTCATGCCCTGCCAGAGATACTCGTTGTCATAAATGTGGAAAACTTGGTCATATTTCAAAGGTATGCAAGTCTTCTAAAACTCTATACAAATCCACTTGTCAAAATACTTCTGCAACTTTAGCTGCCTCCCCCGACTGCCTTTCAAAAACTATTGTAACAGTGAAAATTAACGGGAGGTCTACAAATGCCCTGCTTGATACCGGGAGCTCAGGAAATTTTATCAAAGAAAGCTTGGTAAAAACCAACAAATTGTATTTTGTCCCCTCCCCCAGCAGAGTAACAATGGCAAACGCGTCATTGTCTGCGCAAGTAAGTGGTTATTGTTTGGTGGACTTACTATTTAATGACGTCTCCTATAAAACCACTAAATTATCTGTAATGAAAAACCTTTGTTGTGAAATAATACTGGGACACGATTTTTTGCAGCAACACTCGCAGGTTGAAATTCCGTTTGGCGGTTCAATGCCCGCATTGAAAATTTGTGGATTGGCGACAGCAAAAATCCAGTACCCGTCACTTTTCGAAAACCTAACTGAAAACTGAAAACCTATAGCAGTGAGAAGCAGACGT
The DNA here is from genome assembly GCA_903632075.3 of Acanthosepion pharaonis. Taxonomy (NCBI): domain Eukaryota; kingdom Metazoa; phylum Mollusca; class Cephalopoda; order Sepiida; family Sepiidae; genus Acanthosepion; species Acanthosepion pharaonis. The sequence goes on along the minus strand of CAHIKZ030000532.1, from coordinate 200,789 downwards.
TTTTCTTATAATAATAAAAAATTCATTGACTCTGAGATAAAAAAGACTACTTGAGGAGGGTATAATTGAGCCTAGCAAATCACCCTGGAGGGCTCAGGTAGTTATAACCACTTCTAGCAACCATAAAAGAGAATGGTTATAGATTACTCCCAAACCATAAATAGATTTACTCTTTTGGACGCCTTCCCACTACCCAGGATAGATGAAATGATAGGCTTAAATAGCCAAATATCGTATGTTTAGCACTCTGGACTTGAAAAGCGCTGTACCATCAGATCGCCATTAGACCTAGAGACAAGCCATACACTGCTTTCGAGGCTTAACGGTCGACTATATCAATTTCAAGAGGATTCCTTTTGGCGTTACGAATGGGGTAGCCAGCTTCCAAAGGATAGTTGACCAAATCATAACGGATGAGAAACTGGAAGGCACATTTGCGTACATCGACAATGTCACAGTATGTGGCCATAATAGAAAGGAACACGAAAAAATCTCAGACGGTTCATGTCCGCTCGCCGATAAATACAACCTTACCCTAAACGACGACAAATGCTCGTTTGGACTGGACAAAATAAACCTACTGGGGTATACCATAAGCAAAGGTTTTATGGCACCGACGAGATCGATTGAAACCTTTACTCCAGATGCCTGTCCTCACAACCAGCCTTCCCTTCGACGTGCTATGGGCACATTTGCTCATTACTCTCAATGGATTGCTTCGTTCTCAGAAAAGATACATCCATTGACACAAGTAGAGACGTTTCCTCTGTCCCATCAAGCCGTTGAGGTATTCAAGGGACTGAAAAAGGATATTGCGAAATCTGCAATTACTACAATAGACCAAAATATTCCTCTGGTTGTTGAAACGGATGCGTCAGACTGTGCTATTGCTGCTTCTTTGAAAAAGCTGATCGTCCTGTAGCCTTCTTTTCAAGGACCCTCTCACAGGCTGAACGACGACACCCCGCAATTGAAAAGGAAGCCTACGCCATAGTCGAGGCATTAAGAAAATGGCGACACTACCTGATCGGACGCCACTTTAAACTTATTACTGACCAGAAATCAGTTGCTTTTATGTTCAACTCTAAAACTACGAGTAAAATAAAAAATGAGAAAATAGCGAGGTGGAGAATTGAGCTATCTTGTTTCTCCTTCGATGTCAGCTACCGACCTGGCAAGGAGAACTTAACAGCTGATACACTGTCAAGAGCATGCTGTACGGCATCAAGCGGGGACGAACTCCGAACGCTGCATAACAATCTCTGTCACCCGGCATTACTCAATGGTTCATGCTGTGAGGTGTAGAAACTTGCCTTTCTCAGTGGAGGAGGTAAAAGAATTACAAATTCTTGTCGAACGTGTGCTGAAATAAAGCCTCGGTTTTATAAACCCCAAACTGGCGCTTTTAAAAGCAACACAACCGCTTGAAAGACTCAATCTTGATTTTAAAGGACCGCTACCAAGTAAAACAAGGAACAGATATATATTAACGGTTATCGACGAATATTCACGGTTTCCTTTTGCCTTCCCTTGTTCAGACATATCGGCTGCTGCAATTATACAATGCCTCTGCTCACTGTTCGCCATCTTTGGAGCCCCTGCCTATATACATTCGGACCGAGGGCTTCTTTCATGTCAGAGCAGCTTCGCAATTTCTACAGGAACGAGGAGTAGCTATAAGCCGGACAACTCCCTACAACCCTAAGGGTAACGGCCAATGCGAAAGATATAACGGCATTATTTGGAAGACCGCTCAATTGGCTGCCTCAGATAACGGATGTTCAATTGATAATTGGGAAAATCTCCTTCCTGTCGCATTATACGCCATTCGCTCCCTATTGTGTACCGCCATCAATGCCACCCCACATGAAAGGTTTCTACCTTTTTCAGCGATGGAGTTCGGCGGAGCTTCACTTCCATCTTGGCTCTCTCGACCCGGTACTGTGTTTCTGAGACGACATGCACGTTACACCAAGAACGATCCCTTGGTGGACGAGGTAGAGCTTATAGAGGCAAACCCTCAGTACGCTTAGTACGACATGCAGATGGTAGAGAGTCTAATGTGTCTCAGGGACCTGGCACCAGCCGGAGACGCATTCGACCGTGGATAGCCCCTGAGGACAGATCAACTACCCCCTGACACTGAAGCCCCTCCGAAGATCATGGCACTGAAATTGTTCCTGACACGCCGCCTGACGACACTGTCTCCGTTGAGGCCCTGTCAGACACTTCGGATGGGCCATCACCTGAAACCCTGACAGATGAAGGCCTAGCACCGAATAAACGTGTTCATCCAGAGACTGACTCTGACGCGGAACGGCCTGCTCCTCTGAGAAGGAAACGGAGCAAGGTATTTTAGAGCCCACAGACAGGCTTGCACTGAAGAGCCTCCCTGTTCAAGTACTCTGACTACGAATCATGGACTGCCGAGGCGGCCACTGCGAACTCGTAGGGAGCCTGGACATTTAAGGGACTTTCTTCCCTATCAGTGAGAAATTTGGTGGGGGAGAATGTTGTGAATATGGATCATCTCCTCTTAGATAATCCAAGCTATAAAAGTTGTATACTTCCGCTGTCAAGTCAGATGAGTAGTAGTATTCTTAATTGAATAAACGATTACTAGACAGAATCTCTTGTCCTGTTTTCATTACAAGGAAGATAGATAACAACCGACTTGAAGAGGTCAAGATTATAATCTTCAAGGTACTTGGATGTCTGCTCCAGTGTAGCAGCTCATGATGAAAAAGAGTGGAACTTCCTCTTTACAATTAGAATATAAAGGAAATGAGGATGATTTGACTCCAAGAATGCAGCATGGCAAATAGTTATAGGTCTGAGCAGGTGGAGGTAGTTCTTTTAACCAGTTTTTTGGATAATTCATCTGGGTTTTTTTTTGCTCTGATCAAGTTTTACATCTTATTAAAAGGATCAAATTGATCAAACAGTAGTTAAAAGAGGATGCAGGTTCAATCCCTGTCGGAGGACAGATTTCAATTTCTTGAATACTCAGGATGATATAGCCTTAATACACAGATTAATAGATAAATATGAGGTGTCTATAAAGGCAATTAAAAGCTTTTCTAATTAAATATGTCTTAGTTTTATTGCATTTTTTATTTTACAATTCAGAGCAATAGGGGTCCTGTTTTATAAAAAAAAATTGAGGATTTAAATTCTCCAAGGAGTTCTGCATATAACTAATATAAACATTATGCACTTCAAAATTTAATTTCTCAAAATTTCATAAAATTAAATAACTTGGGGTAACAGATGCAAAAAAGCAAAAATATTTTTAGCAAGATTTTCTAAGAAACATTTCTAAAATAATTTAATTCATTTGTGAATAAGTCCTGAAAGTTTCATTAAAGGACAACAATTATTTCATTTTTGCAAGAATTTTCAAATCAATGTTTTTCACTGCAAAATGATACTAAAATTTCCTATACTAATCTATGGTTCCCATGCTGATGGAAAAAAAAGATTTTTAGGTAAAATTTCTAAAGTTCTAAAAAGGTTAAAAAAAGGTTAAAAAAAATTTAATAACCAAAAATCCTTTGGCCATTCCTCAAAGATTTTGACAATAACACTTTTTTTTTTATTTTATTAAGTTTGGAGATTTTTTTCATCATAGTTTTTTTTTGCTTTTTTTTGTTTAGTAAATCATTGTAGATAACTAATATACAAACACACAAGTTAGATTATTATGCAAGACATTCTTTTCACATTAAAAGTGGTATTAAACAGCTGATGTTGGTAACATTTTCTCAGATGTATTTATACTTATATAATATATACAATTACTTAATTGGTTTGATGTTTTATTACACTGCTTGAAGGTTGCATAATATGCATAATTGTATAGTTACTGATATTTGTTTTTAGATTTCATATATATAAAGACTGCCTTCAGTCATAACCAAGAAGCATTAAGCTAAATATATTCATATGATAAAATAGTTTTAAGGTATGCTATATTTATGGGTTAAAGTGGTCAATATCAGGAATAGAGCCTATGTAAATATAAAAGTGGACATTGAAGTCAACACCCAGAGGCAACAATGTTTCATGCTTAATGGCCTGACAGTTGTGTCTAAGCATGAAAGACTTGCCTCTGGGTGTTGACTTTAATGTCCACTTTTCATATATATATATATATATATATATATATATATATATATATATATATATATATGCAAGACAATGCTTTATCAAATTCTGCAAAACTGAATCTTGCCTACCTAAAGACTACCATCAGAATAAATTTTCTGATGATGCTGTTTGATCAGTGAAATAAGAGTTTTCCAAGTTCTTATATATTTACCATTCCATTAGATCCTTATCCAAATTTGAATCAAAGGAATGACTGCCAATGAGATATTTTTAGCAAAGATATATATATATATATATATATATATATATATATATATATATATATATATATAAATAAATAAGTAAATAAAAGAAGTAATGGATTTTTTGTTTTTTTTGTTATTAATCCAACATATTTTATCACTTTAAACATTATGAGGGTTTCACTAATCAAGCAAGACTATGGCTGAAATGGCCTAAGGCATGTCAATTCTAATGATAGTTTCTCCTGCACAAGGGGACACAGGTTTGAATTTTGGTGGATAGCATACATCTTATTCTTTAATAAGAATTCTCAAATATTCTGGCTAGTAGATAAAATATTCATTTTAGAAAAAATAAATGAAGTGTTTACTCAAATATGGTATCCACTAAAAATAACATTTAAATATAACTGGCTGCTTGATTCCATGTCTGCATATCTGCTAGAATAGCTAGCCAATTGCTGTTGCAGACTCCTGCACTGGTTCCTTTATTTTTTAACACCTATGGAGTACATTGGTGGTTTAATACTGCAACTTTGATGACCAGGTCTTAGTTATAGCAGGGCCATCATTTTGAACAAGGCCAGACCAGTATGCTCAAACTCTCACGACGTGTTGTGGCTAAACAATTGTGTCCAACCAGTTTTACTCACAAGACATTGGTTATCCCATAATATTGTTTTCGGGCACATTCTAACACTGCTGCATGCCGGGATCACCTCTACAAGCTGATAATATCAAGAAGTGACTGAAGTTTGAATCTGTCTGTTATGGTCAATGTTCTCCCTGCCCAATCTTTGATATGATTAGTCTTGTGTTAACTTTGGTCTTCTGTTATAAAATGTAGCACGTAGAAGTTCTGGGCCCTGATAACATGGCCAAAGTATTGCATTTTTTACCTTTTATGGTTGTGACCAACTACTACCCTGTCCCCATTTCCAAGACTTATTAAAATATTTAATTAACTAAGATAAGAACTCCAACTATTATCATTAAAATGGATATATTTTTGCAATAAAAAGTTTTATTATGACTTGATAAACTGAAACTCTTTACATTTTCATTACTCTTCTATGTGCTGTGTCCCTTTAGGATATTGGTGATCATGGCTCTCCACAATTTCCTGTCATTTGTAGCTATTAATACATTTTGTCTTTGCTATCTCACCTAAACCTTGTTCTGCAATCCATTAAGTTTACTAGCTAAGGTTATGTATTCTCCTCATGCCCACTGGAAATTTCAACCATAAAGTATAAATGTCCTTTTTGCTTCCATCATAGTGTGTGTGCATGCATATATATATATATATATATATATATATATCAAACTGCAGAATAATCAGTAAATGTGTATATATTTTTGCACACTATATAACACAAACATATGTTTGTAAATGAAGCTCTAAGCCAAGGAAGAAATGAACAATTTCCTTTTTAGAAACTAAAACAAATATACATTTATGATTGAAACACTGTCAAGTCAAATGTTTGCAGTAAACTAAAGCATTTTTTTATTTAGTAGACACAGAAATAATTTCTTTGAGATGAGATGTTTTAAAATCCTCAATTGAAGTGGAACTTATTAAAGTATCCAACATTTCTACAACTGATCATATTTTAAGAGAGTACTTGCCAAATATATTGGATATGCCAGATTAGTATAAAAAAGAAGCAGGTGGTCATAAATCAAGTTAAACATTTTCCAATCAATATTCCCCTGCTTTTATTGACCATCAATGATCATTACAAAATAATAAATCATTACATCATTAAAAAAAAAAAAAATCCTGATGATTCACTTTGATAATGGATTATCCACAAAGAAAGAGTTTATAATTGGCAAGTGAGGGGGAAAATGAGATGAAAAGTTAATTTGATGTTTTTATTAAGGCAAATTACTTTTGGAACTTTGATTTAGTAAGAATAGTTGAGACAAAGTCAAATTTCAGCTTCTTAATTCAAAGAGAAAAAAAATGACCCAGAGTTCAATAGGAGATAAAAATAGAGAAAAAATATATGCGTATATAGGAGAAAGATACTTTTTTGTATCTGTCGGTGTTAAATTCCTAGAAAGATCAAAGTTTAGTATTAGTTCCAATGGAAATCTGTTGGTGCATTTATTTTACACATACGAACTCGCACCATAAAAGAATTTTTATTTTTTATTTTCCCCCATTACTTTGAGGGTTACACTGATTATCTTAAACTAAAGTAGAGAGAAAAATAAAATTAAATCATCCATGAAAGACAAAGTATTTGTGTTTGCTAATGGCAAACAATGTGCCGGAACTGATGGGGAATTACTTTCACCCCAATTTTTTGTCTCTTGTGCCATTTCGTGACTACGTGCCCTCTTGTCAACAGAAAATAAAAGTAGAGAAAATAATGAAGAATAAAATTGGAGGTGGGGGAATTTTTGGCAAAAACTTATGGAAAATGGTAAGATTTTTTTCCATGACAAAAAGATTTTACCTGCTGAATATATATTTGTTTTATTTTTTTGAGATTTTGGTAAGAAAATGTAACGCTTCTCCTCACTTAGAAATACTTCATTAAATTATTAAATATAAATATTATTATTTAATCAACCAGAAAAGCAAAAATAAAAACTTATTGTTGTTATGTAATTAATTTCGACAGGGCTTCTTAATATTTGTTACTGACGAAATTAGAATTTTCGAGACGAAAGGACTAAAATAAATACTATTTTGGTGGGGATGGGTGGGTTCTTGTATATATACTAAAAATGTGTTGGATTCTGTTAAAAAGTTTTTGCTTTGGAAGGCGACTGGAGAATTTGTTTCCCGTAAAAAAAAAAAAAAAAAGAGAGAGAAACGGCAACCCGAGAGAGAGAGAGGGGGGGAGCGTCTGAGAATCGTCGTCGTGAGTTTGGAACATGTGACATTTGGCAAGTAGAGAATCATCATCAACACTGTAACACTACTAAACAATAATGTCAGGAATGTCATTACTAGTTTCTATGACAGAGACACCAATAAATAACAAATTCCAGTCAAAAGATTAAAGAAGAAACATTTACTATTAATTCTTTTTTAATGTATTTCGTATTATCCTTGTTTAAAAAATACATTTCCCAAATTTATAAAAATATCTCTATCCCTTTCATTTAAAGCAGACTTTTTAGTTTAAAAGAGAATTTTTTTAATTAGTTTTTCTATAAATAAAAACTTTAGAAATTGCATTATTTATCTAATTAACAACATTATTATTGCCAAAAATGTTTCTACTTAGAAGCAGGTTTGTTTTTTGAAGCAGGTTGTTTCTAGGTCTTTAAAAGATTTTCATTTTAAAACTTATTTTTCTACTTTTGATAATTGATAAAGAACTAGAAATAAATGAGCAAAACAATTTTTATATATTTCTAACAAATCAACGGCCATTTTTAAGATTACAAGATAAACAATGTTTTATCTTTGTTTTTTTTTTGTCTTGTTTTTAGCACTTAAATAATTTTATCAGAAAACAATACAAATACTCGGATAAATGAAATTTCCTAAGGTAAAAATTCTTTGAATAATTACTAATGATGAGAAACTGATAATGAGTTTAGAATTCTTTTGTTTTTGTTTTTTTCATAAAAAGAAATCCTCAAGCAAAATGTTTTCTTCATAAATTTTATAGCCTATATTATATATTTGATTGTATTTTTCAATTTTTACTCTGCTTGAAGAGTGAGTGACAATTAAATAGGAAAAACTTGGTACACATTGAAAATAATTTCCTGCTTCTTGAAGATGTGAATGAAGAAGGTCTCCAGAAATTGCCAATCTAAACTTTGAAGGATTTTCCAATTCGTGTACTGTAAAAGCACAGAAGCTGATTTTTTTTTTTTATATAAATCAGAAATAAATAAATTTTACCTAATTCCATTAAATTGTAAATAAACAATTCCAGATAAAATTGTAAAATCTTTTCAGCTTCTGGACGTGGACAAAGGGCTGCATAAAACATTTTGGAATAAATGGCAACGTTTATGGAGATTGACAACAATATTGTTAATAAAACTATAAGGCATCCATAATTTTTAAACAGTAAATGATTTTTGAATATTTAGAGTAAAAATGAGAAATTTATGGTTATTTTGAGCTAAATACAAGATGTTTTTGTTTTACCACTCACTAATGGTTTTGGTTAGGCAGTTTTATGGTAGAATTCGGTAGGTAGGTAAAAGCAAGGTTAAAAAAAGTATACAAGGTCGGGGTTAGGCAGTGTTATGATTAGGCAGGGTTAGAGAGAAAGGGTTAGTCGAGATGAGAGTATAAAGAGACTTAAAGTTTAGTGGACATGTTAGCCAAGCTATTAGCAGGGAAAACTAGGCAATTACTCTTTTTCATCATCGTGTCCAATCCTGAAATCCATTATTTTAGTTTCAATTTTGTTTGAAGTCAATAAACAGCTCTAAATTAGAGACATGTCACTAAAGAGGCGTTTGAAGGCACTTTTTGCAATGGTGTAAATTGTAAACATTTGAAAATAATTGCCTGTATGTAATATGTAAAATTACCGGATTTTGTTCATGAAATCACAAAATGGGTGGCCGAAATGTCGGCTGCTTCAATCAAACATGTGACGACAATAGAGATTCTTCAATGGCGGCAAAAACACGCAGACAAAAAAGTTTTGACAACAAAGTTGCATTTTTATGGAAATTATGACTTGACTTTAATAAATTAAATGATAAATGCTAGATGAACAATTTATTTAAATATGATAGAAATTTCTATCAACTTCTTGGAATTTTACATTTATTCCTGTAGTTTTTAGAAATACATGTTTAATGAGAATTTTAATCCAGAATATTTCAAAACTTCAATCCAAAAAATTAAGAGCATTTGCAGAAAATGGTATAAAAATGAAACGTAAGCTAATTTTATGCTGGCTTCTTTAATCTTCATGCTTTAAGTCTTTAGTTTCAATATGAAGTTATATAAAAAAATGGAATTATTCAAGCAAGATTCATTATTTTTTTAGAAGCAAATATTCCAAAGTAAAAAAAAAATGAAGAATTTGTTAAAACATTTCCCTAAAAATGTCTAAACAGTCTTTTCTTTTTTGCTCAAGATGAAAAATTTGAAAAAATGTAGCGAAAATAGAAAATCAGTTCAGAATTTAAAAGAATTTTTAGAGAAAATGTTTTCTTTTTGATCTAAAGAAGTAAGAACAGAATCCACACATGAATTTTGGTATATAAAAGAGAAAGGAAAGGAAAAGAAAACATGTAAAGAATTTAATTACAATCACTCAGTCATTAGGAAATAATTTAAAGTAAAATTTACTTTTTTAAAACTCCCTAAAAATTAGTACAAAATAAGTCGTCTAAAAAATCCTGCCAATATGAGAATTACAAGAATAAAATAAAAAATTGAATAAAAATGTTTTTTTTTTGTTGTCATTTGAAGAAAAAACAACAATGAACTTTTAAATATTCGTCTTCACAAATCGTAAAAAACTAAAAATCATTTCATGACAAATTAATAAAAAAATGTACTTTTATTAAACTTTTTTTATTACTTTGTTTTTAGAATTAATTTTGATTAGGTAAAATAAAAATATGAATCTGAATAATTATTTTTTTAAAATATCATTGAAGACAATTTCTTGAAAAAAAAAAAACAAAACAAACATTAAGTAAAATATAATTTAAATCTTTTTTCTTAAGAAAAAATATTGAATTAAACAAAGTTTGAAAAGTTGAAATTTTTAACACGTGTAAATTACGTGAAATTAATTTTTTTTCTGTGATATGTTCAACAATTTGTGAAAAATAATTCAGAAAAAGTAAAGTCCCCAAAACAATTTTAAAATCTAGACTTCATAATTCAGATCGAATTTAATAAAAATCTTTTCGTAAATTAAATAATAAAAAATATTCAAACTTGGAAAAAGTGATTTTTCGTTTACGTTTCGTTTATTTGAAAGATAACATAAAAATTATTTTAGGTACTTGTAAAATCGGAACTTACTATATAGAAAAATATTTTCTTTTTCTGTATTAAAAATAATCATTTAAATCTTTAAATACAAAACCAAAAGTCAAAATTAATCAACGAAAAGATAAAAATATTGTTTTATCAACATTGTGTGTGTGTGCGCGTACATACGTATGTGTGTGTGTGTGCGCGCGTGCATACGTATGTGTGAGTATGTGTGAGTGTGTGTGTGTGTGTGTGTACTTAGATAAACGCAAAAAAAAAAAAAAAAAAAAAGAAAAAAAAAGGTGCATAAAAATCGAGTAAATTTTCCATAAAATCCAAATAAAAAAAGACCTTCATGAAAAGTAAAGACTTTTTAATTTGTGATCAAAAAATAATTTTTTCCCGTAATTTTATCTCTCACTCTCGAAAAAAAATAACAAAAAACTAGAAGCGATTTTTAGGGCCTTTTTTTGTTGTTGATTTTCTTAAAGAAAGTAAATCTTCTTTAAACATGTCGAGAAAGAAAAATTATTTAATAATATTATATGTAAAAATAATAGAAACACGATATCAAAAATAGTCAAAAAAAGTTGGAAGCAAAGAGAGAAAAATATAGAAAAAAGGACGAAAAACAAGAAATAAAATTAAAAAAAGAATTATTTTTTGTTTTTACTTACAAAATTCGTTCCAGTCGTCTGACATTTTTTAATCCGTTAATAAATAGTTTCTTTTTCTTATTTTTTCCTTCTTTGTTGAGTTAAAAAAAGGGGGGGGGGGAAGGAACTTGCAGGGAATAAAATCCGATCGGCTGGAAGAGGAAAGAGTGAAAAAAGACTGAAGAAGAAGAAGCAGCAATTGTTGAAGAAGGAAGGAATGAGAATAGAAGAGGAAAGAAAGACACACAACAACAAATGTTTCTTCTTTTTTTCCTTTCTATTTCTTCTTGATGGAGGCGGCCGAGGCGTTAAGAAAGAAAGAAAAAAAGATCAAAGTAATCGAGCAAAAAGAAAAAGGAAAGAAAAAGAATAAGGAAAAGAATAGAAATGGTAATGGAAGTCAAAGAAGAAAGAAAAGAAGTAATGAAGAAAAGTTCTGCCACTATAATGCCGCTTCGTTTGCCCCCCAGGGCAGCGCGGGGGGGGGGAAGAGAAGTCGAAAGCGAGCAACAAGAAGAGTTTAATAATTGGGTGTTGTGAACGAATGGCTGGAAAATCCTTTACAGCTTTCGGCAGATTTTATAAGCAGCGAAGTAAGTACGTCAGTTAAGTAGTAGTTGTAGTAGTAGTTGTAGTAGTAGTAATAGAGTTACCCGAAGACAGGCCGTTAACCGCCACCGCCACAACATCAGCAATCATCACCATCATTGCCATCATCATCTGTACGCTCCACACACGCACGTGCGTGCATGCTAATACTAAAACACACACACTCACACACACATATACATATACACAAACACGTGTATGCATATAAGTATGCACGTACCGACGAAAACTTTTTTTTACTTTTATGCTTGTTTTTTAGTACTTTTATGTTCGCTTTAATCACATTCGCGGCCCACATGCACACACCCAGCCCTACATTCATTAAACTTACTCAATAATACTCATTTAAAAACAATAAAAAAAAATGGCACACATATTTCTGTGCATATTGTAATTCATTTATAACGTCAACAAAGAATTCAGTGTACACAACAACACACAGACACCTGCATTTACAATTTACATATTCAAAGATTATATGGCGATATGCTTATTTTTTTGAAGCTCACATAAAAACTAAGAGGGTGGATCATGTTTGTCGCATGACATGTAGCTATAAGTTGGATTTTTAATCTGAAAATTTAATTATATAATATTCGATCTCTGAGAGCATTTTTTGTCATCATTTCACCTCAAGCAAGGCAATAAAGCCATTAAGACGCAAGGGGGTTACTGTTTGTGAAAGAATAAGAGAAAAAGAAAAACATTCTTAAATCGAGAGAAGAATAAAAGAACAGGAATTAAGAAGACAGAAGATAACGATTGACATTATTCACTGCTGCAGGTGTAGTGACAAAAAAAGTTATGTTGAAAATAAATATTTTGTTAAAAATATATGCTCAAAGCTACAAACGTATTGTAAGTGTGTATAGGTGAGTCTTGTATGCGCGTTTAATTACTAATTGTATTTTTATGTCTTTATGCATGCCTGCTTATAGATATAGAACAGACTCAATGAAGATTAATAGATATGAACAAACTGAGATATATACATAGATAAACATGCAGAGATAGATAGATAGATAGATAGATAGATAGATAGATAGACAGACAGATATATATATATATAGATGGATAGATATGAATAGATGATAGGAGATAGATAGATAGATAGATAGATAGATAGATAGATAGATAGATAGATGTGAACATACTGAGATAAATATGAGTAGATTAAGATAGATAGATAGATAGATAGATAGATAGATAGATAGATAGATAGATAGATTTACATAAAGTCAGGGCTGTGCCTATGCCAACATCACATCCATGTATATATTCAAAAACTAATGTCCATATCCATGCTATACAAAGAACAGCCCATTGCTCTACAAGTGTGAAATAGTTTATGTGGGTCTCATCTTGTCAATATTCCGCGTCCACAATCAAATAATAGACAAGATTTTAAATGCTATTTTTTAAGCAGGTAGTCCCTTCAATCTTGAAAAATGGACAAAGCAGAATCTTCCTATACTCATTATCCGCATTCGACCTCGTGATGCACGAAGTCAAAAATTAAATAATGTAGAATTACCCGATTTTTATGTCAAAGAACTTCGGCTAACAACTGCTGGGTGTCGTTGTAAAAAGCCGTATATAAAGAAAAGAGCGTAAATTGTCTCACTTTTCTTCCGGGACTTTACAAACTTCGAGGAATTTATATACTTCTTCCAGGATTCTATACACTTATTCTAGGACTATACATTTCTTTCAGGACTCTACACGACCCGTACATACTCTGCGCGTAAAATCCTATTGAATATATTGAGAGACTTGCATTAGAGAAGATTTTCTTATTGATTTGATAGTTATCAGTTTAGGGTATTTGTATGCTATACTGGGTCCATGACACGTGATTCGCTGGGAACTAAGAAGAGGAAACCAGACATACATCTTGTCCCTATGACATCGTGTGAGTAAGAAGAGCAAAAGATCTTTCGCTCTTTTCTTTATATATTTCTTTATACAACTCCATCCAGCGGTTTTTAACCGAAGTTCCTTGGCAGACAAGTGGAGTAATCACGCAATAAATATTAATATGGACAGTAGACACACACACATGCACATATATTAACTTACAAATTAAATGTTCTACACACAATAAGCCACTCTTACAACAATCATGAATGTTTCTAATCATATAATGTTAAGGAACGATTTCCCTTAGGAGCATACACAGAAGAGTTCTAGATCGTAATGACTATAACTTTTGTGTGCATCTCAAAACATTTACACTCTCAAAAAAGAAAAGGAATTCTCGCGAGTAGGGTTAGGAACGTACCTACTGTATGGCTTCTAAGTGGACGACCCCATAAAACAAATAAATCAGGCGTTTAGAGAAGGAACAATCATCTTAATAGCTTAAGAGTGATCAAATAAATGTCAGCCCATCTAATTCGAAATGCTAGAATTACCTCAAAATGGACAACCATTGTAGTTTAATTCAATTCCAATGGTTGTCCAAGGAATTATTCTAGGTCTACACAATTGACTAGCTGTGAAATGGTACATCAGTTTATCTGTACTCATCTAACCATCCTAAATCATTTCGCAGCACCAGTAAAGTCGACATTTCAGTGATGCATTCACTGAGGGACGACAACCTAAATAGGCATTGGGAAGTCCGCTCGTCTTCAGTGGCGGCGTTTATAGTGCAACAACACGACAAAAATGGATGGAAAATGATGCTTTAACCTTATATTAAACGTTCGGTAGCGAGAGAAAGGAATAACGTAGATTAGATTTGAACAACGTTTATTGTTCGCATGTTGTACAGAGATGTTGAAGGATGGGTGGAATGTCCGTTTCAGTGGCCGGTCGTCAGGATGGCGGTCAGGTGTAGAGTAGCGCTAGGAGTCTACCCAATTCTTGTGTGGGTTTGGTGTGAGGTCACAGGGTATGGTCGGTGCGTGTTGGTTGCTTGGCGTCACGTTGGTGGGTTGAGTGGGTTGCATGCTTGCAGAGTCACTTCCTTGCAGAATCGGAGTCGCTTGTTTTGCGGAGTTGGAATCGCTTGTTTCGCGGTGTCGGAGTCGCTTGTTGAGTCAGAGTCGCTCGGTTGCGGAATCGGAGTCGCTGCTTGCGGAGTCGGAGTTGCTTGCTCGTGGAGTTGAATTTACCGAGGCGACGAGGTTGGCGACGAGGAAGGCTTGTAGCTTGGAGTTGACGACGTGGAGATGTTATCAAGTCGGTATTGCCGAGGTGAGATAGTGTTGAAATTGAGATGTTATCAAGTCGGTATTGTCGAGTTGACAACATCGTCGACAATGAAGGCTTGTAGCTGGGTGGAGTCAAAGCTGGATAGTCGGCCATTCATGATTGGTGTTTGCCGAGGTGACGAGGTCTAGATGTTATCAACGTGAAGTTGGATAGTCGAGGTGGTCAATCAAACCTGGGAGTAGTATTGGTCGTTGAGAGGTGCGGTCATGTTGAGAGGCGGTGATGATGGTTGCGGAAGTGGCGGCGGCAGCAGCAGCAGTGGCCTGAGTTACGGCTGACGGCACACCGGGCCGCAACGCTGCTGGTTGTTTTCAGAGCTGTTCTGGCAGTCCCCAGGAAAATCTCTTTTTACGGCGGGAACGTTCGCGATTGGCCGCTGCCGGAGATCGCTTCGTAGATCGGATGTGATGTGTGGAGCCCAATACGCAGAAAACGACCTTTTGTTATTTCGTTCTCTGCCTTCGTGACGCTCATATCTGGCTAGCGTGCAGAATGAATCAGAAAGAGATCTAATTGCAAACCAAAAGGGATAAAGTAATGTCATTACGTCATGGAAAGGGACAAAAGATGTTGCTTTTACGTCATGATAAACAATGAACAGTGCTGCCTCAACGTTTTCAAAAGAGATCGAGTGTTGTCTTTACATCATGACCCCTAACAAAGTGTTGCCTTTATATAAAATTGATGCACACAAGTGACTGAATGGAAAATGGTGCCTGCACTATCATAGTTACATCATAAAAAGGATATGCCTTTTTGTTGCTAATAATATGTAAGGTATTGTTTATTGGGAACAACTCGATCATAATAAGATTATCCCCAGTAAAATATACTACAAATTATCCCTAGAAATTCCAACAACTGTGCAAAATTCACTTGTATGAGAAAACCAGATTGACAGATAACCCGTGAAAAAATGTGAAGGGTTTACGAAGTCCTGATTAAGCTTCTCTACTCTGCTGACTTATCAACTGCAATCATCTTTTTGGCTCTCTGCAGAACTTAGTGTTAGACTAAGTTTTCTTAAATGACAAAATCTCGCAAATTTATTAATATTGTGAGATCGATCTTAATTGAGGTTACTTCATATAATTTTGTATTCCTCGCCGACGTCAACAATCAGTGTTTGAGGCAAGTTAAAAAAAAATCGAATGCTTATTTTTAAAAAAGGTAAGTTCTTACCATTGAAACATTGGCGCAACACAATCTTCCCATTCCCATTTAATTTGTATGGTAATGATACTAAGCTAAACATAAGTATGAATCATAGTATTTTGATGACAACACACAATCCAACGAAACGTTCTTATCCTCCTACATCTATTCATACATATGTGTAGCTCTCAAATTTGATTAATTAACAAAGTCCAATTCACTCACAATATAGCAGACATTTAGTCTTATGTCATATCGACTGACAGGAACCCGTAGGCGAATGGAAGTCTCAAAATAGTAACCTGGGCTCAAGGAATCTGTTTCCGAACTCTGTTAATTATTGTGAAAGTGATGTGTTAGGGAAAATGTCTTGATGTCATATTTGGGAAGAAGAAGAGAATCTCCTTTTGAGAAAGACGTTGATTTGGAAGCGGTGTATATTAGGTTCGGAGAAAATTCACGTTCTACAAATGTTGTTCTTACCTAAGTTTACAACTGGAATTTTCGTTTAGTAAATTACGTTTATATACGCTTAAAAATGTCTAATCATTGGCGGTTGGAAAATGATGAATTTCTCAAACAGTAGTTGCAATTTTTTTTGATATCGTTAATTACCATGCATATTTTCATTTTACTTTTCTGCTCGTATCACTGCTACACAGAACATATATGTTGACTCACCTCACCACTTGCGCGCGCGCGCACGTACACACACACACACGCACGCACGCACGCACACACACACATATATATATATATATATATATATAAGAAATATAGTCTTCAGGTGTGCTATATTTATGGGATAAAGTGCTCAATATCAGAGATACATCGTGTGTAAATATAAAAGTGATCATTGAAGTCAACACTTAGAGGCGACAGTCTGTTTCATGGCCTGACGATTGCATCTAGCATGAACAGAATGTCGCCTCTAAGTGTTAACTTCAATGTTCACTTATATATATATATATATATATATATATATATGAAATATGTTTTATCCAACACTGTTTCTTATTACTATAAACATTATTTTTAGTGGGTGGACGTTGTTATCCCTGTTTTTTTTTTAAATTTTATTAAACAGTGAAATTAATATCAACTGACCTAAATTGAGAAGTCCTACTGAAGACAAATTGTGCTTTCGAACCTGTCGAGAAAACCACCTTTTAAACCAATGTTTGCCTCTACCAGCTCGGCCACGGAGACCAGCCTGGCAGGGCAACGTTGGAATTATATATTTAATTACCTATTTTTTTTTAAATAACAGGTGGTCATGAATTAAACATTTTTCATTTAATCCTTCAACATTTTTATAGACATGCATGTTGGTTTGGGACAGGAGTAATTCTTTCAGATTTATCTT
This sequence comes from Acanthosepion pharaonis, assembly GCA_903632075.3. NCBI lineage: Eukaryota > Metazoa > Mollusca > Cephalopoda > Sepiida > Sepiidae > Acanthosepion > Acanthosepion pharaonis. The sequence goes on along the minus strand of CAHIKZ030000532.1, from coordinate 183,497 downwards.
TTGATAAGATTCAAAATAATACTTGTGAAGCAGGTACATATAAAAAAAACTGTCACAACTGCTCTTCACAATATATTGGGGAAACTTGCAGAAATAAAAAAGCAACGTATCTATGAACACAAAAAATATCTCATGCACAACAATTTATCAAATGCATTAGTTATACATAGAAATAAATTCCACTACAACTTTTATCTAAAGAAAGCCACACTTATTAAAAGAGAAAGTAACTTATTTAGATGGAAAATTCTCATGAGTGGTGTTATCGAATTTTATCAAATCTGTGCCTCGGATGTTTTCAAATATCTTAATTCCTGAAATAATTACCCCTTTCCCAAGACAACATACATAACTATATAAATGTTAAAGAATTAAAGGAAAACAGTTAAATTCATAATCTTTATTTAAAATATATAATATATAAATGATCCAAAAGTAAAATATAAATATTAATTAGATTATAAAAATAATAATAATAATAATAGTAACGTAGTTTTGGTCTGAAAATTTCAATCTATCTTTTTTGACATAAAATGTTAATCACATTTGCCTGATTAATATTCATCACTGAATGACGTGTATTGACAAGCACAGCGGTTATATTAAAAATAGATATTTATTGTGTAAAATAAATGGTATTTTCCTTATTAGGTTATGAACACTGATTTACTCCCATATATATATATATATATATATATATATATATATATATATATATATATATATTCTGACATGGCCCTCAATGTTAACTGTTAAATCAGACGTACAACAAATTTAATAAGAAACGCGGTTTCTTGGTGTTTATTCTCCTCCCTTATTTGTTTTTGTTTTTGTTTACTACCTATCTGGAGTGAGTCTTGTTTTGGCGAAGAAAGGCCAGAAAAAGAATTTGGGGTCACTTGACAACAAACAGAATAACCTCCTAAGAAAGGAATAAGAATCGGTCAACTACGCTCACGTGATATACATCACCAAATGGGATTTTAGTATTGTAATTTTAGTTTCCCGGTGACCCCCAACGACAACAATTCGTGAAAAAATAGACTTTCATCATGCGATCGTAAAGAATGAGAAATTCACCCACAAAACTATTCCATTACTTGCTGTGTATGGAATAAAGAAATTTCGTCCCACAGATCTTGGATCTAGTTGACTATTTAACGGGTAAAGGATAAAGGAAGATTGTACCCAAGTAGATACAAAGAAAACATCTTTCATCTTGAATGCAATCCAATTAACCAAGAGGAAACAGAACAAAAACATTATTCCGGAATCCTATATTGCGGAAGAAAGATCAACCAACTTTACAGCAACTTTGTCTGTCTGTCATTACGGGCCTTTGAACTCCAAATTCCTGAAACACAAACGTTTCAATTGACATCCAATATCAGTTAAGTGTTCTTTTATTAATTGTACGTCTGTCACTCCATACTTTTCTCATATTTCATATTTTGTTATTGATGTGAAGTCGAAGTTTGCCACTAGTCAGTCGATAAGCTTGTCTTCGTCCCACGTTATACTCAGTGACGAGTTATATAGGTTTTCTCTTGCACTTATGCAAATTAGGCATATTAATTTGCCAGTGTCACTACATCTCCCTGAAACGTACCTTTAGTAGTTCTTGTACTTCTTCTCATGATAGTTTCATTACTTTGCTCTACTTCTCTCTCTCCCGTATTTCTTTCTCCGGGAGACCTAGATCTGTCCCACGCTAAGCTGTAATAATAGGCATCTTCTTGCATTATTTGATCTTCGTCCGAAGTTTCAAACTCATTCTGGCCCACTTGATCCTGCATTATTTCCTCTTCTGATGTTTCATTCTGTAACGGTTGTTCTAATAAATCATTAACGGACGGAATCGTAGACATTTCTCCATCATTTTGCTCTTCATATTCACCCTGGGTCCTTATTTGATCTGCATGGGCTAATACACTGTTGCCATTTTCTCTATTTATTATAGCTGTATTGTGGCCTTTTTGCATGATAAATTCTTTCCGGATTTGCTTCTTTGTTCTTTTTGTACCACATTTTTCATTTGTGGAATACGATATCGTTAGCAAACCTCTAATTTGTCTTCCCATTAAAGCTGATGGGCTTTCTAGTCTTCCTGCATGTGGTATCGTACGATAACTTAAAAGCAGCCTCGGTAGAAAAACTTCTACTTTTTCTTTTTGCTGAGAGCAGGCTTTTAGTCCCGTTTTTACGGACTGCACCATTCTTTCTGCTAACTCGTTCGATTGAGGGTTATATGGGGGTGTCTTATACGGTTTACATCCTATTTTTTCTAACCATAAATTAAATTCTGGTGCGTTGTCCAATACCAGGGTTTTTGGTATGCCGTTTCTGTAAAATATGACCCTTAGAATCTGTTTTATCGTAGAACTTTTCTTGTCTGTCACCCGGATTATTTCAGGCCAGCCTGAAAAAGAGTCCCACTCCAGTAATATACGCATGATCCATATGCAACCGACTCTATGGCTCCAATTCTCTGGGCCACGAATGTAAAGTAGTCTGTGTAAAGTTTCTTAATTCTTTACATTTTTGCACATTTTTATATATTCTTCGACATCTCTTGAATATCCCGGCCACCATGCTTCTAATTTTATCCTTTTTTGTGTGGCCGCTACTCCACAGGGTATATCATCATGTACATTTATTATTACCAATTTTCTTTGTGTTTCTGAGGGAACTATCGCATCCGGCCGGAAGTTACTGCCGGCTACTCAAACATCTAAAAGCATCATCGCGGAAAACATAACGAATGCCGTTAACTTCCGGTGAGTCAGCGTTTTTCAGTCAACGACTCATACAAACTCAAAACAAATGAAACATTTACATACACATGCCTTCCTAACCAAAAACAATTAACAGAAACTACTTTATATACACATGGTGTCCGAATGGAAGCCATGTGTACAGCCAAAAAGTAGAAGGTAATTTTCAGTCATCACCCCAAAGGCTATGTTGCCAACCTAAGCCTATATAAAAACAGCGGATTTCTTCCACCAAATTAATTCGAACCCGACGGTTTTTGTTGGGGGTTTTGACAAATATTGGATCATTTCTTGGCTGAGATTCGATCAAGGCTTCGACTAGCGTGGACTGGCTCTGGCCTGGACTTGCTAGGACAAGTCATGACCAGCTTTGACTAGTCTCTGACCAGCTTGGACAAGCTATGACCAGTTTTGGACCAGTGGCCTTTGAGTGGAAACACTCGTGTCTCCCACGTTAAACGACCTTGTGTCACATCTTGACTTTGTGGGTGTCAAATAAATACCATTCGAACCCGTCGGTTTTTGTTGGGGGTTTTGACAAATATTGGATCGTTTCTTGGCCTATGGCTGAGATTGGATCAAGGCTTTGACTTGCTAGGACAAGTCATGACCAGCTTTGACTAGTCTCTGACCAGCTTGGACAAGCTATGACCAGTTTTGGACCAGTGGCCTTTGAGTGGAAACACTCGGGTCTCCCACGTTAAACGACCTTGTGTCACATCTTGACTTTGTGGGTGTCAAATAAATACCATTCGAACCCGACGGTTTTTGTTGGGGGTTTTGACAAATATTGGATCGTTTCTTGGCCTATGGCTGAGATTGGATCAAGGCTTTGACTTGCTAGGACAAGTCATGACCAGCTTTGAGTAGGTTCTGACCAGCTTGGACAAGCTATGACCAGTTTAGGACCAGTGGCCTTTGAGTGGAAACACTCGGGGCTCCCACGTTAAAACGACCTTGTGTCATATCTTGACTTTGTGGGTGTCAAGTAAATACCATTCGACCGACGAAATTTTTTCGTTGGGGTTTTTGACAAATATTGGATCGTTTCTTGGCCTATGGCTGAGATTCGATCAAGGCTTCGACTAGCTTGGACTGGCTCCGGCCTGGACTTGCTAGGACAAGTCATGACCAGCTTTGACTAAGCTCTGACCAGCTTGGACATGCTTTGACCAGTTTTGGACCAGTGGCCTTTGTGTGGAAACCTCGGATCTCCCACCTTAAACGACCTTGTGTCACATCTTGACTTTGTGGGAGTCAAGTAAATACCATTCTCTCCCGACGAATTTCGTTGGGGTTTTTGACAAATATTGGATCGTTTCTTGGTCTATGGCTGAGATTCGATCAAGGCTTCGACTAGCTTGGACTGGCTCCAGCCTCGAATTGCTAGGACAAGTCATGACCAGCTTTGACTAATATCTGACCAGCTTGGACAAGCTATGACCAGTTTTGGACCAGTGGCCATTGAGTGGAAACACTCGGGTCTTCCACGTTAAACGACCTTGTGTAACATCTTGACTTTTTGGAGTCAAATAAATACCATTCTCCCGACGAATTTATTTCGTTGGAGTTTTTGACAAATATTGGTTCGTTTCTTGGCCTATGGCTGAGATTCGATCAAGGCTTCGACTAGCTTGGACTGGCTCCGGCCTGGACTTGCTAGGACAAGTCATGACCAGCTTTGACTAGGCTCTGACCAGCTTGGACAAGCTATGAACAGTTTTGGACCAGTGGCCCTTGAGTGGAAACGCTCGAGTCTCCCACGTTAAACGACCTTGTGCCACATCTTTACTCTGTGGGAGTCAAGTACATACCATTCTCCCGGCGGATTTTTGGCCTCGGGTTTGAGCGACGAGCTCCCCTTTTGACCATTGCTGACCACACGAAGCAACCTGGGCCAGCAGCAGCCAGAGCAGCCCAGCTTCATCATCAGCAGCAGCAGGCCGACCAGCTTCAACCATCATCAGCAGCAGGCCGACCCAGCTTCACCAGCAGCCGCAGCAGTCCGACCCAGCTTCACCAGCAGGAGCAGCAGCAGGCCGACCCAGCTTCACTAGCAGCAGCAGCAGCCGCAGGCCGACCCAGCTTCACCAGCAGCGGCAGCCGGCTACATGATATGCACTCGCCTACACCCGGTTAGATGATATGCACTAGTCTACCCTCGGGTACATGATATGCACTAATCGTTTTTCCGGACTACGCCTGGTTACATAATATGCAATAGTCCTTTTCAGGACTAACCTAGCCGCGTTATTACGAATGTCCTTTTATTACAACTACTAAGCTACGATCCTGCACGACAGTCATACCAAGGACGAACTGACTACACCAGCGCCGTCTGCGTCGATCCTCTATCTCCTCAAGCGCCGACAAGTACAGACATCCAGGGATCGACTGGGCCTCGAACATCGCTGTTCCATCGGCCTACCTTCAAGCTGTCGCCTTGAAACCTGACGACGCTCCTTCAAAACTACACGACCGAACTACCACAAACGATTATCTGTATATACTTGTGCCAGATTATTTAATAAAATTTGGCTTAAACTTTTACATCCTCGTCTTTGTTGTCCTTGCTTCGATCGTACTACCCTATATTATTTTTCTGCTTGCGGGGTTAACAGGCAACCTGCTTAACGCTGCAACAGAATTACCAGATCCCCATTACAAATCACTCCATGTTCTATCGCTAATTTCTGTCTTATTTCTTTGTAGGGTCTTTCCACCCTAGAACAATTTCCCCATGAGTTTTTTCTTATTCTCGATATTATCATACTTAATACTGGATCATGTCTAGTTTCCGCAGCCATTCTATCTAAAGACAAAACATCAGTCTCTACCCAATGTAAGAATGCTTCTTCAAATTCTTCTGCTTTATCTTTTGAATTTGCATACTGCTTGAAAGTGGTTCTTTTTTAAGCAATTTGTACAGGTTTTTCCAAATGCTGGGCATTTTTCCCTTTTTATTTTGTGTTCACGTCCACAATACGAACATTTTCTTATCTTTTTTAACATGTACGTATCAGCAAATATTTGTTCGCTGGGTTGACTTTTATGATGGTTGTATTTCTGTATTAATTCTTGTTGCTGTATAAAGTCAATGCATGTATTTAAAGACATGTTTCTTATTTGTACTTGTTCCATTATTTTATATCGGTGTGATGCATTGCACATACCTTCAATTAACCTTAATTGAATCAAGTCCTCTTCAATAGTCTGTTCGTCAAGTCCGAGTTTTTCAAATTCGCAATATCTACTCGCATTTCGTAGACGGTGTAAATATTTTATAATTGGTTCGTCAACTTCTTGTTTCATCAACATGAATTTCGTTCTTTCTGCCACTACCAGCCTTTTCTTGGGTCTCATATTTCTCCTTATAATCTGACTTATTTTTTCGAAAGTCAGGTCTTGCAAGTTTGTGGGATATGCCATGGTGGTGGAGACTTTCATTATCGCCTCGCATCCAGCTGTAGCCAAAAATAAATCCGTAATTTCATTTTCGCCTCCCTTCTCCTTGTTGTCTTTCAGCTTTTTACTTCTCGCACTGTCAGAAAAACAGTGAATCCATGCATCCACAAAATCTGAATCTTCTAGAGACAAATGGGATCCTATAGGCGACGCCATTGATGTGAAGTCGAAGTTTACCACTAGTCAGTCACTAAGCTTGTCTTCGTCCCACGTTATTCTCAGTGATGAGTTATATAGGTTTTCTCTTGCACTTATGCAAATTAGGCATATTAATTTGCCAGTGTCACTACAGCTGTCTTAAATTTATTGACAAATGTTAATTTTGTGCTTGTTGTTCGTCGGTACCTGAGCGAACCCATCTTTTTTAACTTGGGGTTCATAGCTTTATACCTTGCGAATTCGTAACAATATATATGTTGCAGACATGGGTATCAACATTTCACGGTGACTGCCAGTTCACTGAGTACATTTATAAACTCTCTATTGCCGATGTTGAACACTCTTCTCACTAGCGGTATTAATGCGAAACTTTGGAGCCGATCGAATGAAATGATTCCACTGGATAGTTATTCATTTATTGAATGCGCATGCGCGCGCGGGCGTGTGTCTGTGTCTGTGTCTCTGTGCGTGTGTGTGTGTGTGTGTATAAACAAATAGGCGAGCCAACAAACACACATTTGTTTAATAAGGATTCATTTCTGAACATGACCTGAATCTTGTTTGGCGATAGAATTGGATGAGTGCAAAAATAAGCATTGTTTCTTATTCTTTTTTTATGACCTTCTTGTTGCGGAATAATTGGGCCAAGACGACAACGTCGATCAGTGACTTGCATCTAAAACAATTATTGTATTTTCGCTCATGAAGAAGTACTAACCACTTTCATACATATGTCAGCGTGCACACACATACACACATGCATAGGCACATCCAAACAAGTACACATACACATAGAATTAACCTTACTGTCTCTCATAGTTTCATTCAATTAGTGTTCCTTTTTTCTTTATCGCAACCATCAGTTAAATATATTATCAGACACATTCAGCTTATTTTTAATACGTAGAAAGCACAACCCTTAATGCCTAAAAATAACGACAAACGATATGACATATGTATCTGCGTGTGTGTAGACAGAGACGTGTGAATATTAATGCATCTATGCTCACGCACACCAACACACATATTGTATATTTATAAGTGTTGTGTTTATTAAAAAAGACAAATAACACGCAATTTCGCAGGCTTACTTATGTCTGAAACATAAAACCAAGGCAAACTCTTTTTCCCAGGGCATCTCATTTTATAGCGCAACTTGTAGCAGCAGTAGCAGTCATCGTGATCAAGAAGCCTCACTATTCAGAGAAGATAAACTAGTGTTAGCTCTCTAACATTTAGAGAATTCTATTTTGCACTTGTTGAACAAGTTGTAGGTTTGGTGTTAACACGAAGACGATTTTTGGATGGTTGGCGCTTTTAGTCGATTTTATAAAAGACTTATTGATTCCAGTAATTGTCTCTTTTGTTAATTATGTCCACGACAATCTTTTGAGTTTTTAAATGTCATTTTGAAGCTTTTTTTCTCAAATAGGAGGAATTTCTTCAAATCATCTGTTTGCTCTCTTTTACAACTTTTGGGGTTGGAATTTAGAAAGATAATGACAACGAGCCTGGTTTGATTTCTAAGGTGAATCTGATTGATTGACTGATTGATTTGACTGATTTCTTTTAATTTGATTTGTTTTTTACGGCTTAACATCCGTTTTTGGTTTAAAGCCCAAACATATTTTTTGGTTTGTAAGAATAATTCTTTTTTGAGAGGGAATATTACATTAACAATTTTTTGGAAATTTTTCCAGAAATAAGTCCTACAATTTAATCCATAGAGAATGTATAGTAATGACTGTCAATGATAGAGTAATCGTTACTCTACAAGCAAGAAAGTGTTGTTTTTATTTATTTTTTTTTAACAAAGGACAATCGTAAACGAATCTCCAAAAATAAGAAATCAATTACCGTATCGGGTTCCCTAACACTTTTACAGTCAATGCCATCCACAGCGTTCCTTCAGCCTCCCCCACCCAATTTTTGCTGAAGCTGAGAACTAAACAGAAGAGTAAATTTTTCTTCTTGGGCTCAATCTATAACAATGAAATTGAGCTGTTGTGGTGATAGAGAAATAAATCAAAATGCATAAGAAGAAGACAACAATTTCACAATCAAAAAAAAAAAAAAAAATCACCAGGCAAACAAAGCCATGCTTCGACCAACCAATCAGAATGCCTTCACAACCATGATGTAAAAAAAGAAATAAACAAATAATAACAGGGATATCAAAATTTCACCACAAGGATATAGGCCGCGAGCCAATGAGAAGCAGGGCGACTTTTTCAAAGCGGATCTATGTATATAAAAGAGATGGAAAATCAGCCCAAACCAGACTCGATAAATTAATTTTGTCCATTTTCCGATGCTGCGGTTATCGTAACATACTAAGAGACGAAATACGATATTTGTCTGACTAACTGGTGACCTTATACGATTAAAACGTCCTTGCTACATTGAAAAAACATAACTTCATTCACTACATTGTCATTTGAATACATACATATATTTGTTTACGTCCTCCAGGACTGTTCGCACTCTCTCTCTCTCTCTCTCTCTCTCTCTCTCTCTCTCTCTCTCTCTCTCTCTCTCTCTCTCTCTCTCTCTCTCTCTCTCTCTCTCTCTCTCTCTCTCTCTCTCTCTCTCTCTCTCTCTCTCTCTCTCTCTCTCTCTCTCTCTCTCTCTCTCTCTCTCTCTCTCTCTCTCTCTCTCTCTCTCTCTCTCTCTCTCTCTCTCTCTCTCTCTCTCTCTCTCTCTCTCTCTCTCTCTCTCTCTCTCTCTCTCTCTCTCTCTCTCTCTCTCTCTCTCTCTCTCTCTCTCTCTCTCTCTCTCTCTCTCTCTCTCTCTCTCTCTCTCTCTCTCTCTCTCTCTCTCTCTCTCTCTCTCTCTCTCTCTCTCTCTCTCTCTCTCTCTCTCTCTCTCTCTCTCTCTCTCTCTCTCTCTCTCTCTCTCTCTCTCTCTCTCTCTCTCTCTCTCTCTCTCTCTCTCTCTCTCTCTCTCTCTCTCTCTCTCTCTCTCTCTCTCTCTCTCTCTCTCTCTCTCTCTCTCTCTCTCTCTCTCTCTCTCTCTCTCTCTCTCTCTCTCTCTCTCTCTCTCTCTCTCTCTCTCTCTCTCTCTCTCTCTCTCTCTCTCTCTCTCTCTCTCTCTCTCTCTCTCTCTCTCTCTCTCTCTCTCTCTCTCTCTCTCTCTCTCTCTCTCTCTCTCTCTCTCTCTCTCTCTCTTATGCTCCAGGAATTGTACATTTTAATTCTTGAAGCTTCAACTTTCACCTGAAATTGCGTATATAAAGAAAATAAGGATGCGCAAACAGTCAGATATGAAAATGATAGAGCATGGTAGGTTAAGGAGGTCATCGGTTATGGATGTTTATCTTATGACAACGTCTGTTCCCACCATAGATCGGTGTAATTGATTGGGGTTTATATTGGAATTGTGTAATGATTAAAAGAAAACGCACAGGGTGCTGATAAATACAATATAAACCTTTGTATACACAATAATTTTTGGCGTATACGAGAGAGGAAGAGTCCAGGTGGAAATATATATATATATATATATATATATATCTCCAACTGTAGCTTGACCACCTGGTGAAGGTAGGTCCTTGGTACAATTGGAAACAAACGTTTTTCAATGTAACAAGGACGGATTAGCAGTGTAAGTTTGCCAGCTAGTCGTACAAATGACATATTTCGTCTCTGGATATGTTTCGATGACCGAAGCCTTGGAGAAAGGACAAAGTTTGTTTCTCGACTCTGGTTTTGGTTGATTTCCCATCTTTTTATATATTTATCTGTAGACCCGCTTTGAAAAGGGCGCTCTGTCATTGACTCGCGGACTATAACCTGGTTTCGAAAGCTTTCTGATTGTTTGGTCAAACTATCGACTTTTAAAAATAGGGAAATCTTTGTCTCCTTGTTATTATTTGTTTATTTCTTTTCTTACATCCTGGTTGCGAAAGCTTTCCGTTTAGTTGGTCGAACTATGATTTTGTTTGCCTGGTGTTTTTTAATATCGGTATATTTTTAGAGATGCTGGAATTTTTATTTATTTATTTTTGTCTCACCATAGATTCATTCTCTCTTACAGAAATGCACCAGGCTTTTTCTAGCTATCTTGCCACGAGCACCTGCTATGTTAACAATCTGATTTTACCACAGTTTCGTAACTTTGATCCTTTTCTTGTGCTAGGTTAAACTTATTATTGATTTAAGTTATGTCTCACCTGGCCATCACATTGGCTGAAACAATAGTGAATTTCTTTTCGTGTGCGAATTAAGATGATTCACAGCTAAAAGTTATTACTGACTTTGAAGACATGCAATTTTTCCCAACGTAGAGATTGACGCTTCACAATAATTCACTTCTCTGTATATTTATATTTCTAAAATTTTAAAAATCGGTGATACTACTGTTATACATATATCTCTATGTAATGGTCTGAATATGTTCCTATAGCTAGAGGTTAAATAGCAGAATAGAGTAGGATTTCTTGTCTTGAGTGGCAGCCAGTCTAGAGGAAAAACTCTGAATTCAGTTTGGTATCGTGAAGCGCAAGATACTTGGTTTGGTCATTCACTGCCAATGGTCCTCTACCATCCGTATTAGAACCCCGCTGCCTTACCTTTAGATTCAGTGGGTTTTGACCTGTGCAACTTCTTACTCATCTAAAATTCAGCTTCATTTCTTCTCATATATATGATCCATCACCAAAGATTTCTTGTGTCGCCCCAGAAATTACTTTACTTCTCCTGCCATGCTTGATCTTTAAAAGAGTCAGATTAGATAAAAAAAAATGAAGTATTGCAGTTGTATCTGGGTTGCAGCTGACGATACCCACTTTCCAGCCTCGACAAAATTCAAAAGCGCCTACGCGGCCTTGTGGTGATCAATTATTTTCCATTCTAGAATCTCCCTTTACCACAGATGCAATGTTGCAAACCTCTCTTTACCCTATTTAACTATTTCGATTGAAAATGTTCTGACGAGCTACATTCATTCATTCCATCAGTTCAGACCTTTACGGCTCAGACCCGTCGAGCCACGTCAACAGGGTCGAATATTCCTCATTTCCTTCATATTCCATTGGTAATGAAGTAGTTCCATTCGGTTTCTTCCCAAGAATCGCTACTTTGTGGAACAGACTCCCGAGAAGATGCTTCTCCGATCATTACTGTCTTAACCTTTTCAAGTTTTGGGTCAACCGTTATCCACATACAATAACCTCGTTCAGTAACCCTCTGCCATGGGTAGCTCTTGGGTCATTTGCTGGTTTAGTCTCAGTAAAAAAAAAAAAATAATGATGAATATGAATTTTCTATTTGTAAATAAAACATCCGTTGTAGTAATATACCTTAAGTGTTTTTTGTTTTCTATTTTTTTTTTTATAAAATTTATTCTCTAGAATATCAGACAAGAATTGAAATAAACATTATCAAATTTATTTCTCCATTTTCGCAATGTACTTCTCACATCGTGATTTATTTTTCCTTAATTTAATATATATATATATAAAAAAAACAAAAAAAAACTGTACGACATGACCGGAGTATAATTTAAATTTATCACTTGTCAGGCCGCACAAAAATTTTCTTCGGAATAAAATGGTCAAAAAGGGAAAGAAACAAAACGAAATAGATAAATACTTTCAACCATTTAGAAGGAATTATATTTCTTTCCCTGTAGAGATGGCGATGGCGACGACGACCGTTGATGGGTGTGGGTGTTTGTTTAATGGGGTCTTTATCAATTGTTGCCCCTACTGAGAACAAAACTTGCTGTTTTTTTTTTTGTTGCTCGTAAGAGTTCATGCGCTCTCAATTCGAAGTCACATTTTCAAATCAGTGTTGAATGTGCTTGTTGCGCATGCGTACAGTATACTTGGCTCATTCTGTTTCTCTTTATATTAAATTAACGCGTACATTTTTTTTTATCAGCTCCTCCCCAAAATTCCAGACTAAGCGGTTAAACTTTAGGATTTCCTCAGGATAATATTTGCGACACGTGATATGCTTTTACAAGAATATGACTGATCCCAAGGAAAAGAGTCCTTTTTGTTTCCCTTTTATCTGGTTGGAGTTGTAGATATTTTGTTTCTTGAATGTGTGACACAGGGTCATATCGTGTTAGAAAAGTGTGTAGCACTTTATTGTTGGATTCGAACACTGACTGCACCTGGGCACGCATTTCTTGTTGAGTTATTAACATTTTTGATAAAACCTTACACTATTCGTTTGGTATTCCATTGCCTCACCCGCAAAAGAGAGTCGACCACTGAGCATTATAATTAGATGTATTTAATGCCAATTTCTTACAAACTCTTGTCCTTTCTCGTTGATTCACACTTCTTAATTGTGTCGATGAATGACTTCTATCGTAATTCCTTACACACCGACAGTTTATTAGCCCTGATTTACTGTTAGTTCTGTAACTGACTGACTTACCAATTCTAACATACAGACTGTTTTTATTCACAGCATATGGATTTCTCAGTTCTCCCACTAAGGCTCCTTGCTGATGATATCTAAGAGCCATTAGTTCCACGTATGACGTCAAAGCTTATTGCAAGTTTCGTAGGACAGTTACCAAGTTTTAACCGAGTTGATGATTTTAATTGGAAGAAAGCCACTAGACGTTCGCAAAGTTTCAGATATTTGTATTTGAATGGCAAAAGAGAAAATAAACAAAATGGATCGATGTAACACAACAAATTTATTTACGTACATGCCGTATTTGCTATATAAAATTTAAATAGTTCGATAAAGAGAAATGTACTTCATTAGATAATGTTCCTTTCTTTTGTGTATGAGGAGGAAAATATATTTTTGCATGAATTTAACTAGTAAGATTAAATTTGTGGAGTTACTCCACTTACTTTCCTAAAAACAGCTGCTAGGGGACGCTCTTTACGCCTATTAGTGGGAAGTGACACTCGGTTATTCTCTTTTTCTTTCCGTTTTTTTTTCTCTAGCTTTCAGATGTAGTCGCACGTAGATAAGAATGCTGCCGCTGAGGCGCGTTCGCTTCCCTTGTTCCTCTGTTAACTTTTGAACTCATTCACACACATGCATATATACACGTGTCTATCACAAACGCTTGTTACACTTACTTCTACACAAACACCTTCACTCGTTTAAATGTTTTCCTCTTTCATATTCATTGTTTTGTAACACGCAACAATATTCTATTGTCTATGTATACCCTTATTTTGTTAATACATATCGTTTGTTTATATATATATATATATATATATATATATATATATATATATATTTTTGTTGTTACTTTGTTCATTTATTACCAGGATTCATTCCAAGTTCGCCATTTTGTTATGGGATAAATATACCAGGAGACACGTATCTTCCGACCCAGTCACAACCAACATACTCCTGCTGCAACAGATTGGTGATATTTTTCTCTTGGATACAAAAACACACAAGACTATAAACGAACTAATGCATCGTTTAGACACTTTTCCAACCGAGAGCCAGTGAAGAAACAACTTCTCTTCCTATCTTGCCACGCCCAGCGGTCACGAAAAACTTTCAACAAAAACAACTTACAGTTACAAAATTTGGGATTAGACCCGATGAAAAGAGAAAATCGCAAATTTCAGAAAACTAAAACATATCTACACAACGTAACTCTCTGAACAAGATATTCTCCAAGTGAGCAAATATATTTTTCTTCGCAACACGTGTACCCCCTCACACACACACACACACACACACACACAAAAAAATCCCTAATCGCCATTGCAATTACTACTACGACGGCACGGTCAGCAAGCAAACAATACGCATTCCATCTCTACCGGTTTTTCTTGACCCTTTCTCTATCTCAGACCATTGCGCCAGACTTCTTCAACCGGCGGGCATCATAACAATTTTTTCGCCAGAACGAAAAATACGACTTTCGTCTTACAAGTTTGAAGCAAGCAAAAGACATTTTCTTCAAGACCACACAAGAAAGTACCAATCAAACACCATGGAAGTCAATTCCATTTTCAACTTTAAGCAACACTGTTTCTCCTGGGCTCAAAGTGTGAAATCATTCCAAAGGCTACTCATGACCTTTTTCATTCTTCAAAGATGTTAACAGGAAAAAAAAACTAAGAAATCTGCAAGTACGATTTAATAATACACGAAGATAGCTGCGTCTCCGTGAAAAATCGACAATAATATCAAATATCTTCAAAAGTTCTCGCAAACATGTATTCGAGGCTTTTTTGTGCGCCAACATCTTCCACGCACAACAAACACACTAGGCCTTCCAGACAAAATCAATTCAACGTGGAGCATTGGAAAATAATAAATTTTAATGCCAACCGTTAATACCTGTCTTTCTACATTATCGACCCTCTGACCCACTAGAGAATTATATAGCAGGCTGATGACGAAGTACTCCAGAGAGTACATTTTCATCGACCTGTTTAAACACACATCGCAACTACACTGTTTGACTTTTTTTTCTTTTCAGCCTACGATGGACAAAACAAACATACACAAACTTTATGTATATATGGGCAAAATAAAAATCTCCCCACTGGGGGGGGAGTATTGTGGAGTTATCCTACTTACTTTCCTAAAGGAAAAAAAAAAACAAAAAAAAAAACGCCGCTAGGGGTCGCTTCTTATGCCTATGAATAGGAAGTAACATTCTGTCATTCTCTCTTTTTTCTGTTTTTTTTTTCTCTCTCTAGCTTTCAGATGTAGTCGCACGTAGATAAGACTAGCAGTAGAGCCCGGCGTTGCCCGGGGATGTAACAGTAAGAGATAGATTAAGTATCGACCATCATAAAGACTGAAAAATTAAATTGACAAAGATTATTGTTTAAGGTTGACGGACATGCATGTCTTAATTAGTTTTTTTTTTTTTTTTTTTTTTTACGAATTGGTCAAACCCAAATTCAAACAAAAACATTGTTTACAATCGTTATGAGTCTATCGATTGGTGAATAGAATTTTATTATAAACAATTGTCTTGTAAATGGAATTTTTAAAGCATTCTGAATGAAAATAAAGAAAAAGTGTGCAAGACAATAAGAAATACTACCTGCCGAAAAAAAAAGTGGATGTTTGTTTTATCGACTGAAAAATGTAAGAAATCCGATCCCATATATAAAGCAACACACACACACACACACACACACACACACACACACACACACACACACACAACCTGGGTCTTTTAACCTAAGTCACTCCAGGGAATCGCTAAAACATAGAGCATAGTCTGATGAAAAAGACGCCAAAGTTTATGAAAACAAAATTTTATCGTCAAAATGCTTATGTTTTTATGAAGAGGATAGACTAAATTTTTTTTTAATTATTTTAAAAAAATTTTCCATCTTTTTAGAATATTCTAAATTTTGATTTAAAAAACCTTGTTTCTCTTTGTCGCAACAAGTGGTAGTAAATAACATAGATAATTTTTAGCGAATTTTTTTGTATTTACACACATTAATTTGGAAAATCTTGCAAAAATAAAAATAATTGTCAGATGTTAATGAAACTTTCAGAAACTATTCACAGATGATCGAAATTATTATAAATATTTTTTTTATTAAAGTCATGGCAGAAATATTTTTTTTATATTTATTAACACCCCATAACTAATTTTATGAAAAACTCTAGAAATTCGAGACCA
Organism: Acanthosepion pharaonis; assembly: GCA_903632075.3. NCBI lineage: Eukaryota > Metazoa > Mollusca > Cephalopoda > Sepiida > Sepiidae > Acanthosepion > Acanthosepion pharaonis. Next base: position 167,505 of record CAHIKZ030000532.1, on the reverse strand, counting down.
TCGGTTTTAGTGATTACAATAGTTAAAAGCACAAGGCTTTGAAGAATGCAAATCATGTTTTTTTTTTTTTTTTTTTTTTTTGTCAACGTACCTGAAAATCAGCTGCGAATTGTAACATACAAAAACTCAATAAAACAAATATATTATTTAGTTTCAAATGCTTTTATTTGTTTTAATTTGTTTTTATGAATATGGACAATATTTTCTGAAAGCAAAAATTTTTTTCAATGAAAATTGAATTTTTAATACAATTATTTCTTATTTCTTTAATTTTAAAAAGATTTTAAAAAATTTTTTAAATTGAATTTTTAAAAATATTTTAACATTAGTTAAAAGCAACATCAACCTTTCAAAATGTCCGTGTGAGATTGTCATTGTCTAGCGCTTTGAAAATTGTATAATTTGGACCAATCAGATTAGCCATGGTAATTAAGAAATGTAATTTTTGTGTTTATAGTCGGACAGTAATTATCAAGTACGGAAGACCAACCCGAATACAATTTAGTTGCATTATTTGAGTTCAGCATTGTTCTCCGCTGTTAAGCCCTTTTTACTTTTTTGCGAAACACGTATGGAGAAGTTAATTTGAGTTTTCAATTTCAACTGAGAAGGGTACCTACAAGTAACAGTATCATCTTATGAAATTTAACTACTGCTAAACTTTAATTTATATGATCTTATTTTTTATATTAATCTCAGTTATGACATTTTTCCATAAATGAAATATCAAAATTAATAATAAAATGAATGGAAACACAAATAACATAGTAAAATGTAATAAATGTACATAAAATTATAGTATTTTATGTACACTTCTGATAAAATTTCATAAGAAAGGTACCTAAATTAATTAGATACCTTTTTCTTATGAAATTTAATCTCACTATTAACAGTCTTATTTTTTAATTTCTTTATATTTTCCATAAAGCATCGTAAACGTAAAAATGAAAGCTAAGTACAAAAAAAAAAAAAAATTAGAGCGCTGAAAGTTTTCCTTAAAAGTAACAAGGTAAATAATTTGTTCACTTAAATAATTTCACTTCCTTCCATCCGTAGAAAGAATTCTCCTCCCGTTAAGTTATCTAAACGTCATGAATGTGCCTTTCGTCAATCGTCAAGCGACGTGAAAGGTTATGACCTGCTTTGTTTTATTTTCAAATTACATTTTTTTCGGCGCAGAAGCTAAGTTAAGCTTGGTTCAAAATATTTTAAATAGACAGTATAATATCTGTTTTATTAAAATCAGTTTTGAAAAATGATAATTGACTTTTAAAAGAATATCAAAGTAAGATTTTAATCTTTTTTTTTTTCAAATCGAAAAAAAATGATTGAAAATTTAAATGATTCTGTCCTTTTTTTTACCAAAAAAAACAATATTTTTAACGAAAATTTCAGACGTGCTAGGAACGATTAAAAATGTAAAAAAATACCCCAAAAAATACTTTGATCTTTCCTCTTTAATAATAATATGAACATTAGACGATAAAATTTTGTTTTTCGTCAAGTTCGGCGTCTTTTCATCATGCTATGATCTTTTGTTTACATTTTCGTGGGTGAGTTCTCCCCTTTCATTCTCACGATGTGTCTTAATCGTGTTTTCAAATTGATTTTATTAAAAAACAACTGTATTTTTCCCATTTTCGGTCCCGTTAGAACCACCACAAAATAATTTTATGTAGTCCTGTGAAGTTTTTTGAAATCGGCTAAAAAATGTAGGAAATTCGATCCAACATATAAACGTTACAGACACACACACACACAAACACAACCTGCGTTTTATAATAAGTAAGATGTGCGTTCGCTTCCCTTGGTTTTCTGTTGACTTTTGAACTCACTCACACACATGCAGATATACACACAAGTGTCTATCATACTTGCTTGTTAAACTTACTTCTACACAACCACCTTCACTAGTTTAAATGTTTTCTTCATTCGTATTCATTGTTTTGTAACACACAACAATATTCTATTCAACAATAGACTATGTATTCCCTTGTTTTTTTAATACATACTTATCGTTTGTTTATATAGTTTTGTTGTTACTTTTTATTTTATTACCCGGACTCATATTCCAATTACGTCATTTTTGTTGTGTGATAAGTATACCAGGAGACACGTGTTTTCCGACCCAAACACAACCAGCATACTTCCGCAACAAATTAGAATGAAATTCTCTGAAATCTTAAACTTTGTAAGTAGGTCGATTCATTTTAGTTGATTTTAACATACTAAAGAGAAGTAGCATATGAATAAAGCTAGACTTTTTTTTTTACTGTTATCAGCTGTCAATTAAGTTGGTTCCCTTTAATGTTAGGTAGCGTCAAGTTTTACTTAGCATCTTGATAAGAGAAGTGCTTCAAAGTTCGAACGAATTGGCGTGACTGCTGACCTCTGGGGCAATCTGTATTGGGTTATGCTATTAAGTGTGTTTTTAAAAAAATGAGACTGCATAAAAGTGGAACGGATAGATGTGTTTTTTTTTAATTTCAATTTTTTAAAGCTTTTTATTCTGAAAAAATGTTTTATTTACTATTTTTAGAAGGGGCTCCGACACAAGGACTGATGTATGTGGCTGAGTAAAAATGGCGCAATAAGTTGCCGTGAAGCATTAACAAGAAAAGAATATATTATCAACGCGCTGAAAAATGCTTTTTAAGGGTTATTCGTTGGTTAACGAAAATGTTTATATTTGTTGGTAATAATAGCGAGTTCGATTTCTAACATTGATGCAACTTAATATTAGTAAATATTTAACTGGAAGCTATCAGATATTTTTAAAATGTGTTTGTTGATCACCAGTAACGTTGAGACAACGGGACAGAATTGACAACTCATTGTTTGATCAAAGCGAAATATTACAATCCTTTTACAAAAGACACCTGTTTTGACTCACAATATTTGGATTTCGTTGATTATTAATTCAGTCAATGTTTACTTAACCGTTTCGGTAGCAAAAGAAACATATGAATCATCTACAAGTATGCAAGGTGTCAATCACTTACAAAGGAAGGTGTTTTTTTATTCTTTACAACAGTACAATACAACAATCTAACGAAATATGGTTTCTTTTGTAAATCATATGATACAATCTCTCTCTTTGGCAGACAGATATTGTATCATATGATTTACAAAAGAAACCATATTTCGTTAGATTTAAAAAAAAAAACTACCCGAAGGAAGCGAACATTTTGACAAAAAACACAGGATTTGTAAATTTGATGACTAGACAAATCCAGTGACGTGCTAACAAGACTGGACAGAAGCTTTTTATCTTAACATTGTCTGTTTTCAATTTGGGCAATTCGTTCGTTTCTATTTTTACAGTTATATTGTCAATTTGAAATGGTCTTTAACAAAAGGTAATGAACTCCACCTTCATTACCTGTGTAGTGAGATCATGCTACAATATCAACAGGAGACGCTGACTCTTGGCTTTAGAGGAAATACGTAGCATCACAGTTGAACAGCGCTTATAAACCCCCAAAATTTTCAAAATAAATCTCACTTCTTTTTTCGATCAGTATTGCATAGAATCACAGAATTACCGGGGAAGCACCCCTCCTCAACTTTACTAGACGGATTATTCTTTGCTAAAGATTTAAACATTTGAATTCGGATTATGTTGTCAACAAAATGCATGCCTTTTTCCCAGGGCCGGTGGTAGGGTCTCGAAAGCAATCAGCAGTTTCATACGGCTCCATCTCTCTACTACATGCCGATTTCAAAGTTTCCCAATCGGGGGTGGGGGAGCACTAACCCTCGAAGGGAAAATATGTAGGGGAGGGTAGCGCTGATTTAAAATTACCAAAAATCAGGGAATTATTCAATTTAAATGAAAATTTCAGTACATATTCATTAATTACTTACTTTTATAATGAATAGTTTTTTTTTATTTTGAAAAAAAATCTGAGAAAATGTTATTGTTTTTGTAATAACCAACAATATTTTTATGACTAAATTTTACTCGAAAACAAATGTTTAAGTCGTAAGTTTTTACATTTCCATAAAGATTAATCGCCAACCGCATCTCCACAAAAAATTCTAACACAACACAGGAAAAAAACATCTCCGACAAACTGAATTTTCTTATAAAAAAAAAAAAAAAACGGTGCTAATGCATGAGAGGACTTTAATGTAGTTACTGCTTTGCTGATGTTTGACAGAAAAATTAGGGTTAGTTAGGGATTTTTAGGGTTAGTGGTAGGCTAGGGGTCGAACTTTTCCGTAAATGTTTGACGAATGAGATAATTCTCATTTTAGACTAATACAAGGTTTAGCGTTTCTTACTAGCATCTCTTTCGTTTGAAAAAAAAAAAAAACTCAAAAAATGTTTCCTTTAATACGATTCATAGCTAAATAAATGTATTGTACATTTTCAGTGAGAGAGAGAGAGAGAGAGAGAGAGAGAGAGAGAGAGAGAGAGAAATATAAATAACGGAGACACAAGGAGAGAGTCATACAGATAGAAGGGGAAGAGAAAGAAAATGACAGAGAGAGATAGAGAGAGAGAGACAGACAGACAGACAGACAGACAGACAGACAGACAGGAAATGATGGACAGAGAAAACATTGAATTTCGCTTTTTCCTGTTTAAAAAATATCCCAAATTGGAATTACTAAAAACCACTGCAATTTTCATAGCAGTTATATTCATATAAAATGAAAATTTTATTGTAATTTAATTATGTATAATAATTGATCATACCATAAACATTTCAAGTAGAAAAATTGAAAATAAATGTATATCTTTGGGTTCTAACTAACGCCTTTATCCACTTTTATTTACAAAAAGGCGTTAGTTAGATCCAGTGACAGGATCCAAAGAGTGTGAGTTCAATACCTGGTTAAGGCGGTAGGAGATAACTGATAACTGACATCCATTAAACGTGGCACGTGGAACTAGAACAGTCTACCCCAGTGAGCGAAATAAAGGGTTCAGTTCGACATTGAAGACATCTGAAGAAGGCCTGAGCGTACAACGGCCGAAACGTTGTAATAAATATGACTACAAAGATGAGGACAATAGTCCGAATAATGTAAATAGTGTACATAATATCTCATCTCAGAAATATAGACAGATACTGATAGATTTTCCAGTTTTAGGTTTCAAAGTTAATATTAGGTTAACTAATAATTCAGTCACAATATTAAAATGAATATTTAATGAAGAAACCAAAGCAAAAATTTACCCCTGAAATTCTCCGATAACTTTAAAACAGAATTTTATTTCAGTCAATACACTGAATTTACATTTGAAATAATTTAAAAGAAAATGAATGGCCAAATTTACGCATAAATCCTCCAGGTTATGTTAAAAAACTCGCTTAACACAACAACTCCAGTCGGGAATACTTGATGCATTTTATTTTGTTTTATGACAACAAAATTATCATTTAAAATAATTTTTCAAGAAAAATAAAATACAGATTTTACGCATAAATTCTATATAGTTTTGAAAAGTTAACGCACGATTAACACATTCAGTTCAATCACAATAATACTGAATAAGTATTTAATGAAGTAACGACGGCAGAAATTCACACGGCAGCGTTTTGCAAAAACGAACACACATTTTGTTCTTTGTATTCAGGAATTATCACATTAACATAATTTTTTGTGCAAAATATAAATTTTTTTACTTTCCTACTAACTCCAAGTTTTTGTGCCAGACACAAAACTTAGTTGGCAGAAACAGTAACTCTTGATAACAGAAGCAAGATTAAGAAACAAGATGACCACTACGTAAAATTTTAAAAGGGGAAAACACATTTATAATTTACAAATACGAAAAGGAAAGACTAAGTGGCACACGCCTCAATCCTGCCTTTCACGGACAACCTCCTTCGGCGCCAAGTCTCACCGCCGCGCCGACCTTTGCCTGTATTTCTGACCAAATTTTCTCTAGATGGAGGCCGGGTCCGAACCACACTCCGGACGACTTGTTGCGGTTAATCTTGGTCCCTGTCAACTTTTCGTGCCGTTCTCGAGTGTCGATCGGCCTTGAGAGACGTTCCTTGATCCAGTGACCTTTCTTGGCCTAGGAAGGTTCAAGCGCCTTCAGTATCATTTCAATGTCGCTGCGGGACGACACGAAAGTAGATACGTTATCGGCGTACGCGGAAACCCTGGCTCGAGCCCCCACCAGGGACAGCGATTCCACATAGGGCCGCCCTCTCCGCGAAGCAGAGGCTTCAACACCAAAGCGTAAAATAGGGGCGACAGAGGACAACCCTGATGCATCGACCGAGACGGCTCAAAAGCGCACGACAGCTTCCCGTTTACCTGTACCACAGAACTGGGGGAGCGACACAGGAGGCTAAGCCACCGGCAGAAATCGGCTTCGAATCCGGCGGCCTGCAGGACAGCAGCAAGGTAGCGATGGTCAACACTATCAAATAACTTGGACTGATCCAAATTGATTAGCGCGGCTTCCTCATCGTCTTCTACACCCTCTAGGATCGTACGGATCAAATGCAGGTTGCTCTGAATTGTTTGGCCCTTCGCAGCACAAGTCTGCTTAGGTTCCAACAGATTCTCGGCAAACGTCAGGATCTTGCCCAAAATCTCTGTGTTTAGCAGAGTTATGGGCCTATAATCATTTGAATCCCGCCATTTTTCAACAACGCGATCACACCCCTGAAGATCCAGTCGGGGACGGACACCTGGCGGAACCAATTGTTGAACACGACAGTCAAAATCGGGATAAAAATGTGCGACATTCTCAAGTATAATTCATAGGGCAAACCATTCAAACCGAGCGACTTGCCTCTACCGACCTTCTTCAATGCCACGTAGACCTCGCCCTCTGTGATCTCTCCCTCGCAGGTAGCCGCTTCAGTCAGCGAAAGCCAAGGAAAGTCAGCTAAATCGATGCGAAACTCTTCGTCAGAGAGCAGGCTCCTGGAAATGCCGCTGAAACGCATCACACATGTCGTCTGTCGACTGCAGAGTACGCCCCTCCGGGGTTTTGACCTCTCGAGTGTAGCGACCGGAACATCGACGAATCTTTTTCTTACGCATTTCTGCACCCATTGTCATAGCTTCGGAAGACATCTTGACCTATGTCTAAGTACATGACCCATGTAGCGCTTGCTAGCTAAACGCTCTAGGGCCTCCCTTGCTAGCGCTATCTCTAGGGGACCCCACCCCCCGCATCCGCCCAGGAAAGACTATCCTTAAGAGCTTTCACCTTGTTAGCCTTATCTAGCGCGAGCCGTTTGCTAAACTCGGTGGTGAGAAGAGACCGTCATACCGGCTCACTTCAAGTTTTCACAAGGGCTTCAAGAAATCAGCTCTCATTGGTCAATATATATGAAACCCTTCTCAAGTATTCAACAACAACAACAACAACAATAATAATAATAATAATAATAATAATAAATCCACAACAAATCAAACAATTTGGGGGGTATCAAAGGCCTTAAAAATTGTAAGAATTTTCACATAAACCGTCTGCAAAATTTTCCTGGCTGCTATTTCACAAATGTTTTTTGCCAATTATCACGTGACTTTTGGAACACCTTTTATATTATTAGTTGATGACTGACAATGTAAACTAAGTTTAAAAATAATTAAAAAATGTAGGATGGCCATAAAACAGTGCTGAAAAAAAAATGGCCACAACGGAGCCCGTAAAACCTTTTCGTGGTAAGACGCGCCGACCCTGCCTTTTCCGCTAGAGACTTTTTATTAATTAATTTTATTTTATGAAATATGTATTTCTTAAAATTTAATTCTGTTTTGTCATACTTTATTGCTTTATTGAAAATTTTTTTTCCTATTTTGACGATTGATAGAATTTAAATAACTCTAAAGTTCAGGAGGTAGCCTTTACTAACGCTTTAAATTTCTGGGAGTAAAGCACAAATACAAATTGTTTTAAAAATCATACAATTCTGTATGCATTTAGAAGATTTTTAATAGCTGCAAAAGGCAAAGAAAAGACTAGCCTGTTTGTAATATATTTTCCTATCAAAGAGAGTGAAAGGGCGAAAGGGCGCACTTAACAAGTAAAAACAAGAAACTGGGTGAAAATCCTGTGTACATCAGTTAATGTCAAAATCAAGTAAATCTTTGAACCTAATTTGCGATCCTGTTTTAATGCTTCTTGAGAGCGGACTGGATTAAAGCTAATCCACACATCCAATGCTTATGATCACATACAGTCAGGATAAAAGAGCAACTTTTCCGAATTATTACCAGAATACACACGAAAAAAGAGTCTTTTACGCCAGTTATTTTTAACTGATTCAATACAAGGAGAGTAGAAACAGTTTGAGTAAATGGCAAGGGATATTCTCTTGAATTTAATAGTAGATTATCAATTTTGTACTTTAATTATAACTGAGTAAACTTAAAAAAGGGATGAAAGTAACTCAGAAAAACATATTTGTTAATATCTGATTAAGAAAACAAAATCATATTTTTTAAAATATATCGATGTTTATTTGCATCTTAATAGAATTAGGATTTTTTAAATCACGGAAACGGTGTCGTGGGAAAATGAAATAAAATTGATAAATAAAATAATAATAATGAATAATAAAAAAGTACATTTTCCTATGATGCTAAGAGTAAATGAACCGGAAATATGGTTTCATCAAACACGGTTAGGCAGCGCGCTGGTTTAGTCTATAAAAAGACAAATATTTTTCTTCCAGATCCTTTGTCTCGTTTTTGTTTTCCAAGAAGCAGAACCAAGTGGTAATTTCCATCCCACTGGGGAACGTTAGTTTTCTTAGTCCGCTAACTTCTGAACCAAGAAAAAGAAAACGAACATAATAAAGACGTGTTTAGACCTTCCAACCATAAAGTAAGTACAAACTTTTCTTTGCTTGTTCCAAGGCTGACATATGCTCGACCATTAATATGATGCTTATAGTAACTTACCCTAACTCCAGGACCAAAAAGAAAACGGATACACCCAAGAGACTTTGACAACTTTTGTTTCACTACAGTAAAAAGAGAATAAATGTGGTATGCAGTAGAAACTTCTAGTTTTTGTAGGCTTCTTCTTTGTTTATCATATGTGAACATGTACACACTTAAAACACAGACGAACACGCAACCTTGCAAAATCTATACTGTTTCTACCTAGAATGTCCGAGAAATGATGTGATTAACCATGGAAATATAAAAAATTAATGAGAGTTTGTGTTGTCACTATGGAATAAAAAAATAATGATTGAAAAGATCTCTGCCTCAATTTTACTTTTGAAATTGTTGGCTAAACAAGGTTTTTTTTCTTCTTTTGCTTCGTTAGTGTTACTGTTAGTGTTATATATCAGAATGTTAGTAAAGTTAAAATACTACAACTTTTCTATAGGTAAAATTCTAAGTTTAAAAAATTCGCTTTTTAGAATTATTTCTTTTCATTTTACAACACTGGAAATAAAGCAATTAAAAATTCTTCAATTATGATGGTATTAGACAAAAAATGTAATGCCTTCCAGGTACTATTGACAACAAAGAGTATTTTCAAAGAAATCTACTCCACAAATAAAAAGATTTGCCATTATTCCTGAACCCAGCAAATAATTTATAGTAACAAAATTGCCTTCTTTCAAGCCTAATAAATAAATACCAGTAATAGGCACACCTTTATTCCGGCCCTCAAATAGATATCAGTAATAGACTTGCCTTTATTCTAGCCCACAGTAAATATTATTAACAGGCGTGTCTTAACTCGCGCAAATTTACATTTACCCCCGTAAATAAATAGCAGTTATAAAATATAATTATTTCACCCCCCCATAAATAAACAGATTGCCATTATTTCCGACTCCAGTAAATAAATAGGAGTAAGCGACACGTCTTTATGTCGACCCCGCCAAATAAATAAATATGAATAACAGACATGTCATCATTCACACCCCCAGTAAATAAATAGCAGTAACAGATTTGCCCTTGTTCTGTAAATCTCGCCAGATTTACCTCAGAATTTGACACCCAATTAATTTTTTTCAGATAACAATGAAAAACTAAGTCACGATTTCACGAGATCATGATTTAATGGGGAAACATGGTTTAATGTTCACTTTTATCAGAGCATCTTAACACCCACACATACATATATATGTGTGTGTCTGTATGCGTGTGTGTTTTTTGTGAGTGGAGTATCGACCTAGAAAGGAAAATTGTTGATGCCTGCACGAATTCATCCATTCACTTTCACAGAAATGTTTGGGAAAAAGCATCTTACGTTCCCCACTTATAGATTAAATAACAGGATAGACTGGGCCTTCTAGTTGTTCGAATGGAAATCTGAGGAGAACTGTTTGTAGACTTCGTCGTGCACTGTCCAGCATTTCTCTGAAAAGTGTGTCTGCTTTTATACAAGCCTTCAAGGGTAGAATCAAATCATATGTCTTCGGAATCTGGCAGTTCAGTTCTAAAAATTCAACCGTTAGTGGAAATCACCGGAAAATCCACTATATATATATATATATATATATATATATATATATATATATATATATATATTGCTGATACTCTCTAAAGAATAATATATATTATTATATATGTATATATATAAATATAAATTATTATGCATATAAATTATTATATTAATTTATTTTTAGATAACAATGAAAATTTAATGTATATATATACCAGGGCTGACCAAGCTCTTTAGTGTTATAGAACACGACTGGTCAAGGAGATCGAAAATTCTTACACGAAAAGCCTGAGGTCTATTGCCTGCTTCGTCTGTGGCATTTATTTGCACCGACTGAGTGTATCAATAGTTCCGAAAATCGGATGGTTCTGCAGAAGCCCTCACCACTTTAATCAAATCACTTGTGTGGGTTTTCTGGCGGTTTACCTTGATTCGTTCATTCTTATCCACACAGTTCACTTGCAAGGTCCGCTGGCGAGAGAGTGAAGCCGACGGGGTCAGGTAAAGGATATTACTGGAAGGCTCTGTCTGGAGTTCTACACAGTGGCAGACCGATGGGTGATGGCCGTTCTTTCACAAATCCATGAGCAATTGTGTCCTCCATCGTTGACAAAACAACCCTATTTAGGATCTGCACTGCTTTCTCTATTATGGGGAGGGGGCGATAAAAGGAGCCCTAAACATTACTTGCTCACACAGAGACTTGGCAGCCCGCTGCAGCTGTCTGGTTATCCAATAAAGCAGTCGAAACAGCAAGAAAGATTAAAAGAAATATAAGAATTTTCATTTTGGATCCTGGAATGTTCGCACTCTTCAGGACAATGATTCCGCACCAGAGCGTAAAACAGCTCTTGTTTCTCTCGAGTTGAAGAAGTATAACATCGACATCGAGGACATTAGTGAAACACGTCTGGCTGGTAATTCTCAGCTTAGGGAAGAAGAAGGTGTATATGTGTTTTTATGGGCTGGTAAGACTGAGAAAGAGCCACGCCAGTTTGGTGTTGGTTTCGCTATCGTCAGACCTTTCTAGCTCACTGCCTAAAGTTGTATTAGATCGTATAATGACATTAACCCTCAATCTGGAGTGCAACATCCGTGTACGCGCCAACCTTAGGTAGTTCAGATCAAGAAAAAGATTATTTTTACAATCTCCTTCGGGATGTCATCTCCAAAGTCCAACATAAGGATAAATTAATCCTTATATGTGACTTCAATGCTCGTGTTAGCAATGATTACCATTCTCGGAAGGTCCTTATAGGTCACCATGGTATTGGTCGTGTGAATTCGAATGGATTACGCCTTCTCACTATCTACGAGGAATTTGACCTTAGTATTACTAATACCTTCTACCAGCAACCCAACTGTCGTAAGATCACGTGGATGCATACTCGTTCGAAAGACTGGCATCTGATCGATTACGTCATCACCAAAAGACGGGACATAAAAGATTTTAAGATAACGCGTTCATTCCACGCAACATGCTGTTAGATCACGCTCTAATTCTGAGTAAAGCTACACTGCATCTGCAAAAGCAAAGGATTATAAAATCTACAGTACCCAAGCGCATTAACGTACTGCCTCTTAAATCGACTGAAACGAAAATAAATCTGACAAACTTGATGCTGCACTTGATTCTGTAAACATTACCTATGATATCGAATCATCTTGGAAGGCTCTGCGAGATGCAACACATTCTACATCCTTGTAGGTTCTCGGCCTACCACATCGTAAACATCAAGACTGGTTTGATGACAATAATACAGAGGTTCGGCAGCTTATAGATCAATTGCACTCTTCTTCTAAAGCATGGATTGAGGACAAGAACTCGTCTGATAAGAAGATCGCTTGCAAAAGTCAGGTTCAACGAGCTCTCAGAGCCATGAAAGAGCTTTGGTGGTCTGAAAAGACCACTGAACATCAAGAAGCTTCAGATAGAAAAGATGTAAAGGCTTTCTATGCTGGCCTCAAGAGTGTTTTCGGTCCTCAGGAAAGTGGTGTTGCTCCAATCTCCACAGCAGATGGTGAAACTTTCTTGACGGATAAGTCAACATTTTAGATCGCAGGAATGAGCATTTCGAAACTATGTTAAACATCACTTCGGTTACTGATGAGGAAGCCATAACATCAGTTGAGCAAAATCCTGAAATTCCAGAGTTGTCTTTTGAACCTACTTATCAAGAGGTAATTGATTCCACCAAGCAAATCTCATCTGGAAAATCACCTACTCCTGAGGATTCTATTCCACCCTGAGTGCATAAGCAGGTGGCCAAAAGTTGGTAGAACATTTACATCTCCTTTTCGTGGAGATATGGAAGGCAGGCTGTGTCCCACAGGATTATAAAGACGCCTCTATCAAACACCTCTACAAAAACAAGGGTTCCAGGTGTGTCTGTGATATCACCATCGGGGGATATCACCACTTTCAATTGCAGGCAAAATCCTAGCTAGAATGATTCTAAACAGAATAATTATACACCTTGTTGACGACATCTATCCTGATCGCAGTGTGGTTTTCGGTCGAGTCGTGGCACCATTGACATGATATTTTCTCTTCGTCAAGTTGCAGAGAAGGTTCGCGAGAAAAACCAGTTGTACATGGTGTTTGTGGACTTGACAAAGGCCTTTGACACTGTGAATCGAGAGGCTCTTTGGCAAGTCTTGAGGAAACTCGGCATCCCAGAAAGCATGCTAAACGTCATCATCTCCTTTCATGAAGGAATGAAAGCTAATATCATGTCTGATGGTATGATGTCAGAATCCTTTGATGTCACAAACGGCACCAAGCAATGGTGTGTCATGCCCCCTGTCCTTTTTGCCCTTTTCTTCTCGGTGATGCTGAAATATGGTGGTCTCTTCAATCATCAGTGCTTCAAAGCCAAGACCCAACTTTGTACACAAATTGTTCGTGATTTGTTGTTTGCTGATGATGCTGCTCTTGTTGGAACATTCTTTGAGGAGGCCCAACATCTAATAAATCGTTTCTCTGCTGCATGTAAAGCCTTTGGTCTTACATTTAGCATAAAGAAAACTGAAGTAGAACACCAGCCTTTTCCTACTCTGAAGCAATTCTGTGGTGAGAAACATAAACCGCTAGTCTACAAATTTCCAGAGAGACCATTGAAAGTAGAAGACAAAACCCTGAACTATGTAAAGTCTTTCACCTATCTTGGTAGCAAAGTCAACTACAGTGGAACTTTAGATGATGAAATCATGCATCGGATTTCTAAGGCTACCAGTGCTTTCGGCAAACTTCGCCATCGCTTGTGGAATAAGTGGGGTATTCGACTGGATATGAAAATTCGTGTTTACAGGTACCATATACGCCAGCTGGATGTTTTCCATAAAAGCTGTCTCGTGCCATCTGTGGAACCTTCAAGATAGGATATCTAACATAGACCTGTTTAACAGGTGGAATATTGGAGGAATCGAGACTTTTCTCATACAGTCTCAGTTACGGTGGAGTGGTAATGTCTTGAGAATCAATGATGACAGGATACCCTAAGTCCTAATGACAGCCAGTTAGATCAGGGCTACAGGAATGTAGGACGCTCATGGCTAGGATACAAAGACAAGCTGAAGAGCAACTTGTCAGCTGTCAATATACCTCATAACACCCTTGAGCGCTTAGCCTTGGAGCGGGTAGAATGGAGATCAACGTGTTTTAATGGACTCAGCAGTTTTCAATCTGCTTGTCTGAATCGTCTTCAAGAAGTGAGAACAAGATCTAAAAGGTCAGCCAATCTAACAGTGATCTTATTCCACAATCCTCACTCTTGTTCCATATGCGGCCTCCGCTGTAAATCACTAACGGGTCTTAAGTGTCACTTAAAATTATCGCACAAAATTTCATAACTGAATCATTTGGTTAAGTTGTCAGATCCTCATACGTCGAAATCGACGGAGAGTCCAATATATATATATATATATATATATATATATATATATATATATATATGTGTGTGTGTGTGTGTGTGTGTGTGTGTGTGTGTTAAATTGCTGATTCCTCCCTGAAGAGTGGACGGACAGGTCCGTATACGAAACTCTGGAGTCGGGATGCTGAACGTAACATCAATGAGTGACAAACCTGGGCCTGGTATTGTTGTGCAAGGTGTTCGCACACCGACCCCATTCGTCCCCTTGACTATCATCAACCTCTTGGAACTCCTTACCGACCAATAGAGGATTGCTCGGACCCCGTTTGACGACCTCTGATTTATATAGATATTATATAGAGATTTATATGTATGACGAATCTACTCGGTGACCGAGGCAGCTGCATTTTCCTCGATGGCGTCAATGGTTGATTTGGAAAGTGAGTAAAAAACAAATTCAAATCCTGGCAGATTTTTCTCCTTGGTAAAATCAACACAGACCAGTTTTCCTATCCGTGTCTTTCCATTAAACATTAAGCAAGACTAAGCTAATATAACTAATTAACTGTCCATATATCTATGGTTTGTAACGTTCGTGCTAAGCTAAGAACAATGCGACATTTTGCCCGAAGTAAGATACCAATTCTAAACGATGAGAAATATTGGTTACTTTATGAAATCTAACCCTGACCAATAAGAAAATTAAATATTCAGCTTTGCTTTCATAGCTTTGACTGAAATCTTTGGGAGCAATAAATTTGAAAATACATCGTTTACTACAAACAGAAGTTGCTTCTTTGCTACCCACTTCATTCAAAAAAATACTTGAAACTTTTACTTAAAAAATTGGGAGGATCTGACCAGCACAAATGAGTTATTTGCCGATTAGTGAGTGGGAGGAATTAATCCTGTCTTCGTGTACTGAATATGTCCGTAATAAATAACTTTTTGAATAAATTATGAACAATGTCGAACAGCTTTATCATAAACAAACTATAACACCACATTCTTTTTTTTCTTTTTCTAAGACCGTAGCCTGAAGCAGAAAAGAGCATTTAAATCAGATAAACACAAGCCCTGAAATTTCATTTTAATGAACTTACATAGCTACAGACAAGAAACAAATATTTTGCTAGTTGGACTCTAAGTTGGAAGAAACTTGTTCTAACAAGTTTACGACTAAAGTAGTTTATGGAAATTTTTGAATCAAAAACAGTCCATGTTCTGAATGATAGATTGATTGTCTATAAAGCGTGGAGTGCTGCAATGTCACCAAAAAAAAAAATTTTTTTGAGCATTTTGAATAATAATAAAAATTGAGGAAACTTGCTGTCATTTAGTCGTCATTAAAAGCCAAAAGTGTGAAAACTCAATCATTACTATTACTACTGCTACTACATTCAACATGCTATTTTTATTTCAATTGTAGTGAGTGCGAAATAATACCTTCTTCACCCAATCCTTTCAAATTCGTAGGACTGAAGAAGAAGAGGGAAAGAAATTCGCAAGCCTATGTGAAATTTTCTTTGGACCAATGAAAAACTTACCTTCACAGAAATTGACTGGGGAGCTGAAAAGGAGAAAATAAAATCGCGAGCCTATCTGAAATTGTTTTGGAGCCAATGAAAACCTTGTCTTCATAGAAATTAGCCGTTAACTCAAGAAGAAGTAAGATAAGAAATTAGCGAACCTATGCGAAATTCTTTTTGATAAAAAATGAGGTGAAAAATTAAATAAGTCAGAGAAGAGTGTCTGAAGTCATGTGAAAGGTTTCTGTTATGGGGTCCTCCCCTTTTTCATATAAGTGGACTCTACCAGTGTTACTTGGACTGCTGCCGTTAAATACCCAGAGCTAGACAGTCAGTGAGGGTAGTCGGATAGTGAGAAAGTAGTCGGAAAGAGAGAGAGAATATACGAACGGAGATAGTGCGAGGTAGCCTCTTGTAGAAGTCAGTTACAAGCACGTAGACTCTAAGGAAGTCCTACTTCGAGACTGTATATATCTATCTGTATTTGCTACTAACCGTGTTCCTGGATTTACTAACAGTATTACCCTTTGTATGATTGTGTAAATACATTTTATTTCTTATATTTAATTATTACATTTGTTCTTCATTGGAGACCGAATTCATCTCGGAATCCACAACAGTTTCGTTTCAGTTCCTCGCGAGCAGCGGCCAGCGTTGAAATTCTTGTCAGTGTAAAATTATTCGCCAGTTATATTATCGGCCTTTAAATGCGAGGCATTTCAAAGATTTTCTTTCAACAATCAAACTTAAGTATTTCAAACGATCTCTCTTCGTCTTCTTTTGAGTGTATGCAACCGTATATCACTTCTGTGAGCACCGAATTCGCTCTCATTTTTTTAAACAGTTTGAATATTTATTATTTTGTGTCAGATCATTTAATCTGTTGTATGAACATTTCCATTTCATGACAATTCGTTAAAACTACGGACTTTAAACATTTCTGATTTATTTTCCTGAAACAAAGCCTGTGAATCCATGAATAAATTCCGTATCTTGTTTTGTCAAAATTACCCATGTGTTTCCTCCTTCTTATTCTCCATTAATCTTGTTAGCGTCGGTAAATCAACTGTTCATTTTAACCTCGAAGCCCCACGCCACTATACAACAATTTAGCTTAATATTTTATGAATAGATGCTGGAATATTCTCTGATACATTTCCCATTAGTTTGACCTAATAACTAAACATCAGATTTTTTGGGAATGATTTCTTAGTCTGACTGAGAAATCTTCTATCATCCTCTTCGTATTTTTAAATTTATTAATTGTATAGTAATTTTTAAAAACTTTATTATATTCATTTTAACTAAATATATCATGAAGTAGATGAAAACTGGTATTAGCAACAGACCCCCACGGAAGGAAAGCTTAACCGAACACAATAGATTACACGACTTCCCAGACCATCAGCAGTGACCACAAGGCGATTCCATTAACAGCGATGCGTTCTATTAGCGACAAAACCAGCAACAGCAAAGATTAAATTTCGACTATAGTGTGATGATTCATGGAATATTTTTCCCACGCGTCTATCTCACTCAACCACATATGCATGCTGATTTTCTCCACGATTCTATCTTGACTACCACCTTGTGTTATACCCGAACGAACTCTCAATCTCTCACGACTGATATACGATACCCCGGAAAGAGCAACAATAGAGCATTGTAAATAACGGAAAATAAAAATTCTTTCATTTTCTCCATTTGTTGTTTTATCGCTTCCACTTTTTTGTTAATAGTAAGGCTCCTTCTAAAGTGACCAAGCAATTAATGCACACTGACCAGCTTTAAATTATCTCTTCAAAACTCAAACCGCATTTAAATCAATTAAAAAAACGGTGTTATTTTGCTTCATGACAACTGCATGCTCGAAAAAAAATCTATCATAGTTAAATCATTTTTGTCTGAATTTCTGGGATGAGAAATTATGATTTACACGTGGACTATTATCTTCTTCTTTCCCGAGACATGATCAGCAGAACGAAAACAATCTATCCTAAAAGGACTCAGTTCGAAATTTCCCGAGGGTTAGCCGGAATGACAAGCGCCTGAAGAAAGCCGTGGTGCAAAATGGTCGAAACGTTGTGATCAACAAAGATGAGGATAATTGTTCGCGCGTAAATAATGGAAAATAAAATTGAATCAGTCGAAGATATCGACTTTATTACATCGTGTCTATTGACCTAATATCTCTCCGTTAAGAGTTTCCATCTCGATCGTTTCCTTACAGATAAAAACCTTCTCGAAGGGAACTGACAAATTGTTGTTTAAACGAATTCAAATGAGAGGAATATTTCTGGTTGAATTGTTTTTCAATTTATTATACTTTTAAATAAGAAAATTAATGTTAAACAATTTCGTAAATAAAACGAATAGCCACAAAAACGAAAAAAGCGAAGTTGCATGAGTTGATGATTATATTTTTAGAGTTGAATCGATCAAAACAAGACTCAATCGCGTCAGAGAAAGCGAGTGAAGGACTGTTTAGGGAAAATGAGGATGAGAGAAAAGTCACGTAAAATATCATAGAAATGAAAACGATAAAAATGATAAAGAGAAAACAGAAAGAAAGGAGAAAGAGAGAGAGAGAGAGAGAGAGAGAGATGAAGAGAGAGATGAAGAGAGGTGAAAAGTGTTCGTTGGCAGTATTTAAATAGATTTTGAGAACTAAACAGGTAACTTGGAATATTTCGACATTTTTATGTCGTTGGCGTACATCGACCTACTGTGAACTTTTGATGACGAATAACAGGATTTTAAATTAATATTCATGCTGAAGCCCGTTTAAATTAACCTTGAATCACCTGAACACAATTCGGTAGAAAATGTGAACCATTTCAAAATGAATTAAGTCAACATATATACAAACAACAACGATAATTTACGGTTAAAAAACTAGCAAAGAAAAAGATCTGTGTGGAATTAATTTTTGTTTCAGATGTTTGAGTTTAAATAATAGGTCTGTATGCATATATACGCGAATAAGACTAGAATAGATTTATTTACATACCTACAAAGAGAGAGGGAGAGGGAGAGGGAGAGATAGAGAGAGGATCCGTTAAACTTTCTGCTGTCAGTTTTCAGTGAAAATGGGTAGGCCATTTGTGACAATTCCTTTGAAGTCACCGGTAGCCAAAACGGAATTTTTTATAGACTCCATCCGAAACATACTAGTAGAAAATACAAGCATAATATAACCTCATCCACAAGTAAAAAAAAAAAAAATCAAAATAATGGAAGCTTTAATAATAATAAAAAGAAAATGCCAACACTCAATAGTATTAACTACGAACACGGCCACAGTGTGCTGACTGTGTTCGTAAAATAAAACATCCCTACACACAACCCATACATCCAGTTAAAAAGTAAAATTTAGTAAAAATAATATCATCCTTGATAATGGCTAAAAGTATAGCTGAAAACGTTCTGAATTACAGAATATTTGGACAGTTTCTACACACTTTGTGTCCAGAAAAGAAAACACTTGATCAAACAAGAAAAATTAAATAAAAAACTAATTGCAGTGCCTTGTCTGTCGTCTTTTTATATATGGGGACCTCGGCGTGGTGTAATGGTTAGCAAGCTTGTCTCGCTAAAACAGTTACGACTGAATAGTGACTTTGGTCCTTACTGGGTGCCCCATACTTTCGGCATTGCGCCACATCTAAGCTGCGCTTACAAAATCAATCAATCAATCAATCAATATATATATATATACAGAGAGAGAGAGATAGAGAGAGAGAGAGAGAGAGAGAGAGAGAGAGAGAGAGAGATATGATCTACTGGTGAGCTTTTCGGCTGAGAGTAGATAGTATTGCTGCATTTATTTGATTGTACAATAGGCAATTAACTAAATTGTTTATTTGAACGAGACAAATGCATTAAGTTTTCGTTTTCAGCCAAAGTTGTCCTTTTACTCGAGAGACCCCGAGTGGAATCAACTTTTGCAAGCAAATGGATGATTGGATTCCATGTTGAAATCTGCACGAGTATTTGGCGCTTGTTTTATTGCCAAATGAAACAGTCGCCTGGCAAATCTAGTTGTTTTTTGTTTTTATTACTGAAATGACGTGCAAAACAGGAAGGACTTCTGATGGTCAACCACGGACTGTGTTAGAGTAGAGCTGATGTCGCACATTTACTTTAATTTACTGCTTCCATAAACTTCTAACAAATAGGATTAAAGTCATTCCAAAAATATACCTGAGGGAAATTATTAATTGATTAAAAAACAAATGGTCACATTTGTGAGGATAAAATAACTGAAACTGAAACTGAAAATACACTCGTGGATTTAGGGTGGAATAATGCTTTCTTTCTTGCTCTGCTCTTGTAGGTGAGGAAAAGTAATTTTTTTCTTTCCTTACCGTATGTTTTGTAAAAAAAAAACAAAAACATACGCTAAAGTTGGTCGAGTCCATTTTAGAATTCAGATGCTAAAATGTTTTCGGCTCACCTCACTTTTCGAAATCTGACAAAAGGATAAAACATCAGAACTTCTTTTGATGGAAGGGGAGCTTTTTAGTTGGGCCGAGAACTTTTCAGAGAACCTCGTAATATTGTGTACGTTAAACTTGAAAGAGGGATTTATAAGACACGTAGGAATCTTCCTCATGTTTGATAGGAGTTATTTATTGATAGTAGGTATTGTTTACTTATGTAGGATGTAGAAGCGGAAACATGTTGAAAATTACTTAAAAAAAGAACATCGTCTAAAAATAAAAAGAGATTCGAGGATTTTCAAATGAAATGACGAACATGCAACGATTAAGAAATTCTTTTCAGATCTGAGGATTTCATTTGTCCTGTTCGTTTGCACACACTGCACGCTGATCTCTCTTTCTCTCTCTCTCTCTCTCTCTCTCTATCTATCTATCTATCTCTTTAGATGTACATAAATTTATTACATATATTTACTAAAGTGTAGCTTGGTATAGGAATGTTTTGGTGTATAGCCCAGTGATAATCAAATTTGAGTGGAATGTGTGCATGTTACAGCTAGAGGCCATTAACACACACACACACACACACACACACACACACACACACACACACACACACACACACACACACACACACACACATAAACAACTGTGCTAAGTCAATAATTAAATTTTTACAATCTTCGAAACTAAAAAATAAAGCATTGATTAAAAATATTTCTGATTCTTATTGGAACGTAACCCCCTCAAAAAAAAAAAAAAAATAATAATAAAACAAACAAGAAAACAATAAGTGAAACTGACTTTTTGGTTCATCACCAAACCAGCTTATTGATTTGTTAGTGTTGTGAGTTTATGCCACAGTGGTAACAGGAAACACGTATGGTTGGCTGTAGAGGATATATGCAGTAGTAGAAGTGAATGGCGCATTTTAAAACCCATCATTTAAAAAGAAATAATACTCTCATTTCTGTAACAGAGAAGGACTTCTCTCCAGCCCCCGTCAGTAAGTAGGACTTAAATGTAAATATTTCGTCTCGAGCTTTGCTGTTAACGAAAGGCGTACCTTTTCCACAGCCACATTTTTATTATTTTTCTCACATTTTATCGAATAAATATTTAATACAATTTTAACCTGTCGTACTTTTGTTCTGTAGTGTTTTGATGAAAATACTTTTGGTGATATAGTTAAATCTTTGCTACATATACATACCCTTTCATTAGTATTTATCGAGAAATTGAGTGAATCTGAATGATATTTTATGAATCTTCTCATTAAACACAAAGGACAACCACTTAACAGCACAACCATCGAACATAGCTAGAATATTCGGACCGTGTTCGGAAAGTAAGCAAAACTCTCAAAAAAGAAAATTTCTACTACATATATGCTTCTCGTACAATACACTATAGCAAAAAATATATTATTACTCTACGTTAACACAGAAAATTAACTCGTCCTCTGGAAAGAGCTAAATTATTAGCCAAAGGTACTTGGGAAATTAACACTACGGATAAACTCTCCACACACTAAGCCCTCAAAAAGAAAACTTGTAAGGACACAATAATAATAATAATAATAATAATAATAATAAAAAATCACAAGATATTTCTTGTCCGTTATTTTTTATTTACTTATTTATTTTAATCATTACATCCCAAGCAGGGCAATAAAGCCACAAAGATGCAAGGGGTTAGTAACTAGAAGAATATGAGAAAAAGAAAAAAAACATTGATAACGAGAGAAAACAAAAAAAGAAAAGGAATTAAGAAGACAAAAGATAACGATTGACATTGTATTTAAATGTTTGAAGATCAAAGTTGGCTGGGAAGCAAAAATCCGGAAGAGAGTTCCACAAGTGAGAAGTGCAATAGAAGATTACATCTAACGCTTTCAACTGTAACATGAAGAGAACTTGCCGTCAATCGAGTATTGTGCTTAAATTCATAAAGTCTAGGTACCATAGAGAAAGTTCATCAAACAATTACCAGGAAAGTATTTATAGAAAAGACAAAGAAGCTACATAACGGCGGTGGGGAAGTGACAGGTCAGGAATAATGATATGGCATATTCTTTTAATTTCATCAAGGATCTTTAAATGTATATCAGGAGCACCAAACCAGATATGGCAGTAATATTCAAAGTACTGAGCAATGGTAGGTCTATAAATACGTACGATAGATTCTGTCGAGAAAAAGCAGTCTAGTAATTGATTCAATATAATCTATCCATTTCATATCAGCGGAAAACCTTAGACCGAGAAGGTGCAATGAGTCACTCTCCTGGAGGTTAGCATCAGCCATGTGAGGTAAAAAGGGTTGTCCAGACAATTAAAAGAGAGCAGTTTCGTTTTGGATGTCCCACTTAACAAGAGAATGTAGAGTATTTTAAAAATCAGCTGCCAATTTGATCATATCGAATAGCTAAGATTTACTATTAAGAAGAGGAATAGATGGTTGTGTGATCAGCATAAATATCGAGTTGAGAACTGATTCCATCAGAAAAGTCATTGATAAAAATTAGAAACAACGTAGGCTCATGGATAGAGCATTGGGGAAAGTAAAAGGATCGAGAAGAGTGGCCGTACAGGACAACTTTCGTTTTGCGATTCGATAAAAAAGACTGAATCCTTTAAAAATTTCGTCTAGAAACGCCATGACATTTCAACTTGAGAAGAAGACCAATATACCAAAGCCTGTCAAATGGCTCGTGTCTAAAAGTGTTACCTAATGTCTAAAAATGACTGATATATATATATATATATATAGGAGGAGAAAAGATGAATTACTACCTTTCAAAAGGGCATTAATATCAGGTGAGCGCAACAGTTTGACCGAAATTACCTTTTTCTATGCACACCATAACATAGATAAACCACCTGAAGACTCTCTCTCTCTCTCTCTATATATATATATATATATATATATATATATAATTCTTATATATCAGCGAAGAGGCATTTCAAAATTTGAACTTTTAGTTTTATCAAGTATAATCGTTAAGATAAACTACACATAGGAAACAAATACTGTCTTCATTATTTTAGATTCATAGAAGTGAAGTAACAAGGGAATTGAATAGTTTTGCAAGTTGTTTTGGCATTATTACTGCTGTTATATTCTGACAGTTGCTTATTGGATTCAAGAATAGAATCGAGACCCGGCAGGATTTTTGCAACGAGGTAATAAATACCAAGAAAGAGATGACGTAGAATGTGAATATCCTTTGCTTCGTTTCAGATATGCGCCTGCACGTGAGATATTAACCACTGATGAGGTATAGAATTCTGGGTCCAGAAGATTGTGCTGTTTTCCATGCGAAAAGCACAGTTTCTAACGGAAGTTTCTGTTATCTTAACATGGAATAAAACTGCTTTTTGAAAATATAAATTGGAAAAAAAGAAGTAATCAAATAGAAAGTCTAAAAATATAACAAAATGAACGAGACGGAAGTCGAGGTTTGTGCAGTCTCTGCGTTTTCCATTAGACTTATTCTTACACTAATGAATGTTGAAAGCACATTGCACACATAAATTAACTGACAGGCATGCCTTTACATATAAATGTATATATTTAGGTTTAAATAAACCTCGCCAAATTAAGAAAACTAGATGAAGGGAAAGTGGGATACGCCAGTCTTCCAAGTACAAAGGGTTTGCCTTGAAAAGCAGCTCAAACTAAAATCATTGGCGTCAGTTGAAAATACACAACTATTTCATTCATTACAGTCGGTCCACACACACACACACACACGCGCGCGCGCACACACACACACACAAACAAGAGTAGATAAATAAGTGTCGTAGCCTGACACGAAAATATTAAGTGAATTTTGATCTGAAATGTTCTTTGTATAATGTTCGACTAAATCAAGTTCAATAAGGAAGGAAATCATGCTGAACAATCGATAGCTGTTCAAAAATAATATTATTTCATTGTTAGATTATATGGAATTTTATATATATATATATATATATATATATATATATATATATATATATATATATATATGTATGTATGTATGTATGTATGTATTTAATGCATTCCAACATTGTATGGAAATATTAAGTATAGCAATAATTACCAATGAAGGGAAAATCTAGAAGTTTTTGTTAAAGACGTTTTTTTGTGCATGTGAATACCCACGAACTTCATTCAGATTCAATAGTAATAAAGTTTATGCTTATATATATATATGTGTGTGTGTGTGTGTCTGTGTGTGTGTGACGTAACACAATACGAACCCCTAACTCTAGTCCGACAATTATTTTAATATATTTTATTGTTATACGTTATTTATATAGACACAAATATTTAAGTAAATGCTCTGTTTATAATAAACAATATTTACAACATTTACAGTCCTGATTTACAGACACATGATTTTATGAAAATTTCTCGGACGTTCAGGCCGGTAAATGTTGTTAATAATGTTTATTATAAACAGAGCATTAATATCAAGTTACTATAACGTAGTTTATGACAGGTTTATTTATCATCTCTCAGTTGCGTCTCTGAATCTGAGCTCAACGAAAATCGTTCCCTGCGTTTAACTTTTCTATTGCTTTTGAATGAGCTTTGAATCATTGAAATCGGACCAGTGAGAGCGCAGAAGTTAATTAGACACACACAAACACACATACACTGTACTTTATATATATATATATATATATATATATATATATATATATATATATATATACTGTACTTTATATATATATATATATATATATATACACTGTACTTTATATATATATATATATATATATATATATACATACACTTATATATATATATATATATATATATATATATATATATAATTATTTTTAGACCTTTCTAGGTAATTATCTCCAAAATCAATAATGTTATGTAAGTATAAAAAAATGAAAGTCATTGATTGCTCTAACAATAATTTATTCAAATGAATCTAAAACTGTTAGTAGTCCACCAACGAAGCAGAAAATATTATTTACTGGTATTTGCAGTCTTTCTCATGACTTGAAGCACCGAAAAGTGAACAGATGTTAATTTGGGAATTTCATAAATGATAATGTCATTGTAAAGAACTAATATTGCTTGCCAAAGTTAATTTTTGGAGGCAAATTGCTTGTCACCGTCTTATACACGCCTCTTGACAATATTCCATAGCTTCCCGATGTCGTTTAGATCCGAGGAATACGCAGGCACATAATAAAATACAATAGATTGATTCGAAAGAATAATTTGCCCAAAAGTATTCATTAGTTGAACGCGTGGGGCTAACGTGATGGTTATAGCGGCGCCGACTTCAAATTTGGGTCTAGTCAATTGCGTCCACTTTCGCACAAATGTACGTGGAAAAGGTATGAATCCACCCTTCTCTCTTCCTTCAGCTATGTTTTCTCGTGTTTTTGGTGATATCCAGTCTTAAAGAAAGAAATCTCTGAATTCAAAAGCGTGTACATAGCAACAGGCAAAGACTTCACTATCTTTCCCAAAGTCATGGCATTTCGAAGATAATAAGGGAAAGGAATCTGTTTAGAACCATTATAGCCTAAATCCTGAAGGAACCTGGTATTAAAAACAATTCATTAAATGGAGCGTAGTTGGGCATGAAGATGACTTTTCCTTTGAGTAGCACTTTCTTCTTTTTTAAGCTATGTCTGAAAAGTAACCTTTAGAAATTTAATGTAGAAAGAAAAGGTCATTGTGGCGCTATCTTCCAACTTCGATTACTGATGATTTCCGACCAAAACATAATTCCTTACCTACCTTGCTGACGTTTCAACCAAAACTGGGTTTAGACTCCCCTCTACCTTCAGATACCATCCAATTCGCTGCGTCAGCCAAAACTTGTATGTGAATAGCACTTTCTGGAAATCCAGTTTCATACATTGTTTGTCCAAGCTGACACGCTTAATGAGGTAATTCGATTTCAAATGGGGATGAACAATTGGTTTGGTGTACGTTCCTAAACACTTCATTATGCAGCACCGTGAAATTTTATGTCCATTTGGAGCCCCAGTCGATTCGAATAATTCTTTCTTTACTGGTCTCAAGAGAGTATTTATGCATCTCAATTTTCATTTGAGATTTTATTCTTCGAGTGAAAGTCAAATAATTCTGTAGTAGATTGTTAAATAGGATTCTACCTATTTGCATATGTTAAGTAAAAGAGAAGTAAAGTGTATAATATAGAGACAGGCTGAAGTTGACTAGTGATCATGTGTCGTTGAAAAACACAACACACCAATATGGCGTCGCGGATAGGATGTTTACGTCGCTTGGATGAACCAGAATTTGTTGAGATGTAGATCCGGTGTTTTGCAGTCCAGGTTAGGGTTAAAAAAATTGAAAGACAACCAGGCAATAAATAACTGACCTCTTTCTGGCTTCGGCAGGTTGTAAAGCTATAATGAAAATTTCTGTTATGGCATATCCCAAACACTTGGAGAATTTAACTTTCGTCGAAATTTCAGAAATTATAAAAAGAAATTTACAACCTAAAAAGAAACTTGTCATAACGGAAAGAACCAAATTTATGTCCATTAAACAGAAACAAGATGAGCCAATTATGCAATATCTTCACAGATTTAGAGAAGGTAGCAGATTCTACGAATTTGAGAAACTTGGAACTCAAGATTTGACTACTGAGGATGAAATGATTCAGTTACAGTTGATTAAAGGTTTGGCTGATGCATTATATATATATATATATAAGATATTGGAAGAATTACAATTGAATTATTTGTCTCTAACTGCATGTGTAAAAGTTATACAACAGCTGGAATTGATAAAAAATATAATTCTACTGAGGACAATGTTGAAAACGTACAGTATAAAAAAGGAACGCAAAAAATGCAAAGACCATAAGTATGAGCATGACATTGACAAAAAAAAGTGCTCAGCTTTTGGAAAAAATTGCCATAACTGCGGAAGAAAAAAAAAACATTTTCAGTCTGTATGCAAAGTGAAAAAGAAAATAAACGGTATGGGAAAAGTAGAAAGAGAAAGAATTGGTGACGTTTTTTTTTTTTTTTTTTTCAATACAAAGACCAAAGGAAATGAATTCTTTTGAAAAAATTAAATTAAATGGCATGACTTTTCCAATGAAATTTCTGAGATCAAATGTGTAAACCGAAATTTAGGAAAAGTATTCTGAAATTGGGACAATTTGATGGATCTTTTATAAAAACTTTGGGGAACTTTAATGGAAAGTTTGAAACCTGTAACCGATTTGAATTTATTTCCATTACAGTAGCGGAATGTAAGAAAAAACTCATGGACTACTAAATATAGATGTGCTAAAGGTGGATACATTGAAATTAATTAGTAATGTAAAATCAGAAAAAGTAAAAATGGAAGGGTTAAAAGGGTATAAAGTGAGCATACAATTAAATGAATATATTACTCCCTCTTATTTTGAATCTCGCAAATTACTTATTCATCTTCTATCTTTGGTTGTTAAAGAAAATTGTAGAGGATGGAATTTTGGAGCATATTTCTCCAGGTGGCAGTAAATGGACCTCTCCCATTGTAATTTTGCGAAGAGCAGATGGAGATTTGAGAATATGTGATGATTTTAAAAAAGCCTTAAATCTTAAAATTTGCTCGTATTTGTTTCCTCTTCCCAATCTCAAAACTGCAATCTATAAATTTTCGGGCATGAAATGTTTTGCAAAAAATAATTTCAAATCTGCCTATTGTCAAATTGATAATAAATTCAAGGAAATTACTACAATAAACACCTCCAGAGGATTATTAAGATGGGCAAGAATAACTTTTGGAGTGCAAACGGCAAGTGCCATTTTTAGAGAACAGTGGAAAACGTGTTAAATGATGAAATCAGTAATATGATTATTTATCAAGATCATATTTGCCTTGGTGCTGCCACTAAAAACGAATTAAGACAAAAAAAACAAAAACAAAACAAAACAGAACAGGTGTTGAACAAGTTAAAAAAAAATCTGTGGATGAAAATAAACAAAGACACATGTTGATTTGATTGCGATACAATATCAACCAACGGTACCAAATTTCAAAAGATGGTAATGTACCAGATCCAAAGTTAATTAAGAAAATTTCAGAGTTATTTATACCTACTAAGAAAAAAAGAATTAAAATCCTTTTTAGGATTAGGTAATTTTTATGACAGACATCTAGCAAAATACAGCGACTTAATAGAACCATTTACTGAACTGCGAAAACGATAATGAGTTCAAATGAACTCAAAAACAAATCTTAGCGTTCAAAGATTTAAAAGAGATACCCACAGAAAAAAAGCCATTGTAAAAATCTTTAAGCTTAGAAAGGAAATTCCATTAACTACGGACACCAATTAGCGAGCTACATTAGCAATATTTTACCTTTCAAGAAGATTGACGGTAGCATGAAATAAATTATTGAAATATTGAAAAAGAAGTCATTGGTCATTGTCTGGAGCACACACAGAGCTCGATAATTCTAATCAGGTAAGAAGTTCCTATTAGAGACAGACCATAAAATGCTAGAGTTTATTTTAAACCTAGAAAGGAGCTACCAAAAGTTACTTCTTCCAGGATTCTAAGATGGGCCATAAAATTAATGGCTTATGATTTTGTCATTAAGTACGTAAAAGGAAATACAATAAAACATATCGATGCACTGTCAAGGTTATAATTTAATAAAAATGAAAAAGAAAAAATGGAAATCCTAGATGAAGGAATATTACATTGGGTTGAAACTGATATATTGTCTCTAGAATGATTGGCATCAGAGACTCTACAGGATCCAATATTAAACAAGATTACTGAAAGAATAAGAAGAAACATAGGGGAGTAATTGTTCCAAAACTAAAAGACCTTATAAAGAAGTAAGGCATAAATTAACGATGGAAAAACGGCGTTATATGCAATAGAGATGTGATAGTACCACCAGAAACATTAAGAAGATATATTTTAAAAAGTGTACATGATGATGTGCATTGTAGGATAATGGCTATGCAAAGAAGATTAAAATTGGAGGCATGGTGACCAGGGTATTATCGTAAAATAGAAATATGTGTAGACAAATGCCCGAAATGTACAGAAATAAAGAATTTTCGACAAAGGAGAATACACTCATCGCCTAAAGAAACTGACCTATAGTCTCGTGTTCATATGGACCATGCACACATTAATGGCATAGAACTATTTCTAATTTTAGTAGACTCCTTTTTTGGATGGTCTAAAGTCGATAATTTTAAAGATAAAAAAACGACTACAATAAAACAAATACCAAGAGTGGTATTTTCTAGAAATGTGCCCTTAAAGCATTGGTATCAGAATCAGAATTTTGTGATGAAGATTTCTGTAATTGGTTGAAACGTATTAGCTGCTTCCCTTAAAAAAACATCACTGTATCACCCACAATCTAATGGGATTGCGGAAAGAATGATGCAGACAGTAAAAAGTAGAGATTCTATAAACGGTTCCTTACCAAGGTTACTACTTAATTATAAGACGATTCTACCTGCAGACAGATTGTAAAGACCATCAGCATTAATGAATAAACAAATAAGATCTTATTCGACAAATGAAGATATGCGGTATAAGAAAGACAAAGTAGCAAATCCTGAGAGAGCTAATTTCATCATGCAAAGGAGACATAACACTCCCATTATATCGAAGAAAGGAAAAGCCAAACTGTCTATTTTGACTAATTAAAACTCAGAATTGAAGAAGAAGACAGAGAAGAAAGGATGAGTTCTTCAGATCAGGACAATTTAATAGAAGACGAGCCTATGGATGATAGCAGGAGTGACTCAGACACGAAAGAAGATGAAATGAGACCAAGATTTCCATTAAAAAGAACAGGACATGAACCTCAAGGGAAAAAAGAGGAACTAGGTTGTAGAAGAAGTTCAAGAACGACTAAAGGCTTCGGTTCAGGGAGGTGTATTGGATTATTAATAGGATTGTACCTATTTGCATATATCAAGTAGAAGAAAAATAAAGTGTATAGTAAAGAAAGAGACAGTAGTGAATTTGACTACTGATCACGTGTCGTAGAACAACATAATACAACAAATTCCATAATTTCTCTTTTCCAGATTGGGATCTTTATACAACCAGGTTTGTAGCAACTTTCATCATCGTACAATGTTCTTTTGCAAGGGATGTAATAATTTCCCATTGCTGCCATGCGTTTGTGTTCAAGATCTAGGTAGAAAAGAAATAAAAAAAATCAGAAACTGATATTTTCAAGGCAAGCAAGCTTTCTCCCAAGGAAACACAATCTTCTTATTTTTTAATTGCCCTACATTCACACTCAAAAACTTTATTATACAACTACCATGGTCTTTTTATTCTCATGCATTGATCAAAAGAAGAAACAACGAAAAAAACTTTTGCCCAAATTTTGGTCGGGCGATTGGTGACAGTGTGGCAAGATTAATAGGAATATTAATATGTAGCAGATGTAAATAAAAAAAATTTGATAAAATTTTGATCGAATTTAAAAACCCGATGATTGAGGATTTGAATGTCAAAGATGAAATCCTTTTCTAAGTTTTCGCATCAGAAAAAATGTCAAGAAAAAGCACTGAAGTAATAAAACAATCAAAAATATTTTACCCGTGTTTATGGAGAACTTTAAGACAAATACAATCAGAAATGAGATTTTATGGATAATGTCACGAAGCCGATTAAAATTTATTTTCATTTTATGTACTCTTTAACATCTGCCGGATAACAAATTTATCCGATACAACAAAGCAAATGAATACGCCATTAATTGGTGAGACACAGTAATCCTTTTGCTATGTCCTGGATGTGAAAAAGTGGAAGAACGGGAGCATGTTTATTATTATTATTATTATTATTATTATTATTATTTCCTTTGTTTTCCTGTATATAGTCATTTCTTTTCGGGTCCCGCCCAGAGATCTAAGGTCAGAAATGGCACCATGTCATTTTCCACTGAACAATTAAAACAAAACAAACACACACACACACACACACACACACACACACACACACACACACACACACACAAACAAACAAACAAATATTTTACATAGATGAAGCCCTTCGTAAGGTGTGGGCTGTACCCGTGAGAACATTTTTTGTATTTCTTTAAGGCATGGGCTACCAGGAATCCCTTCAATGAGTCTATTGGAATCTTTTCCAATCAATTCGAGGGCTCCAACTACAACAGGGATTGGTGATGTTCTCATGTGCCACATTTTTGAGATCTTATTCGACAAATGGAAATATGTGATATAAGAGAGACTAAGTAGCAAGTCCTGAGAGTGCTAATTTCATAATGCAGCTTTCGTTGTTTTATCTGTGTATATTGTGTAGTCCCATAAAATTGTTACAGGTCCTATCTCCGTAACCGGGTCTGGGTAGTGTTCATACATTATTATTATTATTATTATTATTTCTTTTTATTTATGTTGAATACTCATTTCCTTCGGGGTCCCCCAACAAGAGACCTAAGGTCATAAATTGCTTTATGATATTTTCCACTGATCATTTTTATAAAAAAAAAAGCTCACACATTTTCATAGATAAAACTCTTCGTAATGTGTGAGTTTTACGTGTGAGTAAAATCTTTTGTATTTCGTTAAGGCATGGGCTACCAGGAATCCCATAGATGAGTCTGTTGGAACGTTTTCTGATCAAACCGATGGATCCAACTACAACTGAAATTATTGATGTCCTCATGTACACCATTTTTGAAATTTCCGCTTCAAGATTCTTGTATTTTGGTAGTTTTCGGAACATCTTCAAAGATACATTACAATCTGCAAAGAGTGTTATGTCAATAAGAAAGCACATTTTGTTTTTCGTGGTCTCTAATTACGATGTCTGGACGATTAGCTTTGATTCTTCTGTCTCTGTGTATTATAAAGTCCAATCAAATTCTTACAGGTTTTTATCTCTTTAACCGGGTCTGGTTGATGTTCAGAACAGTTTCTTGCAGTTTCCTTTCCGTAAAAGAAGTTGCATATTTTCCAGTGCAGATATTGGCCCACTCTATCATGTCGAATTATTATTATTATTATTGTTCTGTTCACATCAAAAGTCTGTTGTGATAGTTGTATGCAGAGATGAAGTCTTAGAAAGTCAACTGCTAAGAATACATCTAGTCTGGTTCTTCTTCTATGTATCTAGAGATTCTTGATAAAATCCAAAGATGAATTTGCAATTTTATCGATCCTGAACTGTGATGTCGGCTTCAGTCACTTTCCCACCACCGTAACCTAGCTCCCCTTTGCCTTTTCTAGAAATATTTTTCTGGTAATTCTTCCGATGAGTTTTCCTCTTGATACCCCGACTTCATGAATTTAAGCCCAGTACTAGATTGGGAGTTAGGTCTTATCATCTTACTTTTGACACACACACACACACACACACACACACACACACACACACACACACACACACACACACACACACACATATATATATATATATATATATATAGAGAGAGAGAGAGAGAGAGAGAAGAGAGAAAGATAAATCAATAAATAAAATATTCATGCACTGCAAAATTTATTATTTCTTTATTATTTTACTAAAAGGGTTTAAACGAATATAAACGAAGGTTAGTGTAGTAGAGCGTCACCATAGCTTCAAGACTTTCAGTTGTTAAGTGGAGGAGGTGTCATTTGCAATATTCGTCATTTTTATTAGAAGCAAATCATTTGCTGTGTTTCAGATTAAAGAACTTTATGAAACCTCGGCTTAAATTTTGAATCCTAAAGAAGGAAAAAGCTACAAAGCTAGAAGTAAAGAACCATTTTCAACAGCCTGAAAGTATCATGCAAAAATTTCAACATTGTTTATTGCATAAAAGAAGAAGGAAGAAAACCTAACGAATTATCTCGTGTGCCAAGAACATTCCCCAAAGACATTAAAAATAATCCATGGATTATCGCCAGGGATATTTGGGCTGCTTTGAATGACGATGGTATCAAAATATCTTAGCAGACATTCCAGCAAACATTGCATAAGATTGGCGTCCATGAAAGCCAACAAAGTATGACTTCAACCCAAGTACATAAAGATAGGCATATAAAGCCAGGTGCACAAAAGTTCGTCTAACCTTTACTAAGAATCATGTTGACGAAGATTCAGGCGTTTAGTTATCAATTTTGGGGGTTAGATAAAAAAAATTGATCTTCAGCGATGCTTTTGTTTGGTGTAAAAGAGGTGAAAGTTTCAACCTCAAAAAAACTGTCGCAAGAGTCACGCAGATTTGGAGTGATGATTATAAGATCAATCCGCTAAGTGACAGATGTTATTTTTGTATTAATCCTATATACTGGACTCTCCAGTTGTTTTCGATATATATATATATATATATATATATATATATATATATATATATATATATATATATATATATATATATATATATATATATATATATATATATATATATATATATATATATATATATATATATATATATATATATATATATATATATATATATATATATATATATATATATATATATATATATATTAGCGGCGCTAAGTTGAGTCTGAATCTCTTCGTTACTGAGGCCCAGTTGGTATGTTGTTCGCTTGACAACCCAGCTGTCAGGGTTTCGATACTCGGTGGTGGATGCGCACTGCTGATGAGTCCCAATTATAGGACGAAACGGCCGTCCAGTGCTTCCTCTATTCCTGTTGAGGTTTCTATCAGACTCAATGAATTGATTAAATGTATATATATATATATAGGATTGGTGCACAGTATACCGCAAGTTCGCTAAACGACCGTCTGCAGGTTTTGAATTCAAAGTAATGAATTCTCCTAGAGCGTTCGTCACTCAAAGGTATAGGACCCAGTCTGTCCTGCTATTTACCCATGGTTGTAGGGAGTAGAGAGGGTTTCATATCTTTCACAAAATTCTTAGCGCGTAAGTGAATGTAATGAATTCGAGTGGAATTCGAACTCGGCTCTCCGATTCCTCAATCGGAGCCACTATCCATTATTATTATACCGTGCCTCCAAAAAGTGTGGTTGGTTCTGCACAAGCCATAACGCCTAGAATTAAATGATATGTGCAGGTAGGCTGGCTGTTCGGTTCTATATTTAATGAAATCGACTAAATCTAACAATTATTTTAATATATTTTCTCTTTATACGTTGTTTTTATAGATACAATTATTTAAATAAATGTTCTGTTTATAATAAACAGTATTAATTACATTTAGCGGCTTGAAAGTCCGAGAAATTTCGTAGAAAATATCCTCCGACAGGAATCGAACATGTATCCTACACGGAACCGTCATTTGATCTGACGTGCTATACTACTCAGCTACAGAGGAAGCGTCTGGTTAGCAAAGTCCAAATTTCTGTTTTCAAACAAAAAAATTTCTCGGACATTCAGGCCGGTAAATGAAATTAATAGTATTTATTATAAACAGAACATTTACTTAAGTAATTGTATCTATAAAAGTAACGTATAAACTAAACAGAAACTATATTAAAATATATAGAGAGGGGGACATGCGTGCGTACGTGTATGCATGCGTGCGTGTGTGTGTATGTTGCAATTATTTTATTTTATGTGACACTGTCAGAAGCGAATGAATGACGTTTAAAAAGAAAAAAAACTCATGTATGTTGTGAGCAGTTTTATCAGTAATGTCAAGTTCAGAGACATTAATCAGACTGAGATGTGCTTTTCCTTTTAACTTATAAAGAGAGAAAGCTTATAATAATAATAAGAAAAATAGATTGAAGATCACATGATTTGGGCGTAATGTGGAAAGGATATACAATTCTAAATGAATAGCGATTTTCTTCCTGAGACAAAAAAAAAGAAAAGAAAAAACAACAGAACAGGTTGATATTTTTTTCTTACGACTTTTTGTGAATCGTTTCCATCCTCAGAAACTGAATGTGGGAAAATCTTTTGAAGCTCGACTGAAAGTCACGTACGTGTCTCAATTTAATGAATGAATCATATGAATCCAATTTGAAAAACTATTCACTCGCGTCTAAAATAGTAACTTCCATTCAAAATGATCCATATAAGTTTAATCATTCCTCCAGCTTATTGCTTGAAAAGTAAGTTTCGTAAATGAAATGAAACCTATTTTCCCGTTTTCTCTTCTCGCGAAAAAAAATTGTTTAACTTGGTGCTTTTTGTAGGAAAATTAATTTTTAAAGGCATTCGGCAAAGAATTCCTGAACTTAATTCTACTCTTTACTTCAGTGAATCACTTCTCATCATCAATGAAAACAGATTTAAGCAGAGAATCTACTTGGGAATGGATCATTGAGTTTCGAAATAAATGTTGATGTTTTTATTATTGGTTGGGAATATTCCAATATGTAAAGAAAGCATCAAGTATCTCATTCTAACAAAGGGAAAAAAATGAGAAAAAACTCTTTCGTCGACGACTGGACATTTTGTTTGAAGATCATTGGCAAATAATAAATAATCAGGCATAATTTTCACCTTACGGAATTGTTTTCTTTGAAATGGATACTCATTTTTAAGACATTTTCATCGTAATCGACATTCACACACACACACACACACACACACACACACACACACACACACACACACACACACACCCAGACACACACACCTCAGACACACACGCACACACACACCTCAGACAGACACACACACACAAACACACACACACCCTCAGACACCTCAGACACACACACCTCAGACAGACACGCACACACACACCTCAGACAGACAGACAGACAGACAGACACACACACACACCTCAGACACCTCAGACACACACACCTCAGACAGACACGCACACGCACACCTCAGACAGACACACACACAGACACACACACACACACACACACACCTCAGACAGACACACACCTTAGGCACACACACACATACACACACACGTACACACACACACTTCAGATACACACACACACACACACACACACACACACCTCAGACACACAGCGAGAGGGAAAGAAAGAGTAAAATGTTCCTTTTTATTTTTATAATACTTACTTTTATTAATACTTTTATTTCATAGGAAGTAGTAGATTTTTTTGTTAGTGCATACAATATTCAATGCTTTTATTTTGGAAAACATTTTCTCTTTTAAAATAATATATATATATATATATATATATATGTTTTGAACAATAAAAAATATTGAGAAATTAAAAAATTAAAATTTTCATACACATAGACACATACATATGCAGTATGTGTGAATGTGTTGTTTGTAGGTGAATGAATGAACGTTTTACATAGTAAAAAAATGTTAATGGTTTTCGAATTTCACAGTTAGCGCATTTTGCACCGCGTATGTTGTCACCACTCTCCCTATTTCTGTGGTAATTGTGGTTCATGGTGACATTCAAGGCAGAATAGTACAATGGTTTGCCTGGTTCCTTTTACGCCGGGGATGTTGAGGTTATCCCGTCCCACCTCTCAGAACTTCTTCCGCCCACTGGTAAAGCCGTTGACCTCTGAAGCGTAGCTCCTACGACCAGGCTAGCGACTGGCCGACAGCCGCTTGGCACAGGTGAGAGGCGTTCCACTTGACTAGTCGGGTTGGGAAATGCTTCCGGCTACCCTCACAGGTCGATGCCGTTACAGTATCCATGCGACTTCTTAGAACCATTCTTACAATGGTTCTAAGAAGAGTTCGATGTAAACTGTGGATCAGTACAGTTCCGCATTCCAATTTACCTGAGTAAAGCAGAGGCGACTGATTCGCTGGAAAGTTACTATCACTGGTATACACACTATACATCCATAAAACCTTAGGTAAACAAAAACACTAGAAATCAAGACAAATTACGAAAAAGTACATAAATTAACAAACACAAATATCGAAAAATTTGATAATTTTAGAAAAAAAATAGCAGATACAAAAAAATGATAATATAAATCAGGATTTAATCCTCAGAGATTATGAAGTCATTATTAACATAATTTATACGTCCCTTTTGACTGTACTGACATCTAAATAATGAATTGATAAAAGATGAGAGAGAGAGAGTAAAAATACAAAGTTGATAAAAAATATAACATTAGGTCAGCAAAAACAAGAAGTAAAAATATAAAACAGGTTAATTGGACAAAAACAAATAATAGAGAAAAACCTGGTAACTGGAAAAAGTTAAAAAATAATAATAAATAAAATAATACATATAAATTGAAATAAATATAATAATCATAATATATATGATAAATGAAATAAAATTATCATTTTACTTTTTAAGCAATATTACGTTTCTCAGTGAATCTTAAAATTCGTTAAATTTTTGAAGCATCTTCAAAACGTATAATCTTTCCTTGAGTTCAGAATGCCATATATATATATATATATATATATATATATATATATATATTACAATTATAAAACAGTTATTGCTCAGAGTTAAATTAGAACAGGAAACAGTTGTATTAAAATGCTCAATAAACATATAAAGAAAATAAAAATAAAAATTTAACGAGCTTTTCAAGTTAATATATATATATATATATATATATATATATATATATATATATATATATACTAGCAGTAGAGCCCGGCGTTCCCCGGGGGGAGTAACAGTAAGAGATAGATCAAGTATCCACCATCATAAAGACTAAAAAATAAAATTGACAAAGATTATTATTTAAAGTTGACGGACACGCATGTCTTAAGTAGCTTTTTTTTTTTTTTTTTTTTTACGAATTGGTCAAACTCAAACAAAAACATTGTTTTCAATCGTTACTTAAGAGTCAATCGATTGAATAGAATTTTATTATAAACAATTGTCTTGTAAATGGAATTTTTAAAGCATACTGAATGTAAAAATACAGAAAAAAGTGTGCAAGACAATAAGAAACACTATCTGCTAAAAAAAGTGAAGTTTTGTTGAAATCGGTTGAAAAATGTAGGAAATCCGATCCCATATATAAACGAACACACACACACACACACAACCTGGGTTTTATAATAAGTATAACTCGATATGAGTTGTCCCCCTTTCATCTTGGCGACAGAATCGTGTTTTCAAATTGATTTCATGCAAAAACAATTGTGTTTTTCCAATTTTGGGCGCTGTCAGAACCACCGCAAGGTAATTTTACGCAGTCCTGTGAAGTTTTGTTGAAATCAGTTGAAAAATGTAGGAAATTCGATCCAATATATAAACGTACAGACACACACACAATCTGCGTTTTATAATAAGTAAGATATATATATATATTTACACCACCGACAAAAAATTTGGAATACCTGCATTTCTTTAAAAACTATTTAAAAGTAAAAAGTAAAACTTCACTGACTACAGTGTACTTGTATTTATTGTGAAAAAAATATAGGCACTTAACTCTAAAAGTGATCATATAATTGCCTCATATTTTGTTTTCGGTAATAAAATCACCATCATATTTAATTACTGCTTGGCCTTACTATTCTTGGCCTTCTTCCTAACAGTTTTTGAAAAAAAGTAGATGGCAGATCTTCCCAAACATTCTTTAAACACTGAAAAAGCTCACTCTCACTCTTCATGTATATTTTCTCCGAACTCTCCCGTCCAATTCATTACATATCAATTCACTGGAAGAGAGAGGTCAAGAGATTAAGGCGGTCAAGTCATAATTTCCAAAATTTTTTTTTGACTCGAGGTCATTTTGACATCATTTAGAAGAATTCTTTGGATCGTTGTCTTATTGAAAGGTGAATCTTTTTTCAATTATACCTAAACCAGATGCTATAGATTGCCTTTGCAAAATCGAATGATATTGTTCTTTTTGAGGATTCCTTTGGCCTGAAACAAATCTCCAACCCTTTTCGTAATTTCAAAAGGAGTTTCAAAAGGTGAAAACAAAATATAATATATTGCATAAAAATATTCATAATTTAGCAAATTTATGTATTGTTATTAGACGAATCTAAATTTGACATTTTTGGTAGTTTGAAGAGCCTGGAGAAAGATTAGAGAAAATAAAAGCAAATACACTGAAGTTGCTGAAATTTTATAGTTTACTTAAAATGCAAAACTATCTGATTTTAAGCTGTTTTTTATTTTTATTTTTTTTTGTTTTTTTTTTAAAGAAATGCAGCGTGGTCCCAAGCGTTTTGCCTGTAGTGTATATCTTATTACTTTAAGCGTTCTATTTTAGTTCCTCTAAAATATAACGCTTAAAATTATAAGAAATAATGTTGGATTGAAAATACTATTATCTATTAATTGCTGTGTGTGTATGTGCCCGTACGCGTGTATTTTCGCATTCTATTTGATTTAATTGTTAATACAGGCATTGATAAATTTCCCAAGATAAACTTACTTCTAATATTTAAAAGGTAAAATATATTTGCAAAGATTTGAAGTTTTTATACATAAAACTTTTGATATTAACGAAATCTAAAATATTATACGCAATCTATGTAAGGATAGTGAAGCGACTAAAGGGATTTAGAAGAATTTGGTCAATATGAAACTGCTATGAAATCCTTACGACCGGTCTTTGCCACCTTTTTTTTATGTCTTTACTCAAATGTTATATGAAGAGACAAAAAAAAGGTCTTTAGTGGGAAAGTGAGTCGGCAAAGAAGAAACAATGGTAACTGGTAGCATGTTGGTGAAGATTAAATCTTTTGAAACAATATGATTCCCGAAAGAGTCAGACATCGAGGCAATTTAACAAAGTACTACACAAAATCTATAAAAGAACATTTGATGAAATTATGAAGATTTGCAAATGAATGCGAGAGACGAAAAGATAAGTTGAAAATAGAGAATATATCAAAATGGCGTTAAGTGAAGAACTTTTGGGAAGTTAAATGCTACAAGGAAAATGTCATTCAACACAAAATGTATATAAAAAAGCAACATATACAATGAAGATACATGTTATGAGAATAACATTTTTTCTGTAATTAAGCCACTTGTTTAAAGCCACGCAATAATAAAACAAAATTTAAGTTAATCATTTTGAATTACGAAGAAAACGAAAAAATATCTAGAGTGGTGTGTATTTGTGTGTATCTGTATATGTGTGTGTGTGCGCGCGCGTCTGTGTGTATGTGTAATCGAAATGCAAATTCATACTGCGTTCATGTTCTTTTTCTTTACCTAAAATGGGATGAAATATCATCCACTTTAGCGGATCTGTGTATCTAACGCCTCGATATCCTGTGATCACTGTTTGTGTAACAAACGCGCGCGGACATAGTAATAAGCAAGTAATTAAAATTAT
The DNA here is from genome assembly GCA_903632075.3 of Acanthosepion pharaonis. Classification (NCBI taxonomy): domain Eukaryota; kingdom Metazoa; phylum Mollusca; class Cephalopoda; order Sepiida; family Sepiidae; genus Acanthosepion; species Acanthosepion pharaonis. Next base: position 127,100 of record CAHIKZ030000532.1, on the reverse strand, counting down.
TACTTTTATTTCTTGGCTCAGACATTTTTGTTTCTTAAAAAAATATATTTGGAATAACTCGGAAATTACTACATCTATTGTATTCATTTTCGTTACACAAGTAATATAGATGCAAGAATTCACAGTCCAAATCATTAATCCTTATGGTTTCTGAGATCTTGCTAGAAAAGTGCGAATTTTTATGGATAGATTACTAACTTTTATGATGAAAAGTACTACTGTAGTTTTTGGTTCTGCTCCGAAACTTGTGAAAGACTAGGCTACAGTCGAAATTCCGTGGACATCTTGTCGGACAAAGTAGGAAAGTAATTGTACTGCATTATACAATGATGATCATGATGATGATATTGCCAAAGTGAAACTGATTTTTACTCAACTGTCATTTTCAGAGAATTATCATTGTTGAAAGATAGTCAAATGGATAATAAAAAGGGAAGAGTCTTTGAATGTAGAATACAGGATGAGGCCAACTTCGAATATAGTAAAAGGGTTATTGTAAATTTATTTAAAAGCTGGATAAACTGAAGGGGAATACAAGACCAGCTGAAGATGGAAGACTTGCTGTGGCTGATATCAATTTACAATCCAAGTCTAGAATCATTGTTCATTTTTCTTTACATTTTTCCTGTTTTACTATGAAATGATGACCTTGCATTTCTGGGAAATATTTATTGCTTCAGTTCTGATATATGTATACAATTCAAAAAATTGCGACGCCGACATATGTCGAAATTTTTGGCTGTTTCTTTAAAAGAACGGATATGCCAACGCCCATTTTTTCCATTGAAAGCTGTTGAAGCAGTTAACAGATATGAAAAATTATACTGATCTTAGCAAATAATATCATTCAAATGAGAGGATACAACTTTTGGCACACACACAAAAGCATGGCTGCTTCTTTAAGTAAAACATCGATTCGAAATATGATGTAGCAAGCGAAAATAATCCCATCATAATCATGTTTGAAATGATGATGATGATGATGATGACTACTTGAAGACGCACTGAAAATCAGTGTGATTTCTCCTCTTCGGTAGCTTTGTTAATATCTTTTATCAGCCCTTTGCCAACCTCCCTGTATTGTGCTAACTCATGAAAGTCTTGCAGGTCTTCTAAGCTCTTCAAAGTTGTTTTTACGAGAAGTAATGGAATTTTATTGACAGTTCTTTTATTGTCCTTGTGCAATGTGTATGCCGCGCTTCGGTTGTTTTTTTCATCATAACGGATATTATTTTGCCACTTGGAATTGACAACAAAACAATTTTCCTATTCACTATATTTTTCCAAAGCTATTAACCTGTGATGTCTTACTTCGACATTAATATCAAGCTCTTCTTTGATTTTGGTGTCAAATACATCAGTGTTGGTAATGATGTTATTGTCCTTTCCTTTTATTCTATTTTTCCCAAATCCTCTAACATTAAATGCTCCGATGGTAAAATCTTTACATGCAACTGGAGGTATTTATAAAGATTTAAAGAAGAGGTTATAAACTTTTAACGGTTGACCGTCACAAATATCATTCCATTTTTGGCCCAAAGTGGGAAAAAACAAATAAATGAATGAAACGGCGTCTTTTTTTTCATGGTCGGGTTTAAAAGACGTTTCAAATTAAATTAAACTTTGCTTATTACTTAAAACAATTTTTCATGTCGAATGTTATTGAATAATTACTTGAAAACAGTGGGGAAAACATTAATAAAAAATAAATATTGATTACAAATGCCCCCTAAACGTTATGCGGTGTTGATGAGATACCATGGAAACCGTGAAATAATTAAAGGATTTACTTGGGATGCTTATTTTCAAAGGTAATCTTTTAGGAGGTTATTGGAAAGCATTACTCCTTATCCATTACTCTGTATCAAATCAAAGGAGCAAATGACAAAAATAAATATATCGCGCATGGGCTCCGCGCAACCTTCCGGATTTCAAACATACTTCAAATTTTCAATTTAATAAAAATAAATAGCCAATAAAATTAGCCCCTGGCAATAAGTAAACACAGGCTTCTGGAACTTACACGATTCCTTAAAAACCAAACATTTTGATCTTCATCTTGTCTCTCAACTTCGCTTTCTCTTTCCCTCACCGAAAGACAATTACATTCTCTTAGAGTAAAAGAGAAGATTTTTCTAACTTTCATTTCATGATAAGTAATTAGAGTTAAAATTTGTGTATCATATGTTTTCGTTTTATTTGAACACGCAACAATCTTTTTTCTCAATTTTTTTTATTCAACAAACGGTGGCCCTTGGAATCTTTCTCCAACAAATGGCGACAATCTCATGAGAAACGAACACTGCATCATTCTGCTCCCAACAGCTTGTGAACGCCGACACGAACACAGCATTTTTCTGCTTTTAATAAAAGGTGTCTAACCATATTAGCAGACTACGAATTCAACTGACTTATCACACAACGGAGGATCTACGACCCATGGAGATCACGTTAACGATGAACCTTCTAACATTAAACTCCTCTAATATAAATATAGGGTTCTTGCAATTACAAGCAATTTTCAACGTAAAGAAAATTACATCGTCTATGATATTGCTACGTTGTCGAAAAACTACCACACTGAAATAGCCGTAGAGGTGACGGACTTACTTGAAACTATGCCCGAACACCGTCCATATAAGATTTTACGCCAAGCAATAATTAAACGGATGGGAGAATCTAAAGAAAGCATGCTATCCGATTTATTTAACTACGCCACATAAGGTCGCTACTTGGAGACAATACCATGACCGATTATAATCTAAAAAGGAGGTGGCTAGATAAATTACCTACAACGACCACGCAAATTTTAACGCCTCTGTCTGAAGACGAAAACCTTGAGAGGTTAGCTGATGTCGCTGACAGATTTCATAACACAGCAACAGATTAGCACAATCGGTCTCAGAAAAAAAACACAAACAACACAGAGTTAACGCAATTCAAGGAAGCTGTAGTAGAATTAACCAAACAAATCGAGATGATGCATCAACATTATAATAACAATCCCGTTCAAGGTAAAGACACAGAGCAACCAAACGACATAATTGCAGGTGCAGGCCTGGTTCAAGAGATGTATAATGCTGGTACCATAAGAAATTCGGCAGCAACACACAGAAATGTAATAAGCCATACGAGGTTAAGGAAAACTGCTCAGCCAGTCAATAAATGCGACTTCATTGACCGCACAAACAAAATATCAAGAAAAGGTCGCCCTATTCAACACCAATTACAGCTCCACTAAGATGAACTTCCTGATAGATACAGGCACGCAAGTTAGTGTCATACCAGCTACAGCGACAGTTAAAAACTATTAAACACTACCTCGACATTAACACAACAAGCCGCAAATGGATCTGTTATTTCGACATATAATGAAAGGACCCTCACGCTAAAGCTAAAGCTCCGGTGAGAATTCAAATGAATTTTCATAATAGCCGGCGTGAAAACATCCATCATCGGTGCAGATTTTTTTAACCAAGTTTAAAGTCTCTGTTAATATGTCCAGTTACGCCTTAATTGATGAGGAAATTAAACTGAAAACACCGGGAATTCGTACGTCCCTTTCTATTACCGGGATAAATACAGCGATATTAAAAAAATTCAAAAATTCCCAGAATTAACACAACCATTAACATACTCAACCGGTAGGAAACACCCAACAAAACGCCACATGTAGACCCCACTGGACAACATACATACGCCACAGCTCGCAGGTTAAGGCCGGACAAGTTAAAATTCGCCAAACGAGAATTTTAGCGTTCATTGTCGCAAGAAATCTAAATCTTCTTAGACTTCTCTTATACACTTGGTCCATAAGGATGAGTCAGCATATATATGCAGGGATTTTAGACGGTTAAATGCAGTGACCTCAGTCGACCGTTACCCACCTCTACCCTTCCTGAGTGATTTCACTGCATCACTATATGGTTGCATTATTTTTTCAAAACCCAACTTAGTCCGGGCATATTACCAAATACCAGTCGCTCATGAGGATATTCACAAGACTGTGTTAATCACTCCCTTTGGACTGTTCGAGTTCATTAAAATGCCGTTTGGGCTACGCAATGATGCTCAGACATTCCAGAGATTCATAGACGACGTTTTAAGAGGGCTACTTTTCGTTCCCGTCTACGTGGACGACTTATTAATAGCTAGCAAAGACAAAGAAGAGCATAACCAATATTTACGACAAGTGCTTAGTAGACTTACCAAGTATGGACTAAGGATCAACCTCGCAAAGTACCTCATCTCTGTTAACAAACTTAATTTTCTCGGACACATAATTTCAAAAGAAGGTATTACTCCTATTCAAGAAAAAATAGATGCCATCACCAGCCTACCAACACAAACTTCAGTTAAACAATTAAGGAGATTTATCGGTCACATCAGTTTTCACAGGAACCACATATCTAAATGTTTATACATTTTCGCTCCACTTTACTCAAAGAAAAGAAAACAAGAACATTTCTTTAAATGCAGAATAACTTTAAGCTATAGAGTGTCTCAAACACACTATAATCAATTTCATCAAACTACAATTTTTACCGACTGATGACACTGCCAAGATGACCCTTACTACAAATGCATCAGCAGTTGCAGTCGGAGCAGAGCTACAACAGATTAGTAATAATGTACCTTTTCTCGGGAGCTTTTACCTTTCTACCTTGCTCTCAAGAATTATCAACACAGGAGGTAGAGATTTCAAAGTTTACAAGGATCACAAGTCATTAATATACTCATTGCATTCAGCAACAAACAAATATTCTCCTAGAAAATTAAGACAACTAGACTATCTATCACAGTTCACCTCAAATATTGAACACGTATATATGGTACATATAGCGCATTGTAGCAGATACACTAATTAGAACTACAATACACAATATTAGCTCTGTTGATATGAACATTTAATATTTAGCATGTGAACAGAAAAAAGTCACTACCATGGATTTAACGACACAAGGGACATCACACCAACTGTCTCAGTCATTGATATATGATCAAGGTTAATAAAAAATCCATGACCATACATTTCTCTAAATTTTCAAAAAAACATATTCTTACACTTTCATGTACTATCTTATCCAAGCAATAGAGCAAGAGTAAAACTCATTACACAACGCTTTGTATCGCCAAATATTACGACAAATATTCATAATTGGAATCTTCAGTGAGCCGGAAGCCCGTTTCACCAATATCCACCTAGACCTAATAGGACCACTCTCATCATCACAACGTTATCAATATATTCTCGCTGTTGTTGACCGGTATTCTCGTTGGCCAGCAGCACATCTAATTAAAGCCACCGAATATGCAGTCAATCGCAACTCTTCAAGACATTCACAAATGTTCCCGGCATATATTAAAACAACTGCACATCACCCATGTTCAAATGGCACGGGGGAGAGTTTCCATCACCAATTGAGAGCCTCTTTAGCAGCAAATGAAAACCCTTATGAATGGACAGATAATTTGCAACTAGCTCTATTGTCCATCAGAAACACATTAGAGGAAGACCTACAATGTGCACCAGCAGAAATAGTTTTCGGAACTATCTTAATTCTATCAGGACAATTCTTCGAGGGTAATAAAAATATTCAAACTTCAACAACTTTCGTACAACAACTAAAAGAAAAATGTCTCGCTTACTATTTGCACCTGTTAGGCAAGTTACCACTCAAATTTATATTCCGAAGGATTTACGCAATTGTAAAAACGTTTTTATACAAAATGACTTTGTAAAAAAAAGCCATTGGCTCCATGCTACAGAGGTCCATATCTTGTCCAACATAGGACAGACAAATACTTTACCATTTTGCGCAAGGGAAAAACAGAGAATATATCAGTGGATAGTATCAAGCCAGCTTATGTTGATAATAGAAATGAATCAGAATCACAGCTAACAACGCTAGCACAATTACCACATCCAAGTAAAATCAGGAAGAAAGGTCATTTGTCCCCAACACTTTAAACAGTATATAGCCAATAATATCAGCTCCCGACAATAAATAAACACAGGCTTCTGGAGCCTATAGGAGTCCTTAAGAATCAAACATTCATTCAGCACGACATAAAGAGTGACAAATGTAATGAAACACGTCAACCTCGTCGTCCAGTCTTTCTCACCAAAGAAACAGCGGACTTCTTTTGATCTTCTCGCCAAAAGACTATTTATGTTTATTTCCTTACAGTCAATGAGAAGAACTTCTAACTTTCATTTCATGATAAGTAATTACAATTAAATTTTGTGTATCTTACGTTTAAATAAATATCATTTGAACACGCAGCAAGCTTTTTTTCATTTTTCTTTTATTCAACAAACGATGACCCATGGAATCTTTCTCCAACACCTTCCTTTTCGTCTTGAAACATGATTTATCATTTTCTTCCATTTATATATGCAGTGAATTGTTTAATCTATATATATTCGTAGGTGTTTCTATTATGAAGTACAAAATATTTAGAAAGTAAACACTTGGTTTCATTTGCTAACAACCTCACTGCCATCGTTATCATATCACCGACTTTCCAGTTAATTTTTACGATGATATGCTGAAAGGTTTTCACCACAACGAAGAAAGAATTTCAAAATGAATTCTGATATATGTTTATGTGATTAGATATTGAGAGGGATGTTGGCAGGAAAACTTTTCAGCATCTACTCATATAAGTGTTTAGAATTATAGGTATTAGACCGAGCGGTTAGAAAGTGGGTAGTTTACTTGCCCAGTTTGGAAATCTTAACCTGCAATACAGCAAGGCCATCAAACTTTCAAGGTCACCAAACGCCCAAAGTCACCAAACATTCAAGGTCTTTAAAAGCAACCACCACCAATTTTGCCTTAGTAATGATATTTCTCATCTAAAGGTAATACAAAAAAAGCTTGTCGGCTTTTAGGTAGAAGAATCAAACAAGGGGGAATAGGATGAGGAATATGAACTACTGGTTGAGTGGGCGGACAGTTTCTGGCTTGCGAATTCAAGCGAACTGAACGTGAGGTTGCAAAATGTCTACGTGGGTTGGCAAAGGTGGGCAACAAGCCAAGACATCGTCAAGCTGGAAATCCTTTTTTGAATGCAATCGGTGCATCCAACATTTGGCAACGGAGATGGATCTAATCACGTGACGGAATGTTGTTCTTAAACAGGTCATCAACAAGCAAGCAAACAGGTAACATGAATCAAACGTCGGCACTGAATTTAAAAAAAAAGATGACTTTTAATCGGTCTTTTCAAAGTATCATTTTCGAAATATAACCGAACCTGGAAAAGTGATCCGCTATACTTACATATCTAGTCTTGTCTTAATTAAATTGACCAAATGATTTAATACTGGGATTTTTTTTTTAATATGTTCATTTATTTGTTATTATTAATAACAAACCTGAAAACGAGAAGGCGTTTCTTTAGTTGATGCAAAAGTTCCTCTTTCCTACGCAAATCAGTGGAAACAGTTTGTTGCCGAAATAATGCAGTATATTTTGCACTGGTGCCAGTGATGGGTGTTCGAGCCCATGTAATAACTAAGATTTCGAATGTTCATTTTCAAAACAGACGGACTCAATCTATTTTGAAAATTGGCGCAACACAATCTTTCTTATACGGGACTAAACTAAATTTAATAAATATTTATATGATTCTTCTCAATCGATTCCTAAAATTTGTTGAGTTTTTACTTTTTTATTAGGCAAAATTGACGGCAACAGGCGTTCACGGAAATTCATGCATGAGAAAGGCTAAACATTCAAAGTTTAATGATATTTTGGAGATAAGTAACTCACTGATTGATAAATGAAATATCATATTGGGATCAAAATAAGTTTGTGACTTTCTAAAAATAAATTTGGTTCATCGTTGCAACTTGGACTTCCGAGTTATTGATTTCTTATTTGATTCATGATTACAGAAATGTTACCCCACCCCTTCTTCATTTTTGTCAAAGGAACGACTTCATGTCCCGTCTGCAGTCATCTTAGCTACGATTTTCTTTTACTGATTCACGACGAGGATCAACAAGAAAAACAGAACGATGATGTAGCTTGGATCGTTTGTCTGATACAAGTATGAGACATCCAATGAACATCGAACTCTTTGGTAAGGGTCAACGACATTCACTGTTCCAAGGCAAATTCGCCAGATGTCAGAGCACAACTCTGCATGTTTCTATAACACATGTGTAGTGGCGTCACCGACCATTACCTTTTCATACTGCTACTCAATGATTTTTAAAAAATCATTATATATATATATATATATATATGTGTGTGTGTGTGTGTGTGTATGTATGTATGAAAGAGAGAGACAGAGACAGAGAGAGAGACACAGAGAGAGAGAGAGAGAGAGAAAGAGAGAGAGAGAGTCCATTCATATTTTTGTTAATCATTTCATCCCAAGCAAGGCATTTAAACCACTAAAACGCAAGGGATTATTGAGTGTTAGAAAATATGAGAAAAACTGCTATTTATGAGAGAGAACAAGAATAAAAGAACAAGGATTAAGAAGACAGAAAATAATGACTGATATTACCTTTAAAGTTTTCAGGAAGCCGGAAGAGAGTTCCATAAGCAAGAAGTGCGATTGAAGAAAATCTTAGCATAGAACATACGATTACATTGAGTCATTTCAACTGTAAAATGATGCGACCTTGCAACCAATCTAGTACTGCGCTTAAATTTATCAATTCTAGGTACCATGGAGGAAAGTTCGTCAGAACAATTACCATGAAAGCATTTATAGAAAAAGTACAGGGAAGCTACGTTACGGTGGTGGGAAAGGAACTGAAGCCGAGATGCTAGTTCAGGACCAATAATATTGCAGATTAATCTTTGGATTTTATCAAGAACCTCTAAATATATAACAGGAGCACCAGACCAGATGCGGCAGCAAGGATGATTTATAAATATGTAAGATTGATTCTGGCGAGAAAAAATTGTCTAACACAACACAATGAAGTCTTAAAATCAAATTGATTCAATTCAGCACTTCATGTCTGAAAACGTTAGTCTGTGAAGGTGCAATGAATCACTTTTCTAGAGGTTAGCATCAACCATGCTGATAGTTACTGGGATTGTCTTTGTCTCACCAAAAGAAAGCATGGCGGACAACTTCCATTTGGCCTCGCATCTTCTAGACGCATCAAAAAGACTATTTAAGAGTTTATTTCCTTCTGACATTTAGCGTCAATGAGAAGGAACTTAGGCTACAAGACCATATGGTGGTGGCTGGTTTCTCGCATCCGAGGAATTCAAGGGTTAAATTTTGTATGACTGCTTTCAACCATTTGTTTTATATAACGATATGAACGATTTATAAAAGAACAGAAATCACAGTACGCTCATTTTTACGATGATATTTGATTCAACAAACGATGACCCATGAATCTTCCACATGGTACCAACACCTTCGGGATTTTTTAAAACCATTTTGAAACAACGTTCTTATCATTTTATGGAACACAATATATATATATATATATATATTTATATATATATATATATATAATATATTATATATCCGATTATAATTATTCGTAGGTGTTTTAATAGATACAATTACGAATTTAAGTAAAACAAATTTTTTTAAAAACAACCAAAACAGAACCGTCATTTGACAAATTATATAACAAATCAGCTACAGGAAAGCGTCTAGAGCCAAAGTCCCAATTAGAGTTTATAAACAACAAATCTTCAACGATCTTTCCAACGAATTATCTTTGCTCACGAAACATAGCTTAGCGTAAACAATGACAATTTTGACAGTTCTGTATAAATATTCGATTCCTGTCGGAGAACGCAATTTTCTACAAGAATTTATGTAATATTCAGACCGGTAAATGATTTTCCGTAAAAAAAAAAAAAAACAAAGTAGAAACGAAAAAAAAAAAAAAAGAAATTAAAACAAATTATATTTATTAAATAATGTATATATATTTATGAAATTAGATATTGATAGAGAAAGAGAGAAAGAGAGGAAAAGATAGGAATACAAGAACAGTCTTTTTCATATATATAATAGTTTACACTGAATGTCGAATAAACAGTTTGTTGTCAAATGTACAGCATGTTATTTTATTATTACTATTATCAAAATTATGTTGATAATTTAATGATAAATAAAACAGTCTCGATTTTTGTCATTTGATTCAAAAAAGTAGCATTTATTTATTCTAGGATTGGAACTATGTTCAACAAATAGAAACAAAACGATATATGATTCAAAAGTAGCATTTATTTATTCTAGGATTACACAAGAACAGTCTCGTTCACGCAATGTAGAAACAAAACGACATATGATTCAAAGTAGCAATTATTTATTCTAGGATTACACAAGAACAGTCTCGTTCACGCAAAGTAGAAACAAAACGACATTTGATTCAAAAGTAGCAATTATTTATTCTAGGATTACACAAGAACAGTCTCGTTCACGCAAAGTAGAAACAAAACGACATTTGATTCAAAAGTAGCATTTATTTATTCTAGTATTACACAAGAACATTATCGTTCACGAAAAGTAGAAACAAAACGACATATGATTCAAAAGTAGCATTTATTTATTCTAGGATTATACAAGAACAGTCTCGTTCACTCAAAGTAGAAACAAAACGACATATGATTCAAAAAGTAGCATTTATTTATTCTAGGATTACACAAGAAAAGTAGAAACAAAACGACATTTGATTCAAAAGTAGCATTTATTTTATTCTTAGAAAAACAGTCTCGTATATGATTTGATTCAAAAAGCAATTAAATTATTTATTCTAGGATTACAAAACGAGAACAGTCTCGTTCACGTTCAAAGTAGAAACAAACGACATTTGATTCAAAAAGTAGCATTTATTTATTCTAGGATTACATAAGAACAGTCTCGTTCATACGGGTAGAAACAAAACGACATTTGATAAAAAAAGTAGTAACAGTTTATTCAAAAGGAAAACGACAGAAAAGTCTCATTTATTTATTCTAGAAAAGAATAAAAAACGACATTTTACACAAGAACAAAAAAAAACGAATGATTTATTTATTCTTCTAGGATTACATTTGTCTCGTTCACGCAAAGTAGAAACAAAACGACATTTGATTCAAAAGTAGCATTTATTTATTCTAGGATTACACAAGAACAGTCTCGTTCACTCAAAGTAGAAACAAAACGACATTTGATTCAAAAGTAGCATTTATTTATTCTAGGATTACACAAGAACAGTATCGTTCACGAAAAGTAGAAACAAAACGACATATGATTCAAAGTAGCATTTATTCATTCTAGGATTACATCAGAACAGTCTCGTTCACGCAAAGTAGAAACAAAGCAACATTTGATTCAAAAGTAGCAATTATTTATTCTAGCATTACATAAGAACAGTCTCGTTCACGCAAAGTAGAAACAAAACGATATTTGATTCAAAAGTAGCAATTATTTATTCTAGGATTATACAAGAACAGTCTCGTTCACTCAAAGTAGAAACAAAACGACATTTGAAAAAAACGACATTTATTTATTCAAAAGTAAGCATTTATTTATTCAAAGTAGAAACAAAACGACAAGATTCAAAAGTAGTTTATTTATTCTAGATTACAGTCCTTGAACAAAGTTCATTCAAAAGTAGAAACAAAACGACATTTGATTCAAAAGTAACAATTATTTATTCTAGGATTACACAAGAACAGTATCGTTCACGCAAAGTAGAAACAAAACGACAAATGATTCAAAAGTAGCATTTATTTATTCTAGGATTACACAAGAACAGTCTCGTTTACTCAAAGTAGAAACAAAACGACAATTGATTCAAAAGTAGCATTTATTTATTCTAGGATTACACAAGAACAGTCTCGTTCACTCAAAGTAGAAACAAAACGACATTTGATTCAAAAGTAGCATTTATTTATTCTAGGATTACACAAGAACAGTCTCGTTCACTCAAAGTAGAAACAAAACGACATTTGATAAAAAAATGTAGCAATTATTTATTCTAGGATTACACAAGAACAGTCTCGTTCACTTAAAGTAGAAACAAAACAACATTTGATTCAAAAGTAGCATTTATTTATTCTAGGATTACACAAGAACAGTCTCGTTCACTCAAAGTAGAAACAAAACGACATTTGATTCAAAAAGTAGCATTTATTTATTCTAGGATTCTCTCGTTCACTCAAAGTAAATTCAAAACAAAACGACATTTGATTCAAAAAGTTGATTCAAAAGCATTTATTTATTCTAGGATTACACAAGAACAGTCTCGTTCACTCAAAGAAAAACAAAAACGACATATTGATTCAAAAGTAGCATTTATTTATTCTAGGATTACACAAGAACAGTCTCGTTCACTCAAAGTAGAAACAAAACGACATTTGATTCAAAAGTAGCATTTATTTATTCTAGGATTACACAAGAACAAAACGACAAATGTTCACTCAAAGTAGAAACAAAAACGACATTTGATTCAAAAGTAGCATTTATTTATTCTAGGATTACACAAGAACAGTCTCGTTCACTCAAAGTAGAAACAAAACGACATTTGATTCAAAAGTAGCAATTATTTATTCTAGGATTACACAAGAACAGTCTCGTTCACGCAAAGTAGAAACAAAACGACATTTGATTCAAAAGTAGCATTTATTTATTCTAGGATTACACAAGAACAGTCTCGTTCACGCAAAGTAGAAACAAAACGACATTTGATTCAAAAGTAGCAATTATTTATTCTAGGATTACATGAGAACAGTATCGTTCACGCAAAGTAGAAACAAAACGACAAATGATTCAAAAGTAGCATTTATTTATTCTAGGATTACACAAGAACGGTATCGTTCACTCAAAGTAGAAGCAAAAGGACATATGATTCAAAAGTAGCATTTATTTGTTTTAGGATTACACAAGAACAGTCTCGTTCACTCAAAGTAGAAGCAAAACGACATTTGATTCAAAAGTAGCAATTATTTATTCTAGGATTACAAAAGAACATTTGATTCAAAAAACAAAGTAAGAAACAAAAAACAAAAATCGACATTTGATTCAAAGTAGCAATTATTTATTCTAGGATTACACAAGAACTGTCTCGTTCACTCAAAGTAGAAACAAAACGACATTTGATTCAAAAGTAGCCTTTATTTATTCTAGGATTACACAAGAACAGTCTCGTTCACTCAAAGTAGAAACAAAACGACATTTGATTCAAAAGTAGCATTTATTTATTCTAGGATTACACAAGAACAGTCTCGTTCACTCAAAGTAGAAACAAAACGACATATGATTCAAAAAGTAGCATTTATTTATTCTAGGATTACACAAGAACAGTCTCGTTCACTCAAAGTAGAAACAAAACGACATTTGATTCAAAAGTAGCATTTATTTATTCTAGGATTACATAAAGAACAGTCTCTCGTTCACGCAAAGTAGAAACAAAACGACATTTGATTCAAAAGTAGCATTTATTTATTCTAGGATTACACAAGAACAGTCTCGTTCACTCAAAGTAGAAACAAAACGACATTTGATTCAAAAAGTAGCATTTATTTATTCTAGGATTACACAAGAACAGTCTCGTTCACTCAAAGTAGAAACAAAACGACATATGATTCAAAAGTAGCATTTATTTATTCTAGGATTATACAAGAACAGTCTCGTTCACTCAAAGTAGAAACAAAACGACATATGATTCAAAAGTAGCATTTATTTATTCTAGGATTACACAAGAACAGTCTCGTTCACTCAAAGCAGAAAAAAACGATATATGATTCAAAAGTAGCAATTATTTATTCTAGGATTACACAAGAACAGTCTCGTTCACGCAAAGTAGAAACAAAACGACATTTGATTCAAAAGTAGCAATTTATTTATTCTAGGATTACACAAGAACAGTCTCGTTCACTCAAAGTAGAAACAAAACGACATTTGATTCAAAAGTAGCATTTATTTATTCTAGGATTACACAAGAACAGTCTGTTCACACGACAAAAAAGTAGAAACAAAACGACATATGATTCAAAAGTAGCATTTATTTATTCTAGGATTACACAAGAACAGTCTCGTTCACGCAAAGTAGAAACAAAACGACATTTGATTCAAAAGTAGCATTTATTTATACTAGGATTACATAAGAACAGTCTCGTTCATTCAAAGTAGAAACAAAACGACATTTGATAAAAAAAAGTAGCAATTATTTATTCTAGGATTACACGAGAACAGTCTCGTTCACTCAAAGTAGATACAAACGACATTTGATTCAAAAGTAGCATTTATTTATTCTAGGATTACACAAGAACAGTCTCGTTCACTCAAAGTAGAAACAAAACGACATTTGATTCAAAAAGTAGCATTTATTTATTCTAGGATTACATAAGAACAGTCTCGTTCACTCAAAGTAGAAACAAAACGACATTTGATTCAAAAAGTAGCATTTATTTATTCTAGGATTACACAAGAACAGTCTCGTTCACTCAAAGTAGAAACAAAACGACATTTGATTCAAAAGTAGCATTTATTTATTCTAGGATTACACAAGAACAGTCTCGTTCACTCAAAGTAGAAACAAAACGACATTTGATTCAAAAGTAGCATTTATTTATTCTAGGATTACACAAGAACAGTCTCTTTATTTAGTTCACTCAAAGTAGAAACAAAACGACATTTGATTCAAAAGTAGCATTTATTTATTCTAGGATTACACAAGAACAGTCTCGTTCACTCAAAGTCAAAACGACAAAGGATAGAAACAAAACGACATTTGATTCTTCAAAAGTAGCATTTATTTATTCTAGGATTACACAAGAACAGTCTCGTTCACGCAAAGTAGAAACAAAACGACATTTGATTCAAAAGTAGCATTTATTTATTCTAGGATTACACAAGAACAGTCTCGTTCACTCAAAGTAGAAACAAAACGACATATGATTCAAAAGTAACATTTATTTATTCTAGGATTACACAAGAACAGTCTCGTTCACGCAAAGTAGAAACAAAACGACATTTGATTCAAAAGTAGCATTTATTTATTCTAGGATTACACAAGAACAGTCTCGTTCACTCAAAGTAGAAACAAAACGACATTTGATTCAAAAGTAGCAATTATTTATTCTAGGATTACAACAAGAACAGTCTCGTTCAAAAAGTAACGCAAAGTAGAAACAAAACGACATTTGATTCAAAAGTAGCATTTATTTATTCTAGGATTACACAAGAACAGTCTCGTTCACGCAAAGTAGAAACAAAACGACATTTGATTCAAAAGTAGCAATTATTTATTCTAGGATTACACAAGAACGGTCTCGTTCACTCAAAGTAGAAACAAAACGACATTTGATTCAAAAGTAGCCTTTATTTATTCTAGGATTACACAAGAACATTCACGTTCACTCAAAGTAGAAACAAAACGACATTTGATTCAAAAGTAGCATTTATTTATTCTAGGATTACACAAGAACAGTCTCGTTCACTCAAAGTAGAAACAAAACGACATTTGATTCAAAAGTAGCATTTATTTATTCTAGGATTACACAAGAACAGTCTCGTTCACTCAAAGTAGAAACAAAACGACATTTGATTCAAAAAGTAGCATTTATTTATTCTAGGATTACATAAGAACAGTCTCGTTCACTCAAAGTAGAAACAAAACGACATAAGATTCAAAAGTAGCATTTATTCATTCTAGGATTACACAAGAACAGTCTCGTTCCCTCAAAGTAGAAACAGAATGACATTTGATTCAAAAGTAGCATTTATTTATTCTAGGATTACACAAGAACAGTCTCGTTCACTCAAAGTAGAAACAAAACGACATTTGATTCAAAAGTAGCATTTATTTATTCTAGGATTACACAAGAACAGTCTCGTTCACTCAAAGTAGAAACAAAACGACATTTGATTCAAAAGTAGCATTTATTTATTCTAGGATTACACAAGAACAGTCTCGTTCACTCAAAGTAGAAACAAAACGACATTTGATTCAAAAGTAGCATTTATTTATTCTAGGATTACACAAGAACAGTCTCGTTCACTCAAAGTAGAAACAAAACGACATTTGATTCAAAAAGTAGCATTTATTTATTCTAGGATTACACAAGAACAGTCTCGTTCACTCAAAGTAGAAACAAAACGACATTTGATTCAAAAGTAGCATTTATTTATTCTAGGATTACACAAGAACAGTCTCGTTCACTCAAAGTAGAAACAAAACGACATTTTGATTCAAAAAGTAGCATTTATTTATTCTAGGATTACACAAGAACAGTCTCGTTCACGCAAAGTAGAAAAACAAAACGACATTTGATTCAAAAGTAGCATTTATTTATTCTAGGATTACACAAGAACAGTCTCGTTCACGAAAAGTAGAAACAAAACGACATTTGATTCAAAAGTAGCATTTATTTATTCTAGGATTACACAAGAACAGTCTCGTTCACGAAAAGTAGAAACAAAAAACGACATTTGATTCAAAAAGTAGCATTTATTTATTCTAGGATTACACAAGAACAGTCTCGTTCACAAAAAGTAGCATTTATTTATTCTAGGATTACACAAGAACAGTCTCGTTCACTCAAAGTAGAAACAAAACGACATTTGATTCAAAAGTAGCATTTATTTATTCTAGGATTACACAAGAACAGTCTCGTTCACGCAAAGTAGAAACAAAACGACATTTGATTCAAAAGTAGCATTTATTTTTTCTAGGATTCTTTATTCTAGGATTACACAAGAACATTCTCGTTCACTCAAAGTAGAAACAAAACGACATTTGATTCAAAAAGTAGCATTTATTTATTCTAGGATTACACAAGAACAGTCTCGTTCACTCAAAGTAGAAACAAAACGACATTTGATTCAAAAAGTAGCATTTATTTATTCTAGGATTACACAAGAACAGTCTCGTTCACTCAAAGTAGAAACAAAACGACATTTGATTCAAAAGTAGCATTTATTTATTCTAGGATTACACAAGAACAGTCTCGTTCACTCAAAGTAGAAACAAAACGACATTTGATTCAAAAGTAGTTTATGATTCAATTTATTCTAGGATTACACAAGAACAGTCTCGTTCACTCAAAGTAGAAACAAAACGACATTTGATTCAAAAGTAACATTTATTTATTCTAGGATTACACAAGAACAGTCTCGTTCACGCAAAGTAAAACAAAACGACATTTGATTCAAAAGTAGCATTTATTTATTCTAGGATTACACAAGAACAGTCTCGTTCACTCAAAGTAGAAACAAAACGACATTTGATTCAAAAGTAGCATTTTTTTATTCTAGGATTACACAAGAAACAGAACAGTCTCGTTCACGCAAAAGTAGAAACAAAACGACATTTGATTCAAAAAGTAGCATTTATTTATTCTAGGATTACACAAGAACAGTCTCGTTCACTCAAAAGTAGAAACAAAACGATATTTGATTCAAAAAGTAGCATTTATTTATTCTAGGATTACACAAGAACAGTCTCGTTCACTCAAAGTAGAAACAAAACGACATTTGATTCAAAAGTAGCATTTATTTATTCTAGGATTACACAAGAACAGTCTCGTTCACTCAAAGTAGAAACAAAAACAAAAGTAGCATTATTTATTCTAATTACACAAGAACAGTCTCGTTCACTCAAAGTAGAAACAAAACGACATTTGATTCAAAAAGTTTTATTTATTCTAGGATTACATAAGAACAGTCTCGTTCACGTAAAGTTGAAACAAAACGACATTTGATTCAAAAGTAGCATTTATTCATTCTATGATTACACATGAACAGTCTCGTTCACGCAAAGTAGAAACAAAACGACAAAAAGTAATTCAAAAGTAGCATTTATTTATTCTAGGATTACATAAGAACAGTCTCGTTCACGCAAAGTAGAAACAAAACGACATTTGATTCAAAAGTAGCATTTATTTATTCTAGGATTACACAAGAACAGTCTCGTTCAGTCAAAGTAGAAGCAAAACGACATTTGATTCAAAAGTAGCAATTATTTATTCTAGGATTACACAAGAACAGTCTCGTTCACTCAAAGTAGAAACAAAACGACATTTTATTCAAAAGTAGTATTTATTTATTCTAGGATTACATAAGAACAGTCTCGTTCACTCAAAGTAGAAACAAAACGACATTTGATTCAAAAGTAGCATTTATTTATTCTAGGATTACACAAGAACAGTCTCGTTCACTCAAAGTAGAAACAAAACGACATTTGATTCAAAAGTAGCCTTTATTTATTCTAGGATTACACAAGAACAGTCTCGTTCAAAACGACATTTGATTCAAAAGTAGAAATTTATTCAAAACGACATTTGATTCAAAAGTAGCATTTATTTATTCTAGGATTACACAAGAACAGTCTCGTTCACTCAAAGTAGAAACAAAACGACATTTGATTCAAAACGACATTTGATTCAAAAGTAGCAATTATTTATTCTAGGATTACACAAGAACAGTCTCGTTCACTCAAAGTAGAAACAAAACGACATTTGATTCAAAAAGTAGCATTTATTTATTCTAGGATTACACAAGAACAGTCTCGTTCACAAAAAGTCAAAGTAGAAACAAAACGACATTTGATTCAAAAGTAGCATTTATTTATTCTAGGATTACATAAGAACAATCTCGTTCACGCAAAGTAGAAACAAAACGACATTTGATTCAAAAGTAGTATTTATTTATTCTAGGATTACATAAGAACAGTCTCGTTCACTCAAAGTAGAAACAAAACGACATTTGATTCAAAAGTAGCATTTATTTATTCTAGGATTACACAAGAACAGTATCGTTCACCCAAAGTAGAAAGAAAACGACATTTGATTCAAAAGTAACATTTATTTCTTCTAGGATTACACAAGAAGCAGTCTCGTTCACTCAAAGTAGAAACAAAACGACATATGATTCAAAAGTAGCATTTATTTATTCTAGGATTACACAAGAACAGTATCGTTCACCCAAAGTAGAAAGAAAACGACATTTGATTCAAAAGTAACATTTATTTCTTCTAGGATTACACAAGAACAGTCTCGTTCACGCAAAGTAGAAACAAAACGACATTTGATTCAAAAGTAGCATTTATTTATTCTAGGATTACACAAGAACAGTCTCGTTCACGCAAAGTAGAAACAAAACGACATTTGATTCAAAAGTAGCATTTATTTATTCTAGGATTACACAAGAACAGTCTCGTTCACTCAAAGTAGAAACAAAACGACATTTGATTCAAAAGTAGCATTTATTTATTCTAGGATTACATAAGAACAGTCTCGTTCACTCAAAGTAGAAACAAAACGACATTTGATTCAAAAGTAGCATTTATTTATTCTAGGATTACACAAGAACAGTCTAGTTCACGAAAAGTAGAAACAAAACGACATTTGATTCAAAAGTAGCATTTATTTATTCTAGGATTACACAAGAACAGTCTCTGTTTCACGCAAAGTAGAAACAAAACGACATTTGATTCAAAAGTAGAACATTTATTTATTCTAAAAGGATTTTATTCAGGATTAGAACAGTCTCGTTCACGCAAAGTAGAAACAAAACGACATTTGATTCAAATGTAGCAATTATTTATTCTAGGATTACACAAGAACTGTCTCGTTCACTCAAAGTAGAAACAAAACGACATTTGATTCAAAAGTAGCATTTATTTATTCTAGGATTACATAAGAACAGTATCGTTCAAGCAAAGTAGAAACAAAACGACATTTGATTCAAAAAAGTAGCATTTATTTATTCTAGGATTACATAAGAACAGTCTCGTTCACGCAAAGTAGAAACAAAACGACATTTGATTCAAAAGTAGCATTTATTTATTCTAGGATTACACAAGAACAGTCTCGTTCACTCAAAGTAGAAACAAAACGACATTTGATTCAAAAGTAGCCTTTATTTATTCTAGGATTACACAAGAACAGTCACGTTCACTCAAAGTAGAAACAAAACGACATTTTCAAAAGATTTATTTATTCAAAAGTAGCATTTATTTATTCTAGGATTACACAAGAACAGTCTCGTTCACTCAAAGTAGAAACAAAACGACATTTGATTCAAAAGTAGCATTTATTTATTCTAGGATTACACAAGAACAGTCTCGTTCACTCAAAGTAGAAACAAAACGACATATGATTCAAAAGTAACATTTATTTATTCTTGGATTACATAAGAACAGTCTCGTTCACGCAAAGTAGAAACAAAACGACATTTGATTCAAAAGTAGCATTTATTCATTCTATGATTACACAAGAACAGTCTCGTTCACGCAAAGTAGAAACAAAACGACATTTGATTCAAAAGTAGCCTTTATTTATTCTAGGATTACACAAGAACAGTCACGTTCACTCAAAGTAGAAACAAAACGACATTTGATTCAAAAGTCGCATTTATTTATTCTAGGATTACACAAAGAACAAAACGTCTTCAAAAGTTCATTCTCAAAACATTCTCGTAGAAACAAAACGACATTTGATTCAAAAGTAGCATTTATTTATTCTAGGATTACACAAGAACAGTCTCGTTCACTCAAAGTAGAAACAAAACGACATTTGATTCAAAAAGTAGCATTTATTTATTCTAGGATTACACAAGAACAGTCTCGTTCACGCAAAGTAGAAACAAAACGACATTTGATTCAAAAGTAGCATTTATTTATTCTAGGATTACACAAGAACAGTCTCGTTCACTCAAAGTAGAAACAAAACGACATTTGATTCAAAAGTAGCATTTATTTATTCTAGGATTACACAAGAACAGTCTCGTTCATCACTCAAAGTAGAAACAAACAGTCTTTGATTCAAAAAGTAGCAAAAGTTTTTATTTATTCTAGGATTACACAAGAACAGTCTCGTTCACTCAAAGTAGAAACAAAACGACATTTGATTCAAAAGTAGCATTTATTTATTCTAGGATTACACAAGAACAGTCTCGTTCACTCAAAGTAGAAACAAAACGACATTTGATTCAAAAGTAGCATTTATTTATTCTAGGATTACACAAGAACAGTCTCGTTCACTCAAAGTAGAAACAAAACGACATATGATTCAAAAGTAGCATTTATTTATTCTAGGATTACACAAGAACAGTCTCGTTCACTCAAAGTAGAAACAAAACGACATTTGATTCAAAAGTAACCTTTATTTATTCTAGGATTACATAAGAACAATCTCGTTCACGCAAAGTAGAAACAAAACGACATTTGATTCAAAAGTAGCATTTATTTATTCTAGGATTACACAAGAACAGTTCAAAAAGTAGCATTTATTTATTCTAGGATTCACTCAAAGTAGAAACAAAACGACATTTGATTCAAAAGTAGCATTTATTTATTCTAGGATTACACAAGAACAGTCTCGTTCACTCAAAGTAGAAACAAAACGACATTTGATTCAAAAGTAGCATTTATTTATTCTAGGATTACACAAGAACAGTCTCGTTCACTCAAAGTAGAAACAAAACGACATTTGATTCAAAAGTAGCATTTATTTATTCTAGGATTACACAAGAACAGTCTCGTTCACTCAAAAGTAGAAACAAAACAACATTTGATTCAAAAAGTAGCATTTATTTATTCTAGGATTACACAAGAACATTCTCGTTCACTCAAAGTAGAAACAAACGACATTTGATTCAAAAGTAGCATTTATTTATTCTAGGATTACACAAGAACAGTCTCGTTCACTCAAAGTAGAAACAAAACGACATTTGATTCAAAAGTAGCATTTATTTATTCTAGGATTACACAAGAACAGTCTCGTTCACTCAAAGTAGAAACAAAACGACATTTGATTCAAAAGTAGCATTTATTTATTCTAGGATTACACAAGAACAGTCTCGTTCACTCAAAGTAGAAACAAAACGACATTTGATTCAAAAGTAGCATTTATTTATTCTAGGATTACATAAGAACAGTCTCGTTCACTCAAAGTAGAAACAAAACGACATTTATTCTAGATTCAAAAACAGTAGCATTTATTTATTCTAGGATTACACAAGAACAGTCTCGTTCACTCAAAGTAGAAACAAAACGACATTTGATTCAAAAGTAGCATTTATTTATTCTAGGATTACACAAGAACAGTCTCGTTCACGCAAAGTAGAAACAAAACGACATTTGATTCAAAAGTAGCATTTATTTATTCTAGGATTACACAAGAACAGTCTCGTTCACGCAAAGTAGAAACAAAACGACATATGATTCAAAAGTAGCATTTATTTATTCTAGGATTACACAAGAACAGTCTCGTTCACTCAAAGTAGAAACAAAACGACATTTTATTCAAAAGTAGTATTTATTTATTCTAGGATTACATAAGAACAGTCTCGTTCACTCAAAGTAGAAACAAAACGACATTTGATTCAAAAGTAGCATTTATTTATTCTAGGATTACACAAGAACAGTCTAGTTCACGAAAAGTAGAAACAAAACGACATATGATTCAAAAGTAGCATTTATTTATTCTAGGATTACACAAGAACAGTCTCGTTCACGCAAAGTAGAAACAAAACGACATTTGATACAAAAGTAGCATTTAATTATTCTAGGATTACACAAGAACAGCCTCGTTCACGCAAAGTAGAAACAAACGACATGATTCAAAAGTAGCATTTATTTATTCTACGATTACACAAGAACATTCTCGTTCACTCAAAGTAGAAACAAAACGACATTTGATTCAAAAGTAGCATTTATTTATTCTAGGATTACACAAGAACAGTCTCGTTCACTCAAAGTAGAAACAAAACGACATTTGATTCAAAAAAAGTAATTTATTTATTCTAGGATTACACAGGATTCGTTCACAGTAGAAAACAAACGACATTTGATTCAAAAGTAGCATTTATTTATTCTAGATTACACAAGAACAGTCTCGTTCACTCAAAGTAGAAACAAAACGACATTTGATTCAAAAAGTAGCATTTATTTATTCTAGGATTACACAAGAACATTCTCGTTCACTCAAAGTAGAAACAAAACGACATTTGATTCAAAAGTAGCATTTATTTATTCTAGGATTACACAAGAACAGTCTCGTTCACTCAAAGTAGAAACAAAACGACATTTGATTCAAAAGTAGCATTTATTTATTCTAGGATTACACAAGAACAGTCTCGTTCACTCAAAGTAGAAACAAAACGACATTTGATTCAAAAGTAGTAGCATTTATTTATTCTAGGATTACACAAGAACAAAACGACGTTCAAAAGTAGAAACAAAAACGACATTTGATTCAAAAAGTAACATTTATTTATTCTAGGATTACACAAGAACAGTCTCGTTCACTCAAAGTAGAAACAAAACGACATTTGATTCAAAAAGTAGCATTTATTTATTCTAGGATTACACAAGAACAGTCTCGTTCACTCAAAGTAGAAACAAAACGACATTTGATTCAAAAGTAGCATTTATTTATTCTAGGATTACACAAGAACAGTCTCGTTCACTCAAAGTAGAAACAAAACGACATTTGATTCAAAAGTAGCATTTATTTATTCTAAGATTACACAAGAACAGTCTCGTTCAAAAGTAGCATTTATTTATTCTAGGATTGTATCAAGTAGAAAAAAGTAGCATTTATTTATTCTAGATTACACAAGAACAAAACGACATTTGATTCAAAAGTAGCATTTATTCATTCTAGGATTACACAAGAACAGTCTCGTTCCCTCAAAGTAGAAACAGAATGACATTTGATTCAAAAGTAGCATTTATTTATTCTAGGATTACACAAGAACAGCCTCGTTCACGCAAAGTAGAAACAAAACGACATGATTCAAAAGTAGCATTTATTTATTCTAGGATTACACAAGAACGGTATCGTTCACTCAAAGTAGAAACAAAAGGACATATGATTCAAAAAGTAGCATTTATTTATTCTAAAGGATTTGACACAAGAACAGGATTTCTCGTTCACTCAAAGTAGAAACAAAACGACATTTGATTCAAAAGTAGCATTTATTTATTCTAGGATTCAAAAACAGTCTCGTTCATTTATTTCAAAAGTCATTTATTTATTCTAGGATTACACAAGAACAGTCTCGTTCACTCAAAGTAATAACAAAACGACATATGATTCAAAAGTAACATTTATTTATTCTTGGATTACATAAGAACAGTCTCGTTCACGTAAAGTAGAAACAAAACGACATTTGATTCAAAAGTAGCATTTATTTATTCTAGGATTACACAAAAGAACAGTCTCGTTCAAAAGTAGCGCAAAGTAGAAACAAAACGACATTTGATTCAAAAGTAGCATTTATTTATTCTAGGATTACAAAACGAACAAAAGCATAGCATTTATTTATTCTAGTCTCGTTCACGCAAAGTAGAAACAAAACGACATTTGATTCAAAAGTAGCCTTTATTTATTCTAGGATTACACAAGAACAGTCACGTTCACTCAAAGTAGAAACAAAACGACATTTGATTCAAAAGTAGCATTTATTTATTCTAGGATTACACAAGAACAGTCTCGTTCACTCAAAGTAGAAACAAAACGACATATGATTCAAAAGTAGAAACAAAACATTTATTTATTCTAGGATTACATAAGAACAGTCTCGTTCACTCAAAGTAAAACAAAACGACATTTGAAAAAAGTAACCACTAGGATTATGAACAGTCTCGTTCAAAAGTAGAAACAAAACGACATTTGATACAAAAGTAGCATTTAATTATTCTAGGATTACACAAGAACAGCCTCGTTCACGCAAAGTAGAAACAAACGACATGATTCAAAAGTAGCATTTATTTATTCTACGATTACACAAGAACATTCTCGTTCACTCAAAGTAGAAACAAAACGACATTTGATTCAAAAGTAGCATTTATTTATTCTAGGATTACATAAGAACAGTCTCGTTCACTCAAAGTAGAAACAAAACGACATAAGATTCAAAAGTAGCATTTATTCATTCTAGGATTACACAAGAACAGTCTCGTTCACTCAAAGTAGAAACAAAACGACATATGATTCAAAAGTAACATTTATTTATTCTAGGATTACACAAGAACAGTCTCGTTCACTCAAAGTAATAACAAAACGACATATGATTCAAAAGTAACATTTATTTATTCTAGGGTTACACAAGGATTACAAATTCAAAAGTAAGAACAGTCTTATTTATTCTAGTTCACGCAAAAGTAGAAACAAAACGACATTTGATTCAAAAGTAGCATTTATTTATTCTATTCTAAGAACAGTTACACTAAAGTAGAAACAAAACGACATTTGATTCTCGTTCTAGGATTACACAAGAACAGTCTCGTTCAAAAAAGTAGAAACAAAACGACATTTGATTCAAATGTAGCAATTATTTATTCTAGGATTACACAAGAACAGTCTCGTTCACGCAAAGTAGAAACAAAATGACATTTGATTCAAAAGTAGCATTTATTTATTCTAGGATTACACAAGAACAGTCTCGTTCACTCAAAGATTCAAAAGAAACAAAACGACATTTGATTCAAAAGTAGTAATTATTTATTCTAGGATTACACAAGGACAGTCTCGTTCACGCAAAGTAGAAACAAAACGACATTTTATTCAAAAGTAGTATTTATTTATTCTAGGATTACACAAGAACAGTCTCGTTCACCCAAAAGTACAAATTCAAAACGACATTTGATTCAAAAGAACAGTAGTAGAAACAAACGACATTTATTTATTCTAGGATTACACAAGAACAGTCTCACGTTCACTCAAAGTAGAAACAAAACATTTACATTTGATTCAAAAAAGTAGCATTTATTTATTCTAGGATTACACAAGAACAGTCTCGTTCACTCAAAGTAGAAAACAAAACGACATTTGATTCAAAAGTAACATTTATTTATTCTAGGATTACATAAGAACAACAAAACGACTCGTTCAAAAGTAGCAAAGTAGAAACAAAACGACATTTGATTCAAAAACATTTGATTCAAAAGCATTTATTTATTCTAGGATTACACAAGAACAGTCTCGTTCACGCAAAGTAGAAACAAAACGACATTTGATTCAAAAGTAGCATTTATTTATTCTAGGATTACACAAGAACAGTCTCGTTCACGAAAAGTAGAAACAAAACGACATTTGATTCAAAAGTAGTTTATTTATTCATTTATTTAACATCTAGGATTACACAAGAACAGTAACTTTATTTATTCTTGGAAAAGAACAGTCTCGTTCACGCAAAAAAAAACGACATTTTATTCAAAAGTAGCATTTATTTATTCTAGGATTACATAAAAAGTAAAACAAAACGACATTTGATTCTCGTTTATTTATTCTAGGAAAGAACAGTCCTCGAAAGAAACAAACGACATTTGATTCAAAAGTAGCAATTATTTATTCTAGGATTACACAAGAACAGTCTCGTTCACTCAAAGTAGAAACAAAACATTTTATTCAAAAGTAGTATTTATTTATTCTAGGATTACACAAGAAGTGTCTCGATCACACAAAGTAGAAACAAAACAACATTTGATTCAAAAGTAGCATTTATTTTTCTAGGATTACACAAGAACAGTCTCGTTCACGCAAAGTAGAAACAAAACGACATTTGATTCAAAAAGTAGCATTTATTTATTCTAGGATTACACAAGAACAGTCTCGTTCAAACGACATCAAAAAGTAGAATTTACAAAAACGACATTTGATTCAAAAAAGTAGCATTTATTTATTCTAGGATTACACAAGAACAGTCTCGTTCACTCAAAGTAGAAACAAAACGACATTTTATTCAAAAAGTAGTATTTATTTATTCTAGGATTACATAAGAACAAGTCTCGTTCACTCAAAGTAGAAACAAAACATTTGATTTGATTTATTCTAGGATTACAAAAACAGTCTCGTTCACGCAAAGTATTTATTCAAAAGGATTATTCTAGAACAGAACAGTAGTTCACTCAAAGTAGAAACAAAACGACATTTGATTCAAAAGTAACATTTATTTATTCTAGGATTACACAAGAACAGTCTCGTTCACTCAAAGTAGAAACAAAACGACATTTGATTCAAAAGTAGTAGCTCGTTCACTCAAAGTAGAAACAAAAAACATTTGATTCAAAAAGTAACATTTATTCTAGGATTACATTTTTGATTCAAAAGTAGATTTATTTATTCTAGGATTACACAAGAACAGTCTCGTTCACTCAAAGTAGAAACAAAACGACATTTGATTCAAAAGTAGCATTTATTTATTCTAGGATTACACAAGAACAGTCTCGTTCACGCAAAGTAGAAAACAAAACGACATTTGATTCAAAAGTAGCATTTATTTATTCTAGGATTACACAAGAACAGTCTCGTTCAAAGTAGAAACAAAACGTAGAAAAAGTAAACGATTACACAAAAGAACATTTTCACTCATTTTTAAAAAGTAGCATTTATTTATTCTAGGATTACACAAGAACAGTCTCGTTCACCCAAAGTAGAAACAAAACGACATTTGATTCAAAAGTAGCATTTATTTATTCTAGGATTACACAAGAACAGTCTCGTTCACTCAAAGTAGAAACAAAACGACATTTGATTCAAAAGTAGCATTTATTTATTCTAGGATTACACAAGAGTCAGTTCTCGTTCATTCTTGGATTACGCAAAGTAGAAACAAAACGACATTTGATTCAAAAGTAGCATTTATTTATTCTAGGATTACACAAGAACAGTCTCGTTCAAAAGTAGCTCAAAGTAGAAACAAAACGAACATTTGATTTGAAAAGTAGCATTTATTTATTCTAGGATTACACAAGAACAGTCTCGTTCACTCAAAGTAGAAACAAAACGACATTTGATTCAAAAAGTAGCATTTATTTATTCTAGGATTACACAAGAACAGTCTCGTTCACTCAAAGTAGAAACAAAACGACATAGAAATTTATTCTAAAACGACAAAGTTTTTATTCAAAAGTTCAGTAGAAACAAAACGACATTTCAAAAGTATTTATTTATTCTAGGATTACACAAGAACAGTATCGTTCACCCAAAGTAGAAACAAAACGACATTTGATTCAAAAGTAGCATTTATTTATTCTAGGATTACATAAGAACAGTATCGTTCAAGCAAAGTAGAAACAAAACGACAAATGATTCAAAAGTAGCATTTATTTATTCTAGGATTACACAAGAACAGTCTCGTTCACTCAAAGTAGAAGCAAAACGACATTTGACGACATTTGATTCAAAAGTAGCATTTAATTATTCTAGGATTACACAAGAACAGTCTTGTTCACGCAAAGTAGAAACAAAACGACAATTGATTCAAAAGTAGCATTTATTTATTCTAGGATTACACAAGAACAGTCTCGTTCACTCAAAGTAGAAACAAAACGACATTTGATTCAAAAGTAGCATTTATTTATTCTAGGATTACACAAGAACAGTCTCGTTCACTCAAAGTAGAAACAAAACGACATTTGATTCAAAAGTAGCATTTATTTATTCTAGGATTACACAAGAACAAACGTCTGATTCAAAAGTAGCATTTAAAGTAGAAACAAAACGACATTTGATTCAAAAAGTAAAAGCATTTATTTATTCTAGGATTACACAAGAACAGTCTCGTTCACTCAAAGTAGAAACAAAACGAAATTCAAAACGGATTACATAAGAACAGTTCGTTCATTCAAAACGACATAGCAAAAGTTTTATTTATTCTAGGATTACACAAGAACAGTCTCGTTCACGCAAAGTAGAAACAAAACGACATTTGATTCAAAAGTAGCATTTATTTATTCTAGGATTACACAAGAACAGTCTCGTTCACGCAAAGTAGAAACAAAACGACATTTGATTCAAAAAGTAGCATTTATTTATTCTAGGATTACACAACAGTCTCGTTCACTCAAAGTAGAAACAAAACGACATTTGATTCAAAAGTAGCATTTATTTATTCTAGGATTACACAAGAACAGTCTCGTTCACAAAGTAGAACTCAAAGTATTCAAAAGAAACTAAAACGACATCAAAGTGATTCAAAAGTAGCATTTATTTATTCTAGGATTACACAAGAACAGTCTCGTTCACTCAAAGTAGAAACAAAACGACATTTGATTCAAAAGTAGCATTTATTTATTCTAGGATTACACAAGAACAGTCTCGTTCACGCAAAAGTAGAAACAAAACGACATTTGATTCAAAAGTTCAAAAGTAGCATTATTTATTCTAGGATTACACAAGAACAGTCTCGTTCACGACAAAGTAGAAACAAAACGACATTTGATTCAAAACGACATTTGACATTTGTTCAAAGTAGCAATTATTTATTCTAGGATTACACAAGAACAGTCTCGTTCACTCAAAAAGTAGAAACAAAACGACATTTGATTCAAAAGTAGCATTTATTTATTCTAGGATTACACAAGAACAGTCTCGTTCACTCAAAGTAGAAACAAAACGACATTTGATTCAAAAGTAGCATTTATTTATTCTAGGATTACACAAGAACAGTCTCGTTCACAAAGTGAAACAAAACGACATTTGATTCAAAAGTAGTATTTATTTATTCTAGGATTACACAAGAACAGTCTCGTTCACGCAAAGTAGAAACAAAACGACATTTGATTCAAAAAAGTAGCATTTATTTATTCTAGGATTACATAAGAACAGTCTCGTTCACGCAAAGTAGAAACAAAACGACATTTGATTCAAAAGTAGCATTTATTTATTCTAGGATTACACAAGAACAGTCTCGTTCACTCAAAGTAGAAACAAAACGACATTTGATTCAAAAGTAGCATTTATTTATTCTAGGATTACACAAGAACAGTCTCGTTCACTCAAAGTAGAAACAAAACGACATTTGATTCAAAAGTAGCATTTATTTATTCTAGGATTACACAAGAACAGCCTCGTTCACGCAAAGTAGAAACAAAAAAACGACATTTGATTCAAAAGTAGCATTTATTTATTCTAGGATTACACAAGAACAGTCTCGTTCACGACATTTGATTCAAAGTAGAAACAAAACGACATTTGATTCAAAAGTATTCAAAAAGCATTTATTTATTCTAGGATTACACAAGAACAGTCTCGTTCACGCAAAGTAGAAACAAAAACGACATTTGATTCAAAAGTAGCATTTATTTATTCTAGGATTACACAAACAGTCTCGAACAGTCTTGTTCGACGATTCAAAAGTAGAAACAAAACGACAATTGATTCAAAAACATTTTATTCAAAAGCATTTATTTATTCTAGGATTACATAAGAACAGTCTCGTTCACTCAAAGTAGAAACAAAACGACATTTGATTCAAAAGTAGCATTTATTTATTCTAGGATTACACAAAGAACAGTCTCGTTCACTCAAAGTAGAAACAAAACGACATTTGATTCAAAAGTAGCATTTATTTATTCTAGGATTAAAGTAGAAACAAAACACAAGAACAGTTTATTTATCGTTCACAGTCAAAAGTAGAAACAAAACGATATATGATTCAAAAGTAGCATTTATTTATTCTATGATTACACAAGAACAGTCTCGTTCACGCAAAGTAGAAACAAAACGACATTTGATTTAAATGTAGCAATTATTTATTCTAGGATTACACAAGAACAGTCTCGTTCACGCAAAGTAGAAACAAAATGACATTTGATTCAAAAGTAGCATTTATTTATTCTAGGATTACACAAGAACAGTCTCGTTTACTCAAAGCAGAAACAAAACGACATTTGATTCAAAAGTAGCATTTATTTATTCTAGGATTACACAAGAACAGTCTCGTTCACTCAAAGTAAAACAAAACGACATTTGATTCAAAAGTAGCATTTATTTATTCTAGGATTACACAAGAACAGTCTCGTTCACGCAAAGTAGAAACAAAAACGACATTTGATTCAAAAGTAGCATTTATTTATTCTAGGATTACACAAGAACAGTCTAGTTCACGCAAAGTAGAAACAAAACGACATTTGATTCAAAAACAGTAGCATTTATTTATTCTAGGATTACACAAGAACAGTCTCGTTCACACAAAGTAGAAACAAAACGACATTTGATTCAAAAAGTAATTCATTTATTTATTCTAAAACGATTACACAAGAACAGTCTCTGTTCACGCAAAGTAGAAAACAAAACGACATATGATTCAAAAGTAGCATTTATTCATTCTAGGATTACACAAGAACATTCTCGTTCACTCAAAGTAGAAACAAAACGACATATGATTCAAAAGTAACATTTATTTATTCTAGGATTACACAAGAACAGTCTCGTTCACTCAAAGTAATAACAAAACGACATATGATTCAAAAGTAACATTTATTTATTCTTGGATTACATAAGAACAGTCTCGTTCACGCAATGTAGAAACAAAACGACATTTGATTCAAAAGTAGCATTTATTCATTCTATGATTACACAAGAACAGTCTCGTTCACTCAAAGTTCATGATTCAAAAGTAGCATTTATTCATTCTATGATTACACAAGAACAGTCTCGTTCAAAAGTAGAAACAAAACGACATTGATTTAAATGTAACAATTATTTATTCTAGGATTACACAAAAGAACAGTCTCGTTCACAGTCAAAGTAGAAACAAAATGACATTTGATTCAAAAGTAGCATTTATTTATTCTATGATTACACAAGAACAGTCTCGTTTACTCAAAGCAGAAACAAAACGACATTCAAAAGTAGATTTATTCTAGGATTACACAAGGACAGTCTCGTTCACGCAAAGTAGAAACAAAACGACATTTGATTCAAAAGTAGCATTTATTTATTCTAGGATTACACAAGAACAGTCTCGTTTACTCAAAGCAGAAACAAAACGACGTTTGATTCAAAAGTAGTAATTATTTATTCTAGGATTACACAAGGACAGTCTCGTTCACGCAAAGTAGAAACAAAACGACATTTGATTCAAAAGTAGCAAGTATTTATTCTAATTAAGAACAGTCTCGTTTAGCAAAACGACGTTATTTATTCTAGGATTACACAAGAACAGTCTCGTTCACGCAAAGTAGAAACAAAACGACATTTGATTCAAAAGTAGCAATTATTTATTCTAGGATTACACAAGAACAGTCTCGTTCACGCAAAGTAGAAGCAAAACGACATTTGATTCAAAAGTATCATTTATTCCTTCTAGGATTATAAAAGAGAGACTACAAACAAATTTAGAAGTGAGTAGTCTTTCGCGATTTACTCTTATACTGTACATTACTTTTCACGAATCAGCTCCAAATATAATCTTCCATCATGTTTTCGTTATACGATCCTTGGTGGAGGTGTCCAGATTTCAGTATATCCTTGTGGCGTGGGCTCGCCTTGCTCCTGTCAGTACGCCCCCTCGAATTTATCAAGATGAGCGTCAAGGATATGGACTTTGAAGAACATCACGCAGCTCATTTTGACGTTGTTCTTCACCAGGTTTTCAACAAGCTTCACATAGGTTTGGCTCTTATCATCCCCCAGTGATCTGTAAACCACTGACAACAAATCTGTTCCATGTTGCTTTTTCCGTCCTAGTGAGTTTCATTATGGGGAATACAATCTTTATTTGTGGTCATACGAAGACACTAATTTTGACTTTTGCCACAGACAGATTAGGGAAGAAGTCTTGAACGGACTTGAAGGCTGCAGACTCTCCTTATCTAGAGCTGTGACAAATTGTTTCATAAGGCGCAGTTTTCACTGCAGTGAGGGAAACAATACTTTCCGGGGGTCCGAGTGTACCCCCCATTTGACGCTGTTCCTTCCACTGTGACCAGTCCCGCCTATGGTAGGCGTGCCGCGGTGTCCCTGTTGTCTCAAAGGCAAAGATAACACGGAAACTTAGTAAAGCCACCTTGGCCGCCCATCAGGAAGGCCACCATTTTGAAGTCACTGATATCCTCCCAACCGTACTCTTCATATTTCAAGGCATCTAACAAGATCTTGACACTAGTGAATTCCTCTTTGAGCTGCAACGAGTGAGCCAAGGGAAGAGATGGATACATGTTTCGTTATGAAACAGCACGACTTTGAGGCTCCTGGAGGCGCTAAAGCGATGAAGAGGCGCTACTCACTGTGGTTACAAGGCGACTCAAGTTAGCTCGAACGGACCGGTCACATTGTAGAAGAAGCAAAGCCCATCTTGACGTGGGGTTACGAATTTCATGGCCCTATTTTCCTCTCTTCAAAATAAAAATATGTGTATAAAAATACAAATATATTTCACCCAGTCTTATTGAAAAATTCTGAAAAATTACATTTTTCATTTTTAAAATTTCTATAAATCGTCCAGTGGATACGTAAAGTTCTGATTTTGGAGCCCAATTAATGTAATAAATGCGACAAAGTTCGAAATCTTGAATACTAAACATTCCTAATATTCCGTATTTTTAAGGCTCTTGCCAGTGATCCATTATAGAAAACATCCATGACACTGTGGACGTTAATACGCGATTGTTGAAACATATATGTTTCAATAACAATGGTTTTAAAAAATAAGAGTAAAAAATATTTCAATTAAAAAAAATTCCCAAACTTTTACATTTAAAAAAATTCCATTATCTAAACAAGCATAACTTTCCAACTTATCTTCTAGAGTTTTATTTGCAGAGTTGTCAGATGAAATGAGGTGGCCAAGGTTTGTTTTGATCCCCGACAGCTATGATGAAATCTGCCTTGTAGGCCTCACACATCTTAAAAAATGTTGCCACAGATTACGTTTTTTGTTCTTGTCTTGATCCATTCGCCACAGACATCAAAATGCGTCTGCCGGATGTTTACCATCTCTTGATGCCATTTGCACTTGGTCAGATAGAAGTGAACAGAACTCTTGAGCTTATGTTCCCTATATTTGTACTGACATTTATGTTACCAGAATGTTCGAGAAATTCTTGAAACTTTTAGAAAACTGCTCGAAAATTCTTAACATAAACGGAAAAGAATATATAATATATAAAATCCAATGTACTAAATGTTCATAATAATATAAATTCTTAGTGATAATATTACATAAATATAATATTAAATTCGTAATAAAAGAAAGCCGCTAAATAAAACTTATTTAAAAAAAACAATCGATGTAGACCACGTACACGTAAAAAATGTATTTTGATGAATAAAATTTATAAATGATTAAATGAAAATTATAATATAACAAATAACGAAAAACATAGGAATATATAAAAAAAATCATAAATTCCCTTCACTTTTCTGGGTGAAGAAAAACACGTGCATTCATTACAATATTGTGCATAAATGAACATCTATGTTCATAAATAATTAGATACAGATAAAAACATAATAACTGTACACTACAGTGTATAATACTGGTAGATTGACATATGTGTATACCCCCTATACACACACACACACACACACACACACACACAACAAACACACACACACACACACATATATATATATGTGTAAACAGTGATGGCATCCTACCGGTTTGTGTGGACCGATTCTTAAAATTATAAAAACTTAGCAAACTGGTTGTTGGATTATCCCAAAATAATCTTATATATTAATAGCCGATATATAATAGCTAAAAATATAACTAATACCATTGCTGTAAGTTCTGCAGAGGCTGAAAGAAGATTTTCTGTGACAAACATAATTTATTCTGACAAAAGAAATAGTCTTGAAGTTAAAAATGTAGCAAATCTTCTAGTTATAAATTTGATAGGTCTTCCATTGGCTCTTTGGGACTGCAGTGATTCAGTTGAAATGTGACTAAGAAACCATAACACAGCTGATGACACTAAAGCATCATAATTCTGAACAGAAAGATGATGAGAACAGAATTTCAATCTGAAAATATCTTAATAAATAAATGTTTTATATTTAATTATCAAAATGCTTTAATTCTTTTTGATACTATATCAGGTGTTTTGTTTTCATTCTCAGTTTGAAAAGAAAATAAGCAGAATAGGTTCCTAAAGATTACCTGCCTTTATAGAACCGGTTCCTAGAAATCTGGGATTCCATTATTGTATATATATATATATATATATATATATATATATATATATATATACAATAATGCAATATATTGTATATATATATATATATATATATATATATATACAATAATGGAATTCCATATATATATATATATATATATATATATATATATATATATATATATGTATACCAATACACATCATTGTCATCAGATACTTTTCAGCTAGAAAGAATGAAAACATCTCTAAAAGATATATATCCAACCATTCATTAACAAATCAAAATATATATTTAATAAATTCAATATGAAGAATCTTTTACTTCGAATCATAAGGTGATGTTGAAGCGTCCTGATTTATTGGTGATAATGTTTTGCTACCGAAACCATGTTTGTGTATGTGTATAAAATATTAATAATAATAGTAATATGAATATAACCCCCCCTATAATTTGAATACCCCCCCATCTCATGGGCAGGACGAGCTCCAGTCGTCCTAGAGCTGGTAAACTTGAACAAAATTATCCTATTATTATTATGCAAGCTGATGTAGACAAACCCTATATCCATCAGTGGTTGCGTAGTGCATGGTTCACAGCTGAAACTGAAGGTTTTATTCTTACTGCACAGGACCAATGCTTACTAACTAGAAATTACCAAGTGCACATACTGTTAGTCCAAAATGCAGATTCTGTGATAAATATCCAGAAACAATTGGGTATCTTGTATCAGGTTGCGCGGTATTGGTACCCACTGAATATAAAACACGGCACGACAGAGTGGGCCAATATCTGCAGTAAAAATCTGCAATGCATACGAAAAGGAAACTGCAAGAAATTGGTATGAACACCACCCAGACTCGGTTACAGAGATCGGACTTGTAACAATTTTACGAGACATTACAATACACAGAGACAGATCAATCAAAGTTAATCGCCCTGGCATCGTGTTTAGAGACCAAAAAGACATTGTTATTGACATGGCAGTCCCTGCAGACTGCAATGTATCTTTGAAGATCTTCAAAAATTATCAAAATACAAAGACCTTGAAATCGAAATCTCAACAATGTGGCACATGAGGACATTAACAATTCCAGTTGTAATTGGAGTCTTCGGATTCATTAGAAAAGATTCCAAGAGACTCTTTGAAGGACTCCCTGGTAGCCAATGCCTTAAAGAAATACAAAAATCGTCCTCACAAGTACAGTCCGCACCTTATGAAGGTCATTATCTATGTAAAATATGTGCGATTTTTTTTTCAAAATTGCTTAGTGGAAAAATTTCGTGATGCAAGTTCTGACCTTAGATCTCTGGATGGGTCCTGGAAATAAATGAGTATAGATCAGAAACCAAAGCAAAAGTAGACGAAACATGTCGGTTAAACTTAGTTTTCCTTTTGTCTTTATTCATATTGTCTTTTTATAGATATTTTTAGCTATATGTAAGTCTATTTTACTTATAATTAAAATTTGCTATATTTATT
This sequence comes from Acanthosepion pharaonis, assembly GCA_903632075.3. Taxonomy (NCBI): domain Eukaryota; kingdom Metazoa; phylum Mollusca; class Cephalopoda; order Sepiida; family Sepiidae; genus Acanthosepion; species Acanthosepion pharaonis. The sequence continues at coordinate 90,779 of CAHIKZ030000532.1, read as the reverse complement.
AGGGATGTATTTGAGGCAGAATTTATTGGAAGCAAAATGTGTGTGTGCGTGTGTGTGTGTGACAGATGGATTCTATTTAATTTGAAAGTAATCAATATTTATTGAATATGTAGTATTAATTCCACTTTAATGAGAAGTATTAATGATTTTGTAAATAAATAAATATACCTCACAATAATACTTTCGCAATCGCACACATGCATATATATATATATATATATATATATATATGTACGAACAGTTCATTGAATACGACAGACAAGGCGCTTTGATTTAGTTTTTTTTATACAATTTCTCATGTGATCGAATATTTTTTCTTCTTTTCGGATGATAGATTATATATAAACTGTCCAAATGTTCTTTTTATCCGAGCGCTTTCAGTTATACATTTAGCCATTTTGAAATATATTAACTGCTAACAAGAAATAGATTGTATATATAGATAATGTTTTCATTTTCATTTGTTAACAGTTAATATATTTCAACCTTGAAAATGGCTAAATGCATAGCCGAAAGCGCTCGAATAAAAAGAACAATATGGCAGTTTTTTATATAATTTATCACCCGGAAAGAAAAAAAGTATATATATATGCATGTGTGCGAAAGCGCCTTGTCTGTCGTATTCAATGTAATATGCATGAAAGAAGGTTTGTTGCTTAAATATACAAATATATATATATATATATATATATATATATATGCAGGCACCACATTTCCATGATTATGTAAAAAGTGCTGTACTCTCTGTAAAACGTCTGTATATTTGTGACATTACAATCATTAGTGTCTATGCCTAAATTATTTCCAACATTTCCTCCTCCCTGACTTGAAAGAAGCTTCTCTCTCTCTCTCTCTCTCTCTCTCTCTCTCTCACTCTTTGTGTCTCTTTCGCTTTCTCTTCCTATTGGCATCTTCTCAACATTTCCCAAAATAGCCAGCCTCTGCTGACATGTGCAAACGCCGGCCATATTATAATCATCTTTCATTGCATGTGTCGAAGGCAAAGCACATACATCGGATCTGATTACTAGGTGAGGACAACGCCTCAAATTTTAGTGCAGCTAAGAAAAACACATCACGCTTTACGAGAGTCCCATACCTCTTTCTACCTCTCTCTCTCTCTCTCTCTCTCTCTCTCTCTCTCTATATATATATATATGTATATATTTATGAATATATATATAATTTTCCTTTTGTCTTTATTCATATATATATATATATATATATATATATATATATGTATATATATATATATATATATATATGAATAAAGACAATTATATATATATATATATATATATATATATATATATATATATATATATATATATATACATGCAAGTAAATGATTGGTGTATACGGAATAAATTCCAATAACCAACAATTACTCTTCTTAAAAGAGTGCTCAATACAGAGTAGATCGAATATAATTATTTATTTAAAAATTATAACATAAATATGTTATAAAATCACTACTAAAATAGCCATTTTATTTCAACTCCTCTGGTGTCTTATCAAGTGAGGATGTTGAATGTAGATTGTTCTACATTTATATATATATATATATATATATATATATATATATATATATATATATTGTGGATTCTGTGAATGGAATCCTGCACAAATAAATAAACAACACCAGTAATTGAGATAGAAAATAAGTGTATTAAACGTAAGAATACAGACTTGAAGTGAAAATTAGTAGTCCTGGAATGCGGGTTAGTAGAAAGTGTACAAGTCTCAATCATCTCTCTCTCTCTCTCTCTCTCTCTCTCTCTCTCTGGACTCTTGTATATCTCTCTGAGAACACCCTGTATCTGTCTCCGTATCTCTCAACCTGTCTCAACGTATCTCCACGTATCTCAACGTACCTCAACAGCAGGTATTCTCTCTGTCAGTATAAGTATACTTTGGACGAGTAAAAATGGGAGAGCCCCACAACACCCTCCTCCTTAGCTTCTTTTTTGGGGGAGTCAATATTTTTTTCGCTTATGGTCTATTATTAGTGGTTCCGTGAATTTTCTTTTCCGGCTTGTTCTTCTGATCCCCGTGACTACTTGTGGTTTTTGAATTTCGAATGCTTCGAAAATCGCCTCCATAGCGTCTTCATTTTCGAAGGGGGGGGGGTCCTCTACCCGTCTTTTCTGTATCTGATTTATGTGGGTGAATTTTTCACCTTGGATCGTGTATAGAACATTCCCCAGTCTGCTTATTATCGTACCTGGTTCCCAGTATGCCATATTATTCTTGAACATTCTGAAAAAGACCTGTTCGCCTGGTCTGAAGGATATTTTAGGCATTATCGGTTTATGCCGGTTTTTATTTTTGCTGGGTAATAGTTTATAAAAAACAGACCGTATTTTGCGGGCAAACATCACTTCAGCTGGCGAAAGGCCAGATGGCGTGTGTCCGTTCGGGGTGATTCTGTAGACTTGTAGGAACTGTTGTATGGCTCTTTCTGTTGGTACGTTCTCTGCTTTTTTCAAGGCTCTCTTAAGTGTGTCCACAAACCTTTCGGCTTGCCCGTTAGATCATGGATGGTATGGTGCTATTTTAATATGTTTGACTTGATAAGTCGCACAGAATTCTTGAAAGTCGCTCGAGGTGAATTGGGTACCATTATCCGTTACAAGGCAAACTACAATGCCGAATCTTGCGAATAACTCGTGTAGACAATTAATAGTGTTTTCCGTCGCAGGGTTTTTGTATCTGAAAACTTCTGGCCACTTGATAAAGCTATCTACCGTTATCAAGTAGTAATATCCATCTATGGGTCCTGCATAGTCCGCATGGATTCTAGACCAAAGTCTGTCCACCTTAGACCATGGTTTTTGTATAATAGGTGGTGCCTTTGCTGCCGCAGCACAGCCTCTACATTTTTCTACCATTTGAGTTATGTCGTTATCCATATTAGGCCAATACACGAAACTTCTCATTAACGCTTTCATACGATTTTTCCCTGGGTGTCCTAGATGAAAGTCCTTCAGAATTTGTCTTTGTAAAGATTTGGGTATGACCACTCTTTCATTATAAAGTAATACAATCTAGATAATCCATCCGCATGACCAATTTTCTTCGACGGTAGGAACTCTAGTTTGAAATTATAATTCAATAATATAGTTCCCCATCTCAGGAGCCTGTTGGCTGTGTAAATTGGTAGTCCTTTTTTCGATCCGAATATAGTGAAAAGAGGTTTATGGTCAGTTTGAAGAGTAAACTCTCTTCCATATATGTATCTGTGGAAGCGAGTTATGGCGAATATTATGCCTAACGCTTCTTTCTCAATTTGCGAATAACTCCTCTCTGCTGGTAACAACGATCTAGATGCATGAGCTATAGGTTTCCTTGTGCCATCCTGCATCTTGTGTAATATACAAGCTCCCACTCCGTGTGAGCTTGCGTCACTAGCAATGATAATTTCCAGTTTGGGATCAAAATGCGTCAGTGCTAGATGTCAGTGCTAAAATGTCGTCTAAGTAAGCAGTAACAATGTTCTGTCCCATGAGCATGGTATCTATAGTCTGTTGAAAGATTGACGGTGCTACTTTTATCCCAAATGGCAATCTATTAAATTTGTAAAGTCCTTTGTGAGAATTGATACATAAAATTTTTGTACTTTCTTGTTTTACTGGAATCTGAAGATAAGCTTCGCTTAAATCAATCTTAGAAAATACCTTACCACCGTTAAGCTTGGTAAATATTTCCTCCAGGCTTGGCAATGGGTAGTGATAATCCTTGATAGCCTTATTTAACCCAGTCGAGAAATCTGCGCAAACACGTGTTTCTCCGGATTTTTTCTTTACGTAGACCACTGGTGCCGCCCATTCACTGAATTCGATTTTTGCAAGGATTCCAGTTTGTACCAATCTATATAACTCCTTGTCATTTTTTTCTATGGTTGCGAAAGGCACGTCTCGCTTTTTCTTGAATACTGTCTGGACATTTTCCTTTAGTTCAATTTTAGCTGCAAACTTATTACATCGTCCCAAACCGCTCGAGAATACTTCGGGAAATTGCCTGTGTAATTCTTCTTTTAATTTTGTAGCCTCTGACGGTTCGCACTCTATTTTCTTACAAAATGAGCTAATTGGTAAATCCCAGACGTCAAATTTTTGCATCCAGTCCGTGCCCACCAAATTTTCTGTGTCTTTCATTACAAATATCTTCAATTTTTTCGTTTTACCATGGAACTTTACGTTTAGAATTACTTCTCCTTCAAAATTGATACGCCTCCCTGCAACAGACTTGGCGATTTTCTGTGTATTCATCATGGTCGGTCTATTTAGCTTCCTCCATGTCTGTAAATTAATTATAGATTTTACCTTCTTATTTAAGTCTCGAGTTCCACGTATTTTCTTGTGTTTAGTTTGTCTTCGTAGTCCATTCTAGTAGTTCTTACCCTACTAGTGTGTTTTTTGTTTCTTCGTTGAGATGCCTTCCACAAGGTAAACAGTTCTTGTATTTAAATCGACAGTCTTTATTCCAGTGTAATCCACCACATCTGTAACATGCATATGGGGGGGGATATTATATTTGCTTTGATCTTTGTCATTAATCGCCTTATACCTTGTAATTTTTTCTTTATCATAAAATTTTTGTTTTTCTTTCGGAGGGTGGGGTGAAAAACGTAACTTTTTGTTCAACTTACGTATGTGTGCTACTCCCGATTCCTCGATATCCTTAGAGTCTTTTTTTTTCATACTCAAGCATTTTTGGTAGTCTTCTGACAATTTTTGTAGCGTTAATCCAGACTCGTTTTGAAGCTTCGTGAGCATTCTTTTTCGCATTTCACTGTCCTAGGCTGAGACTAATCCCTGTACGAAAATAAGACACTTAAAATTGTCCGGAGTCAATTCTGCGAATTTAAAGTCATCGCAATGTTTGTTCACAATTGCGGCGAACGTGGAGTAGTCCTTATTTTCGCTTTTTACGAGGTTGAGACATTTCCACCTTTTGTGAAAAAGTGAATTCTTTGGACTGAAGAGCTCCGTAAGGCATGTAACTGTCTCATTAAACGTCAAATCGTTTGTCTTTTTCGGTAGAATATAGTCCACAAATTTTGTGTACTCCTCTGTTCCCGATTTCCTGAGTAATAAACGTAGCTTCTTAGCTTCCGTCCAATTTTGGCAATCAATGTTGAAAATGTCTTCATGACGTCTGTAATAGTCCCCGAAATTTTTATCATCTTCTAGAGAGTATTTAAATGTTTCTATTGTGTCTTGAGAAAAAGTCGCCTCTTTTTCGATATTCTTCTGTTATGCGTTAACCGTTACTTTTAATATTAATTCCTGGAGTTGCATTTGTCTTTCTTCATTTATTAGCTGTTTTTCCTCACTTCTTCTTATAAACTCAAGCATTGCTTTTTGAAAATCTTCCAATTTTTAGGGAGTGACGAAATTTTTCTTCTATCTCTTGTGTACGTTCTTTTATGTTCGTCGTTAATTTGCTGTTCTCTGTGTGAGTTCCTTCAAGTCTTGTCACCAAGTTGTTGTGGTCGACGTGACCCTCGAATTTTTTTCCCTACGTGTCCGTACTCTTCGTCGTAAAGTTGTTGTGTTGACGAGAGAGAATTTTTTTTTTCGTGTGGGCCCGAAGTCTTCGTCGCCAAGTTATTGTGGACGCCTGCAATAGCAATTTTTTTTTAAGTCGCCGTGAAGTGCGAAATCCATGTCGGGAAGTTGTTGTGGATTCCGTGAATGGAATCCTGCACAAATAAATAAACAACGTCAATAATTTAAACATAAGAATACAGACTTGAAGTGAAGATTAGTAGTCCAGGAATGCGGGTTAGTAGAAAGTATATGTACAAGTCTCTGTAAGTAAAGCCGTAATCATCTCTCTCTCTGGACTCTTGTATAACTCCTGAGAACACCCTGTGTCTGTCTCCGTGTCTCCCAACCTGTCTCAACATATCTCCACGTATCTTCACGTATCTCAACAGCAGGTATTCTCTCTGTCAGTATAAGTATACTTTGAAAAATCTAGACATATGTCTATTTATTTTTATTTTAATCCTCTCAAATTTATGGATCAATTTATTAGTGTTGTTATTAAACAGATTAAGTAAAACGCCGTAGTTTTGGTTATTTCTTTTATTTCCCCAACTACATTCAATCTCATCTAGGATCATCTTCAAATGCTAAGATAAAAAATTAATGTAATTGATAGTTGTAAATTATTTTGTAAATGCGCATAGAACATGTTCTGTTATAATTATGAACACATATGAATGTGCTGCATTTTATTTCAAAATTAATTGTTAAGAATATGTAAGGGGAGATAACTTCATTTATATTTTGTTATTAATATTTTAAAATACTCAACCTAAAATTTTTGTAAAAATTACAGGTTGAGCATTTTTTTTTAAATTTGCAGGTTGAGTATTTTTTTTAACTATTTTAAAAGTATATTTGGATTGACATAGTTTGTCAGAGGCAACTATTGACGTACAGGAGGACTTTGGTAGATAGATAAGAAAAACTTTGACAAATGAGAAGGCAGATAAGAACATGTATATACATGTTTTCTCTCTCTCTTTCTCACACACATACATACATACATACATACACACACATATATATTTATACACACACACACACACACATGTATATTTAGTAAAATAATAGGCAAGAACAATTAGATTTAGTTTGTAGCATTAATTTTTATTTAAAAAAAAAACAGTGCTCAATACAACAGTAAAGCCTAATATTATAATTGTTTTTTTAAATATATAATTGCAAGACTGGAATTCTCATGTTTCAAAACTGGAACCTCAATTCAAATTCAATCATAAAAATTAAACTTAAAATTCAAAATTCCATTCCATTATCAAGTGATGCTAGAATAATTTTTTAGAAATTGATTTACTTAATTAATAAATCCAGACGAATTTGATATTTTGAGATATTGGGGTTAAGGAAAATTCCATCTTTTTTATTTTAGGGGTGATAATATTTAACTTATTTACTCCTGTATCTAATGTATTGTAGCTAACAAGTCAAGTTTGTTCTATTTAACAATGGCAGGATATTCATATGAGCAGGCAGATATGATTTTTACTTATGGCTGTGTGAATGGTAATGGACATGAGGCTGCATGGTTGTATCAGATTGCATTTCCAGACTGAAAGCAGCTTTGCTGCTGTTGTATTGCTGAGACAGGATCTGTGACACCACAAATCTGTGTCTTGAGGAAGACAAAGATCCTATACCTGACCATGAAGAATACATTCTACAGGCTGTTGGAGATTATTCAAGCATCAGCACACGTCAAGTGTCCCAAGCATGTACATCTCATAGTACCACATGGAAGGTACTTCAAGAGCAGCTCCTGTATCTGTATCATTTAGTTCTACATGTAGAAAAAACTATATAAGCAAGGAAAATATTTCATTAACCACTACAACATATTGAGTAATTTCTTTATGTGAAAACTCTATTCTGTTTTAATTATGTACTGCATCTCCTTATTCACGAGTTGAATTTTTAAAAGAAAATTAAAAAAAAAGTTTTACATGACATTTTCATTCAGTTGTATTAAACTGATGAACAACTCTGAGCTTTCAATTTGAGGAATATTCATGAGTTTGTACATGTAAATGAAAGAAACATTAAATATGCAATAATTAGTGATGAAAAGCTAGACAGTGCCTTCAACAGATGAAGTTGATTAACATTCAATATTATTTCAGTTATTGGAAAACATTCTAGCAGAAGTTAGCTAATCTATGCCATATATATATATATATATGTATCAGTGTATAGCAATGTATGTGGTTGGGTGATTAGAAAAATCACTTTCATGAGACCTGGTTTCAAATCTCATCATGGTTGATTTTTCAGGATTTTTCTGTACTTGAACTCAGTGTAAATGCAGTGAGCAATAATTGAATAGTATGAATGAATAAAAACAAGATGAGATATCTTTGGACATTGTTTTTGTTCTGTTGTTCATGTTCAAGCATATTTCATTTTGTTCTTATTCATTGGTACTACTTAGTTATTGCTCACTCTGTTTCTACTGAGTCCAAGTACATACTAGCCTACCCAGGGATTGAACTCACAGTTACTATGGGCATGAACAGTGGAACAATAACTATCTACCTCCAGAGTGTAAATATCAGGTTCAGTTTGAAATTCTCTGAAGCTTATCCAGATGGATAATCATCTGATGCAGGCTAATATCATTCATAATGCAACATTATAATGAAAATTAAGAAGTAGATAAGTCTTTATAAAATATATTCCTTGTTGAATTTGCCTCAAGAACTCAGGTTGAAAGAAATCATTTCTTGATCCAAACTTGAGTTTCATTAACATATATATGAATACAGATTGTTTATCTATGTATTTATTTGAAAGTAAATGTGACTGAAACTGATCAATTTTATGTTAAGGGATAGAGAAACAGAGTAATTCAGAGGAAAACATCTTTAAAGAAAAAGAAGATTTTAAATAGAAATTCATGGCTGCCTCTTCCCAATTTAGAAATGGAATCTTAAATATTAACTTAATAATTTATGAATTCTTCTTTATTTTTTTTACAAAAGACCAAATTTCTGCATTTTATTCTCTCAACAACTCAATCTGTTTTAACTTTTACATTTTGTTTTGGACATAAGAACATATATATATATATATATATATATATATATATATATATATATATATATATATCAGGTAGAATGAGATCAACGCATTTTAGTAGACTCAGCAGTTTTCAATCAGCTTGTCTGAATTGTCATCAAGAAGTGAGAGCAAGATCTAAAAGGTCAGCCAATCTCCATATGCGGCCTCTTTATAAATCACTAGTGGGTCTTAAGTTCCACTTAAGATAATCACACAAAATTTCATAACTGAATCAATTAATTTGTCAGATCATCATACATTGAAAACGACGGAGATATATATATATATATATATATATATATATACTGGTTTTGGTAAGTGAATATATATATATATATATATATATATACTGGTTTTGGTAAGTGAACTACAATCTTATTTAGTTATTTAGTAGCTTAGATGATAGTTTTCAATCTTAGTAATTGGTTGATTTTGTTTAACAGCTTATCAACCTCTATGGGTTATTTAATGATGAATTCTAAATATTTTTAACACAATTTTATGGCTTCAATGAATGTGATTCAACTACAGATAAAATGTATTTCTGGTTATTTTACTTTCAAATTGTATTGTTGGTAATTTCACTACAAATATGCATTGCTAACCATTTTTTATATAAATATGTATGACTGGTATTTTTACTATAAAAATGTATTTTTATACTTTCATTGTGTATTGTTTGGAGGTTCACTATTTGTCCATAGCTTGGAACCTAATAAGTGCTACCAATGTGGATGAGGGTGAAGCTGGGAATAACAGCAATTAAAAGATGGTTCCATACTCCTAAAAATCTCCTGATCAGAGATCTTGCTACTAGATGCAGTTTATCATCATACCCAGGACTTCCAAGCCTAATAAAATCATTAATGGATCTATTGATAGTGAGCTACAAAAGATAATCTGCCTCTGGAGAGTATAAACAGAACAGTGTAAGAATAATGCATACCATATGTTGGTAGGTCTAAACTAGTGCATTTATTTTTAGAATGATAGTTACACTGACAGATACACAGGTTGGATTAGTGACAAAACAATCTATAGTATAGAAAGTAGTTCTTGCTTGAATTTTATGAGGTGAGATGTTTAAATCATTCTATGTGGTTGGTTCAAGTCAAGGAAATCAGTCCAAACCAGCCGACCATATCCGAGAAACGTGGGAAATTTATTGTAAGATTTGTTAACAAGTAAATTAATAAGAAACCAACATACTGTCAAATACTGAAAAAAACAAACAAACCCAAAACAATAAAATAGATATGTTGATAGATATACTTATAACAAGAGTTTTCATAGATAAGCATACACCATATTTGTATCTATATTTAGCACACACACATAGACATATATATATGTGTGTAGATATATATATATATAAATATATAAGCATAATATATATATGAGCATAAAATATATGTATATATAAATAAGCATAATATATATATATATATATATATATATATATATATATATATATATATATATATATGTATGTATATAAACATAATATATATATATATATATAAGCATTATATATATATATATATATATATATATATATATATATATGGGTAAAATAGCAGGACAGACTGGGTTCTATAGCCGTGGATGGCAACTGGTCTAGGAGAATGAATTCAAAACCTGCGGAGGGTCGTTTGGGGACCTTGTGGCACTCAGTGCACCAGGTCTCTGTATTTGTCCCTTCAAAAAGTGTGGATGGTCCTGCACAAAGCATTCACCACTATAATCAAATCTTATGTGCCGGTGTCGGGCTGTCAGTTTCCTGGAAACTGATCTGCTTGACCCTCATATGTTGAATCTCGACAGGAGAGTCGAGTATATATATATATATGACAATAGCCTAGAGGTAAGATACCTCACTGATGTCAAATCAGTCGGGTTTTGATCCCAGCTTGAAGCATCGGAGGTCTAGCCACACTGACGAGCTGTGATACAGCAAAACAGTCTGTCTGTGGATGACTATATATATATATATATATATGCATAAATAAATCCTAATGAGCCAGGTACTACCTACCTAGATTTCACCACATGGGATCATCAGGGCGAAACCTAGGTAGATAGTACCTGGCTCATTAGGATTTATTTATTTTACTTTTGCTCTACTTAGTGTATTGAGCACTCTTCATTTTAACTTATTATTCGCTGGTGTTTTTTTCTTTGTACCAGAGATTTCAGTTACTGGACAATTCCTTTTGCTGTGTTCAGAGGTTTCTGGTGTTTTCTTTTTTCTCTTTTTCCTCGGATGCCAATTTATTTGAAGATTGTTCTATCCAGGTTTTTTCACCCAATGAGTTTAAATAGATTTGCATTATATATATATATATATATATATATATCCAGGTAAGATGAGAACAAATAGAGTACAATTTCAACATTTGTAACATTTAATTTAAAAGAGGGCTCAATACAAAGTAGAGCAATATTATTTATTTTAGGATATTACATCAAAAACCTATAAAAATCGCTACACAATTGCAGTTGTGTTATGATGTGTATCAATGCATCTCATCAGTTGTTTGTAAATTACTGGCAAGTGAATGATTTATTCAGATTTAAAAGCAAAATACAGACTCTTTTTACAAAAAAAAGAAAAAAGGTGGGTGGTTACAAGGTTTGTGGGCTTTACTCAGATCAAACAATTGAATACGACCTAAAATTTAAATTTAAACTGAAGGAAGAAGTTTGAAAGATTAAAACTCCTAAGGTGAAATGGAAAATTTTAAAAATGGCTACGACATGTAGATCCTTACACAAACACTGTTTTATATGTTTACATGAAAAATTGGAAATTATCATGTTATTTGATAAGAATGCTTTATTAAACCAAAGATCCAAATTAATCGTAATTGGAAGCACAGTCTACTTTTCACCTTACAATTCAGTTAGACTTGGAATTTGATAATGCTTTTTTTAAGATTTTAGTTGAATTGTGTTGCACCATATATGGCTTATCTTTCTGTTGGTAAGATTAATTTGGATTTAATATAATTTTGTATTAATCTCCTGGTAGTGTTAGTAACATCTTGTACAGATATATTGGTATTTGGTTGGTATTTTGACATTTTGTATTGATTGGTTATTGTTATTAATACCTTATATAAAGAATCTTTAGTCAACAGTTGCATATTAATTTAACAAGAAAGTCTATATGTTTAAATTATTTACTGGTTTCTTAAAGAAGCGATTTATTTATCAACTATAAAAATGTTCTTTTTTTATGTAGGAAATTCATAAAGCATATAACTTGTGTAGCATTTTGTTAGATTACGACTTCATTTTTTCTTAGTAAATGACATTGTCTAATGTTTATGTATCCATTTACATCAGCTTGTCTGTTGTTGCCATTGATTTCAGATCTATGATTCATGACCCATTTGTGGAAAATAATTTCTTAACTTTTGCTTCTTCTCTTAGTTTAAATTTAATGTAGGTCATATTTGATTGTTTGATCTGAGTAAAGCCCACAAACCTTACAACCTCCCTTTTTCATTTTCTTTTTTTTGTAAAAAGAGGCTGTATTTTACTTTTAAATCTGAATAAATCATTCACTAGCCAATAGTTTACAATCACCTGATAAGATTCATTGATATGCATTGAAACATGACTGCAATTGTGTAGCAATTTTGACATGTTTTTCGATGTAATATTCTAAAATAATATATATATATATATATATATATATATATATATATATATATATGTATGTATGTATTACAAAATTAAATTTGAAGATTTTAGCTTCCATTTTTGAAAACTGTGTAGCAAAAAAACCATATTTTAAATAAGTTAATTTATAATATATATATATATATATATATACTTAATAGAAATCTTGTTAAGTATAAGAAACTATACTTGCTCAGAAAACCTTCAGAATATTGATTTGCAAATAAACAAGCCAATACCAAAGGGAAAAAAAAGGTATAAGAAAAAGAAAGAACCAAGAACATGTACGTTAACTGAAAATAATCGTCCAGCATACGAGTTCAAGGCCCAAAGAAAAAAAAACCCAAACAAATAACTGAAATAATTTTCAGTTATATAAGTCTTGTTCTTATGTACATCATCTTTGTCATGTTGTATTGATAAGGTTATAATTCATGAATATGTCCTGAAGATGGTTTATTAGACCGAAACGTCCGACATTGACATATTAACATTAAAACAGTATAAATTGTATATAAGGATTTTTGTTTGTTTTTTTCCGTATATATTTTTCTTCATATATATATATATATATATATATATATATATATATATATATATATATTAATTTTTTATTTGGGTAGCAGCCTTTCTTTTATACATGTTTCATTGAATGTGATGGATTAAGAAAATCTGCTAGTTTTCCTTTTTTGGAGGCTAAGAGAGTTTCTACACTCTGGCCCCCAGAAAAGAAAACTGTTAGAACAGTAGAAAAACTTTAAAAAAACTAATAAAATTTTCCATGTCTGTCACATTCAATAACACACACACACACACACACACACACACACACACACACACACACACACACACATATATCCAAATGAGAGAAAGAAAAGATGGAGTAAAAATCTACCGTTTATAGCATTTACTTTTAGAGCAATATATTATTATTATTATATTTTTATTATAACAGATTATAATAAAAATATTTTGAAATTGTTACACAAAAGCTTTTTATGTTTCAATACTATGATTGTATTTCTTCCCTTTCCCAACATGTATAAGATTCTGTCGATAAAAACATTATAAGTCTGAAGACATCCTTTCAAAGGACAAAATACGTTAGATAGGACTTGTCATTTTGTCATTCAATTATCCATTATAAGTCTAATATATAGAGTTGTATATCTTATCTATGATATATATATATATATATATAGAGAGAGAGAGAGAGAGAGAGAGAGAGAGAGAAGAGAGAGAGAGAATGGGAGAAAGAAGGAGAAAGAAGTGAGTAAATGTACACAGGTTAAGTGCTTGTTTAATAATGAGAAAAAAATCAAACAAGTAGATGATGAAGAGATAAGTAAAATGAATAAGTAAAATGCGTGATAGAGGAATCAACAGAGAATGTGATAGGAAGAAAGCAAGAGTGCTGAACAGTGGAAAGGATAAGAGTGAGAATGAGGGGACAAGTGAAAGATAGATTGATAGAGTGTGGAAGAGAGGTAAAGAGAAGAAGAGAGGTAAAGAGAAGAAGAGAGGTAAAGAGAAAAGGCAAGATAGAATCCACAGATATTGTTGCCAATAAACTGAAAAATAAAGAAATTGTTGTGTCTGTGTTAAGTTTTTGATTCTTTCCATCCCTTCGCCTCCCAAACCAGAAAAAGAAATATTCTTGCATTTAGAGTCTTGGACATGTTTATTGTTTCTAATATTTCCAAGTCAGCAAATATATGTAAGGAAAGATTTGAAAAAAAAACCCCCAAAAAACATAGGCATAATATTACATCAAAACTATTTAGAACGAATGAAAGCTGTACATTTTGGAAATAAGGCACAAAGTGTTTTGGTAAGAAAAAGCCACTTGGTTGCAACTGAAGAAGCTAGAAGTGGGAATGGTAAGCTCTACTGGGAATCCATACATTAAATTCTTGGCCAAAAGTAGGGCATATAATATCCTCTCTACTAAAGAAGTTTTATCCTGTAATATCCAAGGTTAAGGATGAGCAGCAATGCATATGTGTGTATATGTATGTGTGTGCGTGAGTATGTGAATGTGCGTGTATGTGTGTGTGTGTGTGTGTGTGTTGTATATATCATCCTATAATTTAATACTGATATAGGCTCTGGTAACTCTGCCTAAAATGCTGGATCTTTTCTTAGAAATGCAGTTTCGCTTAAATCAACTTGCATTTGTTTTCTTTTGAATTCTCCTTTCATTAGAATGTGTTTTTCTCTCTTGGGTTAATTTCAAAACCCAAGGGACAACGTGATTGTCTCAGAGCTTATTATCTTCCTCAAGGTAATTATTATTGTCCATATTTACAGGCCTGAAACCCCTCCCCCAATAACCCCAGGGATAAATAGCACTGCTAAAGCACTTTCTGCTGCATTGCAAATGTGCTTGAAACATGCATTTTATTTTTCAATAATATGAAATTTGAAATATTTTTTTAAAATTCAAAGCCACTTTTCTATCAATAATTTCTCTTCTTCTATGTGTGCTGTGTCCCATCATGACGTGGGCGATCATGGCTCTCCACAACTTTCTATAATTTGTAGCTATGAATAAGCATTGTCTTTTTGTTATCTCTCCTAATCCCTGTTCTGCCACCTATTTACACAAGCTTATTAGTTAGGTTACTCACTGTTTTCCTCTACCCTTCCTGCTTTCAATATGCCTTGTGAGTGTCAAATTCTCCAGACCCTCTTCACTCATTATGTGCCCAAGAAATTTCAACTGCTTCTTTCTGATTCTAAGTATAAGTGCCTTTTTTGTTTCCATTTTCTTTAAAACGTCATCATTACTCACATGTTCAGTCTATGGCATTCTCAGCATCCTTTTGTGGAACCGCCTGTAGCCACAAGTCTCTTCTTTATCTGTTAAGAGATTGTCCAACATTCTCTGCCATAGAAGAGGACTGATATTACCTTACAGTGTAGTACACTTTTATTTGTTTCTAACAAAATTTTCCTGTTTCTTATTACTTTGCTTAGCTTTTGAAAGGCATCTTTCACTATTCCAATGTGTCTTTGGGTTTTGGTGTCATATTTTCCGTCTTCTGTTAGAAAATTTCTCAGACATTTAAATTTTTGTACTTGGTTGATTTTGGTATCTCCAATTCATAGTTTGCATCTTGGGCTCCTTCTTTATGTATAATCAGACATTCTGTTGTCTTACAATTGATGCTTAGTCCTTTCTTCTTGATTTCTTTTACTACCTTCTGTAGGAGTTTCAGCAATTTCATTTCTGTGTCTGTTGCAAACCCTGTTTCATCTGCATATCTTATTTTTAAGAGTGTCTCCACCAATAATAAATCCTGGTAGGGCTTCCAGTTCTATTTGGATTGTCTTGCTGTAAAGGTTGAATAAGTCTGGTAAGAAGACACATCCTTGTCTTACACCTCTTTCTATTTTTGCATATTTACTGAATATGAAAGAGAAATTCAATTTGTACATAAATAATTTTAATTCACTAAAATATCTTCCAAAGAATGTATATAAAAAGGTATCCATGACCTTGATTCCAAAGTTTCATAGAGGAACCATTTTGTAATCTTTTGGTCCATTTGTCAGGAGATTTCAGCAATTGACTTCTATTTTTCCTATTTTTTTTTTCTTTATACTAAGTTTAAAGTAATTAATTTATACACTAGTTTGAATGATCTATATTGGTGAGAGGTTGGCTTTTTTCCTTTTTTTGTGTGTGTTATGTGTAAGTACATATGTTTTTCTTGTCTCCTTATACTCTCTCCCTATTTCTTTTCCTTCTTTTTTTCTCTTTCTGTGTATAAACACA
Source organism: Acanthosepion pharaonis (assembly GCA_903632075.3). Taxonomy (NCBI): domain Eukaryota; kingdom Metazoa; phylum Mollusca; class Cephalopoda; order Sepiida; family Sepiidae; genus Acanthosepion; species Acanthosepion pharaonis. Next base: position 74,681 of record CAHIKZ030000532.1, on the reverse strand, counting down.
CACACACACACACACACACACACACACACACACACACACACACACACACACACACACAATCTCTTTCTAATGAATAATAATTCTGAAGTAGGTATGTATAAAATAAACTGTCACAATTGTTCCTTACACTATATTGGGGAAACTTGCCAAAAAAAAAGTATGTATCTATGAACACAAAAAAGGATCCTATATACAATAACTTATCAAATGCATTAGTGATACATAGATATAAATTCAACCACAAGCACAAAAGAATGCCAAACTTAGTAAAAGAGAAAGTAACTTATTTAGAGGGAAAATGTGAGTGCCACTCTCAAATCTTACCAAAATATAAATCTCTGATCTTGATATTTTTTAATTATGTCCCTGTTGGAAAGAATTACTTCTTTTCCAAGCCAACATACATGACTATAAAAATTTTTAAAAAAATAAAAGAAAGGAAAATGGTTAAATTCTAAAACTATTAATATATAAATTAATCTCAAATGGAAATAATATAATAATAATCACATTATAAAAAAAATTTAACAACAATTTTTATTCATTTTAGTTTATTAAACATTAAATTACATCACTTAGTATCTTCCATAGTTTACCTTGATTTTCAGTCAGCCTGATGAAGATTTAGTGAATTCTTACTGGGACTTGTCAATGCAAATACGGGGACGAAATAGCCATCTGAATGGGGTAATTTGGGTTTCATTTTTGTAATTCACTTAAATGAATAAATATATTGAGCTCTCTTTTGTGGATCAGTTTTAAAATTTAATATTAATAGGATCTACTTGGATTACTTACCCACGGATTTTTACCTATATATATATATATATATATATATATATATATATACACACACACATATAATTATATATATATATATATATATATATATATATTATTGGGGAAATTTGAAATAGATTCAGTTTATTGTGTGACTTCTGCATGCATACAGTGAATCATCTCAATCATTGATCTTGACCCTGTCATTTCAAATGTAATGGGAGATGTGCTGCTTGGAGTGATACCTCTCTCACTCACTAAACCTGTGGAGCTGAACGATCAGGGTTATGAAGTTAGGTAGACAAAACAGTCTTAATAGATAGGTAGTACAAGGGAGATAACTTATATTATGAAATGAATAAATATTTGCTTATCTGCTATATTTAAGTACATCATATAATATATCTTTATTACTTAAATGTTATTTTTAGTGGATACCCATATTTGAATAGACGCTCCATTTTTTTATTAAAATATTTATTTATTTATTTTCGTTTATCCACCTGAACATTCAAGAAATCTTATCAGAGAAAAATATGTACTCTCTGGCAAGATTTGAAACTAAGGGAAACCTTCCTTAGATTTTATGTGCTTTTTTGACCTTTTAGCAACAGAGTGCATCGATGACCAAGCAGAGCTGAATAGTTCGTATAAATACACATCTTTCTCTAGCTCTTGGAACAGAGATATCTGCTCAGATTCGTATCTTAATGTAAACAAAGCAATTTATAAAGAAAGAGGTTCCATTTATTTATTATGCAGTATATTTATTTATTTTCGTCCATGGCCTAATATTTGAGAAATTTTAGAAAAAAATATGCATTCTTGCTAAAAATTTAAATATTGTTTTCTTATATATATATATATATATATATATATATATATATATTTATAAGTTAAATAACCTTTGTGGGGGTATTTATTTATTTAAAAATATGATTCCAACAAGAATACTAAAGAACTTTGGATTATTTACCTAATGAGTTCTTTCCTATTTTCTATATATTTTTACACACACACACACACATATATATATATATATATATATAGAGAGAGAGAGAGAGATAGCTAGATAGATAGATTATAAGAAAAAGGGTCTAGATTGCATTCAAGCATGAAACAGACTGTCACTTCTCGGTGTTGACCTCTGTGTATATTTACATATGCTCTATCTCTGATATTGAGCACTTTTAACCATAAATATATTATACCTTAAAACTATATATGATAATATATATAATAGTAGTAATAACATATACCTATATATAAAACACTAAAAATGTTTTGAATTTACAGAAATGCATATACACAGACAATTTAATCCCCTGAGATGGTCTCAGATGAGAGTGAAAGTATTTGGGAAAATAAAAATTATCTGAAAGAAATTTTTTTTTAATCAATTTTCTACAGTTACCAAGAAATTGATTTGTGAACTTGAAAAATTAAAACAAAATAAACAGACATAGTATGTCAAAATTATTTAACCAAACCTGTTTGAATATATATATATATATATATATATATATATATATATATATATATATATATATATATATATATATATAATATATATATATATATATATATATATATATATATATATATATATATATATATATATATATATATATTAGTATTTTTAAAGAGTAAAATGTAACTAAATGTATATTAAAATCAAATTTTAAAACATTTCATGAAGGATAAGCTTTTGTATGTATGTGTGTGTTTCATAGCCGTGATGTTGAGAATTCCAGAATATCACGAGAGATGAACTAAAATTAAACCGCTATATTTGTCTTGACATAATACCAAATGAGCGCGCGCGCACACACACACACACACACACACACACACACACACGGACACTGGCACGCACAGTTAATGACCTTATTTCGCTTTGAAAAACACGTGCATTCATTTTTTTAATGACAAAACTTGAAAACTCAGCTGATGATTTATGAAGGGAGGTAACTTCCATCTTATTTCATTACCGTACCCAGACATTCCAAAGGAGCATGAAAAGATACGAGACGAGAATCTGAATAATGAACCCGATACCGTCTTCTACTTCTGAGCAGGATTATATTAACTTCACGTTAATGTCCATTGGAAAAGTAAGAATAACCAGTCTCATGGCGGCGATGTCAAAAATACTTCCATACTACTGCTGGTATCATGCAACACCAGCACTCCCTGTCTGAATTTGTAGGTAGCACACTTTTCCAATGTAAAAAAAAATCGCTACTCTCTGTTTTAAAAATCAAAATCAGGGCATTATCCGATTCAAAAGGAATTAGCAGCACTTATTCATTAATGAATGAATTGTATGCTGCTTAGCTTTTTTTATTAGAAAACTTTGTGGAAATATTTTGTGGGGTCTCTTTCACCCATTTTTTCGATTATGTAATTGAATTGGAAGTGTTTGTTCGTTAATATTTTTTTACAGTTATTACAGAAAATCCCTGAAGATGTTATTTCTGTAAGAAGAGATTTAAAATCAAAGGTGAACATACTGAAAAATTGTCCTAAATTTTACCAAAAATATTTCAATAAAACACCAAAAATAAAACTAAGAATCGGTACCTGTATAATTTTTAATAACACATTATTATTTTCTTTCAAAATGGTTAGAAAATTATCTACACAATTACTATTTATATTTAATTAAAAAATACTTGTAAATTTTTTCAGTGCGATTTTGAAATTCGTCAAAAGAGTTTTTGTTTGAAGAGACGAAATGTAAAGTTTAAATTAAATACCATTTGCGAATGAAGAAAACTTTTTAAAACAATTTTTTTCATTCTAGCAACTGTTTGATCATTTTTGGTATGGATGTTCAAAAAGGAACTAATTATGAAATTATTTGATTACTTTTCCCTATCGGACGGGTAATATGATAATGCAATAACTAATGAATTCGAAATATAAACAAACAAAACACACACACACACACACACAGACACACACACACACACAGACACACACACACACACACACACACACACACACACATTTTGTTTTATAGGAAAAGAGGAGTAACAACAATAGCGGTACAAACAACACAAAAAAGACACGGTTGGAGAATTATAAAAAAAAAAAAATTATTACAAAAAACCCCGTTACGGGTTATCTTGAGCATACGCATTGTGCGCCTAAAATATGAAATTTTTGGCCAGTAAGAAGATTGATAAAATAAAAAAAAAGACGATTACATTTTACATGCACATTATGAAAAAAATTAAAACTTTTCCTTTCCATTACAAATAACACAATATAAATCAAATTAACCTTGAGGAACAGAAACACTCTTTTAAAATCAAACAATATTACCAAGTCGTTGTAAAAAACAAATTCAAAACGGATAAATTCCCAAACAAATGCATTAGTATTCGATATTGTTAATTTATATAAAAGGGGTAAATAGTTTCAAAGATAGAATATTTAAAGATTGGAAGCGAAACAATACTTCACTTGGAAAAAGGGTTGTTTGAGGTTTAGTAGCTGAATGTGAATTGTGAAGCGCTGTGAATTTGTCTCTGGAATCACGAGTTGACTTTGAATCCGGAGTTGTTTCTTGCGGGCCAGGAATTTAGGCCGAGAGCGATATGTCACGAAGGTAGTAATATTCGACTTTTTATCGCGAGTTTTAGGGCCCGAACGATTTAAAGAGAGAGATTGGCTGGTGGTGATTTCATTAACCTGGTGTTCTGTTAAGTTACTACAGTACTGTAGGGGCCACTAACGTCGGAGTTACCAATTATAGGGACCAAACGAATTTATATTTACGCAAAATACCACAAAATATGAAACAATAAGAAGAAACATTCAACAAGTAAATGGAATTTATATATGCATAACAACAATTGTACAAACAGTAATTAAGTTGTTTTTGAAATGCTGAAATTTACTTGTCCTTGGAATTTTGACTGAGGAAAATGTTCTTTTTGATAAACTGTGAAGTGTATTAAAAGATGCATGGGTTTGGAGAATTTTAGTAAAATGCAGATTTATTTGTAAGAGAATTAAACAGTTTGAAAACTGCGAAAAAAAAACGTGTGTGGGTGTGACTCAAAATGTTAAGACTTTCTGTCCTTGTGGTTGTAGGAGTGAATGTTCGCACGTACGTGTGTGTGTGTGTGTGTGTGTGTGTGTGTGTGTTATGGCGTTTTCCCCAAACGGAAAAACGCAAATTCTCCACACAGTTTACATTGCTTGTAAGTGAGAATAGAAAAAGTGAGCGAGAGAAAATGTCGCCATGTATTTATAAGTAATGTGAACCACGTGGTAGGCTCGAGAACACGTTTACATTTTTGGCGCGTTGTACTTTGAACAAATCAACTCGAGGTCAAAAATTGGTTCGGTACATTTGGACATAGTTGATGACACCTAATTGATATTTTTCAGCCAATCAAAATGCATCGGTTGCTATAAACTTGACCTGGAGCTTCTATGTGTTTGGCTGTGCAAGATTTTGGAACTCTGCATGTGAAGATAAACAAAATACGAAGTTTAATTTTTAACTTGGAGAACTTTCTGTTCCATCTAACTATCGCCCTTTAGTCTTTGACTTTTTCCGCCAAGTATTTGACTTTAATCAGTGCCTGGTTAAGCATCTAACATAATCCTACAATATTTTGTTTTAACTCTGATGATCCTACGGTCATTCTGAATATGTCCATCAAGCTCTTAATAATAACGGCGAAGATCGAGCAGTGGTTCTAGATATCTCAAAGGCATTTGACAGGGTTTGGCACGCTGGTCTTCCACTTAAGCTTCAGGGCTATTGTATTACAAGACGATTGTTTGATTTAATCCAATCATTCCTCTCAATTTGGGAAATGAAAGTTGTTCTGAACGGGCTCACTTCCAGATCTTTTCACACGAATGCGGATGTCCTTCAAAGCTCTATATTGGGTCCTACGCTGTTTCTGATCTTCGTCAATGATCTTCCTGATGTCATCAGTTCTCAAGTAGGCATTTATGCAGTTGACACTAGATTAGATGCTTAACCACTTTAGCACTGATTAAAGCCTCGAATACTTTGCGGAAAAGCGGTCAGAGACTAATAGGGCGATAGTTAGAGGGAACAGAAAGTTCTCCAGAGTTAAAAAATGGTGACTACATAGGAGGACTTCCAACAAGCTGGAAAGCGAGAAGCGGCGAGGCAATAAATATTAAGTCTACTCCTGTCTCAATAGTAAATCCGTCAGCTGACAAAGTTAACCTGCCCGCTGCTCTTGAAAATGACCTCCAATCAGTAGTTAACGTAGATGACACCTTCATACTCTGACCACACCAGGAAGAGTTCTAGCTACTACTGGACCATGTGAACTCAATAAGATCATCGATACAGTTCACTGTGGAGAGAGAAAATGAAAACAAACTAGCATTCCTGGATGCAGTAATATCTCGAACAGAGCATGGATTTAAGACATCCGTATACCGCAAGCCAACATTCACCGGACAATATCTCAAGTTCAACTCCCATCACCCATACATGTAAAGAAAGGGGTCGTCCGCTACTTACAACATCGAACAAAAGTCATAAGTGGCGACCCAGAGATATATGAATAGGAAATGGTCAGTATAAAACGTTACCCTACAATCAGTGGCGTAGCTAGAATAAACGACACCCGGGGCGGTCCGCTCAAATGTCACCCCAATGACCCCGATTCACCCTATGCTGAATGGTTAGCTGTAGCTAAATTTTCATACATGCTCTACCTCTACTTTACTCTACTGACCGGTACGTTACTGTTTACATGTATGATCCAAGACAAAATCCAATGCCACAAAATAATCAGTTCAAATCGAAAGATTTTTAAAATGCAACTGTTCACTTTCATAACAACTAAATACAAAACACGGCAATACACAAAATAATGACATTCGATACTAGATACTATGGTCTTAGAATGAATATTTTCTTATTTTCATTGTGGCAAACTGGTCAATGACATCGTCAAAATCTGTTTGTCTTGTAGGCTCGTTTTCAATGGACAGCACAGCCAGATCCGACAGTCTCGACTGGCTCATGGTTGACGTAATTTTCTGTTGCTAATTTTCCGGTGTCCAATTTTCCGTTGCATCATTTTCTGGGTACCATTTAATTATCAATGATGTTTGAAAGTATTTTTTCTTGACAAAATGTTCTATTTAATTTTTAACCATTTTCGGAACATTGTAAATCACCTGCAATATTTTAAAGGTTACCTAGAGAATTTATGCAAAGTTTATTTTTTTTGTTTTCTTTATACAAGTAAAATAAATTTACATCGTATTTTGATGTTATTATGATTTTAGTTTTAGTGATAATTTAAAAACAATAAATATTTATCATTAGTACCAATAATGGAAAATTAAGTTAAAATTTAAAAGAATCGTTTTGGAATCGGAAAATAGGCACAAGTTTTTCCGATTCCGATACTATTCCGATACCTAAAAAGTTCGATTTTTCCGATTCTCGATTCCGATTCCGATTAATCGTCCCAACACTAGTAGATATATTCAAAAGTATATCGCTCACTCAATGGAAAATTGTATCTCAGCGAATTGATACACAGGCAAGACTGAAATCGTTGCACTTTTGGCTTCATATTTCGCTTTGTTGTTATATTAATGACTAGCAGTAGAGCCCGGCGTTGCCCGGGGATATAACAGTAAGAGATAGATCAAGTATCCACCATCATAAAGACTGAAAAATAAAATTGACAAAGATTATTGTTTAAGGTTGACGGACACGCATGTTTTTTTTTTTTTTTTTTTTTACGAATTGGTCAAACCCAAACTCAAACAAAAAAAAACATCGTTTTTAATCGTTATGAGTCTCTATCGATTGAATAGAATTTTATTATAAACAATTGTCTTGTAAATGGAATTTTTAAAGCATTCTGAATGTAAAAATAAAAGAAAAATGTGTGCAAGACAATAAAAACACTAGATGCCAAAAAAAAAAAAGTGAAGTTTTGTTGAAATCGGTTGAAAAATGTAGGTAGCCTTTCTGTAATTTTTTAGTTTTACAATTTATGATTTTTACTTATTGAATACAGTAAAAAAATTGCATATTTTGTTTGTGGTGATTCATAATTAAATTCTGATTTGAATATATTTTCCACTCGTTGTTTCTAATACAAAAATATTAACTTTATTTGGGTTTATTAATTATGATCTAAAAATCTTATTCATTTAGTAGTCTTTCTGTAATAATAATCTTTTACAATTTATGATTTTTACTTATTGAATACAGTAAAAAAAATAGACACCATGTGTATTTAAAGTAGTTTCCCGTTCCGGTTATTATTTTTAGTTAGGACTTGTGTATGTTTAGATTTCATTATCTTTCCCTAAAGATAAAGAATTTATTCCGATGTTTGTATTCGTACAATTAGTAGAGATCGTTAGATTCTTGTTTAAGGTTGACGGACACGCATGTTTTAATTAGTTTTTTTATTTTTTAGGAATTGGTCAAACCCAAACTCAAACAAAAACATTGTTGTCAATCGTTATGAGTCTCCCGATTGAATAGAATTTTATTATAAATAATTGTCTTGTAAATGGAATTTTTAAAGCATTCTGAATGTTAAAAATAAAGAAAAAAGTGTGCAAGAGAATAAGAAACACTACCTGCCCCCCCAAAGTGAAGTTTTGTTTTATCGGCTGAAACATATAGGAAATCCGCTCCCATATTTAAAGGAACCCACACACAAACAACCCGATGTGAGTTGTCCCCCTTCCATTTTTACGATGTCTCTTAATCGTGTTTTCAAATTGATTTTGTGCAAAAACAATTATATTTTTCCCATTTTTGGCGCTGTTAGAACCACCACAAGGTAATTTTATGTAGTCCTGTGAAGTTTTGTTGAAATCGGTTGAAAAATGTAGGAAATCCGATCCAATATATAAACGTTACAAACACACACACACACACACACACACACACACACACACACACACACACACACACACACACACACACAATCTGCGTTTTATAATAAGTAAGATGCAGAGTTAAAACACCATATCATCCGATAAAATGTTACAACAATGTCTCTTGTTAGTAACCAAGATTGTATCAACTGAAACACATGAAAGCTGAAAACATTGCTATTTTTCCTACTCACAAATTTCCCGACAATTTATTAGAAAATTTCTGACGGGGGGACAAAACTGGGGGATCATAAATTATTTCGGGGGGGTCATATGCCCGACTGCGAAACCCTGTGTCTCCACCACTGTTTTCAGACTATTTTTGGCACCTTAGACTGGTTGAAAAATTTTGTTGGGGGTGACATTGTGTCACCCCTCCTGTGCTGGCACCCGGGGCGGTCCGCCCCCACTCGCCCCCCTAGCTACGCCACTGCCTACAACATAACATCTATCTGGGGTACATGGAAGCAACTCCGACAAACTGGGATAAAATGATGCAAAAGAATAACAGTTAGAAAACAGCATCGGTTTGCCTACCCTATCTGAAGAGATTATCGGAAAAATACAAAAGATCTGTAATCCACATAACATCAGGACGACCTTCATAGGTGGTTCAACACTTCGCAGACACCTCTTCCGAGTAATGACCCCCCCCCTAGATGAGAACATTACTAAGGACTCTGTGTACATCATCCGGGACCAAGCATAGAAATGAATACAATATGGGAACCAGTAATAAGGAGTCCTAGAGAAAAGCAATAATAACAACAACAAAAATTGCAATATGAGCTCTGGTAAAAATGTAGTTACTGAGACATTAAGTTTATAAGTCACCAAAATTCATAAACTGATGTCTTCAAGGATGCATGACCCAGTGTTATCCACTGGGTCATGAAAGCGTTGGTTGTACTTAAAGAGTTGTGAGTTTAATTACTGGTTACTACAGTAACCAGTAATTAAACTCACAACTCTTGGGGAAGTTTAGTTAAACTAAAGAGAGACATAAGAGACATGGCACGTGGAATTAGAACAATCGGTGGACGAAATAAAGGGTTCAGTTCGAAATTTCAATCACCTGAAGAAGTGTCATGAAGAATGTGAATAATAACAATTTCTTCTATCACATGAAACTTTATTCTGGCTTCCCAGTCAACTTTGATCTTCGAAATTTTAAATTCAATGTCAATCGTTATCTTCTGTCTTCTTAATTCTTGTTTTTTCATTGTCCTCTCTTCTTAGCAATAGTTTTTCTCATTGTGTCCTAGTGGCTTTATTGCCTTGCTTGGCGTGACATGATTTAAAAAAAAACACATGGTGAACGTCACACAGCTAAGTGCATAAATGTTTTTGTTTTTGTTGCTTTTTAAATATAATTTTCTCATCTTTTGTGAACTATGTTCTTTATAGAATTTTTTTAAATATCCTTTTTCTCATTAATTACTATATATAGCTGCTAACAATATATGTAACAAGTTTCAAAGATCGTAGCAATTTAGCAAGTTTTGCCTCCTCACTTTTAAATTTCAAATTAAATTTAAAAAGTAAGGAACAATTTTAATTTTTAGTGTTAGTCTCTCCTTTAGTTTTTTTTTAATGATTTAAATACCGCTGCATATTGCACTCGCCTTCGTTTCAGTATTTTTTTCATTATATTTCTTTGTTTCCATCGACAGTGAAATGTTTGAAAGAACACACGCACACACAGACACACACGCATGCGCAACAGGATATTTACTGGGTATTGTGGACATGTTTTTACATGCACAAGCCAAAAGACGTACCAATGAATAAAAATTAAAATAAACTTCTACAGAACTTTGAAACGCAAACGAATCACTCATTCACCTAATTGACTTGTTTACTTATCAACAACAAAAAGAAACATTTTTTCGCAGATAGGGCATTTAACTTTTCCAGCAGACGACAGGGTGGACCATGTCAGAAGTAACAAAAAAAAAAGAAAAAAAAAAGAATGTAACAGTTCTGTCTGCTGCTCATCATTTCTGGAGTACTTTACTTGAAATAGTTCCAGAGAGTCTTGCAAAAGAAGAAAAAGTCTGAAAAAACTGAAAGATTCGAAGCTACCCAAACAATGAGAAAAAGAATCACTTACTACTACTACTAAAATCAGCTTGAATAATAAGACTCTTTTTTTAGTTTTTTAAAGTCTTGGAGACTTGCTATCACTTGATTTCAGTTGAAAACTTGAAACCCATCAGTTAATAATATTCAATATTGATGTGAAATATTAATAATTATATGTCGTCTATATTCTCAAAACTGATGCCGTGCCAACAATTAATTGAGTGACCGGCCGGCGTTGCGCGTTCCTCTACTGTTCGTTCCGGAGCCATGTTGAAATGGAAGTGTGAGCTTGTCATTACGACAATTAAAACTTTAATGGGTGGAATAAATCCGACAAGATGGATTATTACTTGAAGATAATTTTCTTAACCGTCACACGACTGTTTTTTCATTTTTAATTGCTTCAAATCGGTGAGAATCTAAATCGCTGATAATACATTGTTGGCAGATATCTTCCGCCGGACGTCAAACAATAAAAACGTAAGTTTATTAAACTTTACAAGCAAAATTGGGTAATTTGCTTTTTTTTTTTTTTAGTATCTAATAAAATTTTCCTGAATATATATATTTAGGTGTAAATTTACATGCTTAATTCGAAAATAGCAAAGAAATGTTTATAAAATCTACCGTTTTGGAGTTATTTACAATAAAATTTCGGACTCATTCGCGTTCATCCGTCCGCCGTTACTGGCGTTGCTTATCTATATTGCGGCGGAACCTTAATTAACGGCCTTTTTACTGCTCTTAACTGATCTTATTCGTCTCAATTACTGCGCAAAAAGGAAAGCTTCGATTGAGCTTTTATTTGGTAAATTTGTTTAAGTTTTGTAGAAAAGCAATGACAACTGTTTTTTTTTTATAGTAATGCTTTATGTGTAGAAAAGCCATAAGTGTTGTTTTTTATAGTAAAGCTTTTTTGTAGAAAAGCAATGACAAGTGTTTTTTATAGTAAAGCTTTTTTGTGTAGAAAAACAATGACAAGTGTTTTTTTTTTATAGTAAAGCTTTTTTTGTGTAGAAAAGCAATAATAAGTGTTGTTTTTTTTCATAGTAAAGTTTTTTTGTGTGTAGAAAAGCAATGATAAGTGAGGTTTTTTTTTATAGTAAAGCTTTTTTGTAGAAAAGCAATGAGGTGTTGTTTTTTTATAGCAAAGCTTTTTTTGTAGTGTTGTTTTTTGTAGTAAAGCTTTTTTGTGTACTGTAGAAAAGCAATGACAAGTGTTTTTTTTTATAGTAAAGTTTTTTGTAGAAAAGCAGTGACAAGTGATGTATTTTTTATAGTAAAGCTTTTGTGTAGAAAACCAATGGCAAGTGTTGTTTTTTTTTTATAGTAAAGCTTTTTTTGTAGAAAAGCAATGACAAGTGTTGTTTTTTTTTTTATAGTAAAGCTTTTTGTGTGTAGAAAAGCAATGACAAGTGTTGTTTTTTAAAGTAAAGCTTTTTTTTGTAGAAATGTAATGACAGGTGTTCCTTTTTTTGGAAGGTTTTCTATTTAAATTAAAAAAACAAATTAAATAATAAAATAAACTTTTTTAAAAATTAATAATAAAACAATAATTAAAGCGCAAAGTTTGCGCGAACTTTGAAAAAGCATGATTATTTAAAAAATAAAATTACAAAATAAAAAAATGAAGGAAAATAAGAAGAAGAACAAATTTAAGTTTCAAATATATATTTTTTATTAAATTTTGGAGTCTTAAAATTAAAAAGCATGCTACTTACAAAATAATTTGGGGTCTTAAAAAGCGTGATTATTTACAATATATATATATATATATATATATATATATATATATATATATATATGTAAAAAGTAAAATGTGTGTGTGTGTTTATGTATATATATATATATATGTAATTTATATATATATTATTTATATACTATAGATGCGCGGTACTTATTGGAAAACGCTCAATATCAGTGATAGCGCTAAGATATTTAGTTGGATTGATGTGAATTTATGACACTAGGTTTCACGCCCTTTGCGATCTTCAGACAAACTGATTAATTTTTGAAATTTTGGATTTATTTATGGTTGTGTATATCTTTGCGTGCCGAACGGAAAATATGGTGTTGCAGAAATTCTATCTATCGTCCTACCAGCCCGAATCGTCTTCTTAACCATCGGAAAACAGAATGTGACTTCAGCGTGAGTGATAGAAAAAATACACTTTTGGAAAAGTCTCGCTTGACTGAGTAACCCATTTTCTTTATCGAAGCTGGAGTCACAGGACTGTGTTTGAAAATTTGGACATTGCAAAACACACTTCATTAAATTGGCGCCCCTTCTCCAGTGAGGTGTGCCAATTTTGGCTAGAACATGCGCAGGAAAAGTTGGATGGACCAGGTGTCGAGGTAGACATTGATGAAACCGTTATCTCCAAACTTAAATATAACCGGGGACGTAGATTGAAAACGCTCTGGCTTTTTGGTGGAATTGAAAGAGTTTCAAAGAAGACGTTTTTGGTTCCATTTGCGAGGAAGAAGAATCCAAGGATGCAAACATAGTTATTCCATTAATAATGCGCCGTATCCGACCAGGATCTATTATTTACAGTGACTGCTATATATATAAGCATGATTATTTACAAAATAGCAATATATTTTACAAAATAGCAATATATATATATATATATATATATATATATATATATATATATATATATATTTATGAAAAACTAGGTAATCCGTATGGGTAAACCCAAGGAGAATAAAATTCAGAGAGCTCAATGTAAATCCAGAGCAAATAATTTAAATAAAAAACAGACCACTTTAAGGTTCCATGTATAAATTATTTCACCACAGCTCTTTTAAAGGACTGCGGATCATCAGACTTTACTTCCAAAGGTTGAAACAAAAAATGAAAAGAAATTTACACATTTTTGACGGGCTGTATTAAGCATAAATTAACGAAGTGAGGAAGTGAGGGGGAGAGAGAAGACATGAGTGAGTTAGATGTAATTTAAAATTTCTATTCTTTTATACTTAAAATTACTTGAGGTCCAGACATTGACACATTTAAATATATATATATATATGTTTTGTAAATAATCATGCTTTTTAAAACTCCAAAATTCAATAAAAAATATATTTGAAATTTAAAGTTCTTCTTATTATTTCCTTTCTATAATATTTTATTTTGTAATTTTATTTTGTAAATAATCATGCTCTTTTCAAAGTTCGCGCAAACTTTGCGCATTAATTATTGCTTTATTATTAATTTTAAAAAAAGCTTTTTTTATTATTTAATTTGTTTTTTTTTTAATTTAAAAAGAAAGCCTTACTATAAAACAACACTTATCATTGCTTTTTTACACAAAAAAGCTTTACTTTAAAAAATTACACTTCTCATTGCTTTTCTATACAACAAATTTATCAAGTAAAAACTCAATAGAAGCTTCACTTTTTGCGCAGTAATTGAGACGAATAATATCAGTTAAAAGCAGTAAGAAGGCCGTTAATTAAGGTTCCGCCGCAAAGTGTTCCGAGGTGAATATAGATAAGCATCGCCAGTAATGGCGGACGGATGAACGCGAATGAGTCCGAAATTTTATTGTCGATAACTCCAAAACGGTAGATTTTATAAAAAATTCTTTGCTATTTTCGAATTAAGCATGTAAATTTACACTTAAATATAACTATTCGGGAAAATTTTAAGGGATACTTATAGCAGGACTTAAAAAGCAAATTACCCGCAAAATTTATTTGATGTTATATTCTCAATGGTTGTAAAATTTCAAGCATTTATTTGTGCTTGATAAAAAAAAAGAAAAAAAAAAGAAAGAAGTATTTGGTGTCTGTCAATTTTGATGACAAATTCAAAAACATACACAAAATTTTGATGACAAATTCAAAACATACACAAATATTTAATTTGGCATCTCGACTGGCATTTAAGTTTTCCTTTTCTCTGTGCATTTTCTTTTTCATATTCACATTTATATCTCGTTCATTTTTCATACTATTTGTTGTTACCGCGGTAAAATAAAACCTAAGTAAGTTTTCTTATCAATAGAAAGTGTTATGTGCTGGGAGACATTAAAAAGTGAAGGGTTAATGCCAAAAACCCGTGGAAAGAATTGAGGATTTATCACACAAAAACGACTTGAATTGTATGTTGATCAGTTTGAACAATGGAAAAGTGACCCAGATTTAAGGGGCAAATGCAAGCTGTAAAGCGAAAATTTCATATTTTCGTAAACAACGAATTTGGAGTGAATTCCTCTGATCGAAAGTTGAATTGAAATACCAGAAGTGGGTGGATAAGCCACTCACGCTCAGCGATGAGATTTAGTGAGAGGTAATAAAAGAGAGGGTGGAGAGAGGTAATTCCTCAAAGTTATGACGTAAGCCGGAGGGGATTCACCAAAATGCACCCCCCCCAATGCCAGTTTGGGCGAATGTCCATAAATACGAATGCGCAAAGCGTATTCGGCAGACGAGTCGCAGAAGAGAGAAGTGAGGCTGAAGAAACGGAGAAGAGACCAGAGACAAGAGAGAGGCCCACGTGATTATCTGCCGACGAAAGCCTCCGACTTCAGCCTTCTGCCAAACCTTACCAACAACAGCAAACCAAATTTTGCCAGATCAACAATAATATCACTTAATTAATTTTTAATTATTGAAATGTTTATCCAATTTTGTGGTTGTTGACTGCTAGTTAAAAGTTGTGATATTTATTTGAATAACCATTCAGTTACATATTATTTATTTCTTTATTAAAAATAGTAAGAATTTCGAGTGTCGATTATAGATTTGTGGCAAAGCGAAAGAAACTGATAAATCATGAAAATGATCGTCGTCTGCTTCCAATATTCTCGAAATGAAATCTTGGGTGAATTTAACTCCCGTTGGCAGAAATAGCCAATACAATGTGTAAGAAGCAAGGCCATACTTATAACAGGCCAGGCGATCATGCAGCTGGGCGTCTCTTACTGGGGGTGTTGTGAATTGCCTTAAATAATCGATATAGCAGTTGCAACCGGAGGGGAAAATTCCCCTGTGAGATTAATTTGATGTTTTTATGTGTTTTACATACCAAAACAGGACCACAGTGTGCTAATTGGTAAATTTGACGATTATTGACAAATTTCTATAAATGAAGAGACAGGTAACTTTAAATAAACAAATGCAAGTGCATAATATTTCAATGAATGATTTTTATTTCAATGTGGGATTTTTTAGAGAATTTGTGTCAAAAGATCATGACTAGTTGTATTGTGGTAAAAAAAAAGGATCCGCATCAGTTGTTGATATCAAGCACAGAAACATAGTTTGTTCCATACACACACTTTGTATTGAGATAATGCCTTTCAGACTCATCAATATGAAGATTTTTATTCAAGAATTTCTGCAAAACTTTGATTTGACAGCATTGAACATTGTGAAACAGAAAAACATCCACTGAACAGTGGTATCCAGTGGAACTTATAAATCCCTACAATCTATTTCTTTAAAAAACTACCATACTCAGGATAATAAAAAGCAGTATCATTCAATATTTCCTCCTCTGTAAGAGAATCTTTTGGTGTGATATATCAAGCTATATATAAAAAAGTGGGATACCAGTTTCTAGCTTTGGCAGGTGATCAAGTGTTTGGTTTGCTAATTCATCCAACAGATATCCACATTTTGAGCAATTATAGACTGGATTACGGCTATATTCTTTAACATCAATTTTCAACTGAAGAAGTAATTTTGTTTTTTGAATATGGAATTTCTGAATAACATTTTTTGCTGTAATAAAAAAGTACCACCAAAACTTTGTATCAATTTATCAACTCAGATATTCGTTGGTAAATTTTCAAAGAATGACAAAAATGAGACCACTGACAAGTAAATGTCTGCAAATATCAATTAAACCATTACATGCATGCTTGATAGCCATACTAGTGTCTCTTGTGAAGGATTTTATTCTCATTCCTTGCTTTCATTTTATTTGTTTTGACATACTTCCAAAATTTGCAAGAACTGTCAAATTTCCATATGATACCAATCTTTTCAGTGGATCATTTGTTTTAGCACTTCCAAAAATATTTTTATGCTCACTATTTTCCAAAATTTCAAAACTTAAAACACTTCAATAAAAGTAGCAGTTTCTCTTGTATCATCATCCTGTAACATTCAATGAGTTTTCATTACAGTCTCATCACAAAACACTTTCAGACAGTGGGAAACTGGATTTCTGTTTCCTTTGATAACGAATTGAATTTTTTTCATGCGCAAAAAGTTGTTTCACTATTTCCCATTTTGTTATTATTTCTTTATCATCAGAATAAAACGACAATTCTGAACCAACCTCAGTTTTCCAGTTATTGTAAATACTTTTAATTATATGTATATAATCGAAAAGCAAGTATAAACCATTTTAGTAACGCAAGGCTTACTTTCAATAGTATCAAATTATTTAAATAAAGCTTCATTAGTCCTATTATTGTCACAAGTAACTGCAATTGCATGACCTTTCAAATATTTGACTAAACCAACATTTCTAACATTCTGAAACAAAAATTCCGTATTTAGTTTGTCAGCTGGGATCATCTTAATCAAAAATTTTGGTCTACCATCTAAACATTTGATCATAATATCTAATACAATTTTTGCTAATGCCTCTTCAGAATCTTTGGCTAAAACCAAATAAGTTTCCTCTCTGGTACTACTGTAAGCTTATTTTAACATAAACTTCATCAACTAGGATGATGATTTGACTTTTTGCTAATCACATCATCAAGAAAATACCTTCGAAACTTTTCATTCTGGGTAATTTGTTATCATCTCATATTCTGTTATAAAGAGACCGAGATGTGGCAAAATATTCGAACGACCGGACAAAAATTTCCGACTAGTAAACTTTTTTTTTTGCTACTATTCATAGTGACATAACTTCGATATATTGCCTCAAAACGCGATTTTTTTTCAATTTTCAAGTGGCCAAAATAACGAATTGCTTCCTCAATTTGAGAACAATGTTGAAATTCGTTTTTTTTTTCAATAGGGAAGAAATGTGTGTGTGTATAACTGCAGGATAATATTCAAACATCAAGTTTCCAAAAAATTTAATAAAAAAGATTGGAATACCTATAGTGGAAAAAATGAGAAGACTGTTGATTGTTCGATTTGTAGCAGGTAACTCCTGGCGCCAAATCATGATGGTCAATATCAGTACACAAATTTGTAAAATTTTTAATTCTATTTTTTTCCTAAGAAACGTGCAAACGCATCATTTTTCCACTTCGCACAGGTGGAACTGTTTTTTGTTGTCCTTGGTTTTGGTAAAGGATTCGCTATGACATTTGATGGCAAATTATTGAATATTGATGGAAGATTTTTGTGTTGTACTTTTCCCTGAACAAACAGTTTCATTATCAGGTGTAAAATGCCTTTCACAAACAGCAGTGCTTGGGTGGTTAGAGGTGTTATCTCTTGGTATTGCCGTTAACCATCTTTCTCCCTCATCTTGATCTTTTGGGAGGCGAAACACCTGGACCTTATTTTCCTCATTATAATTACTTCGACAGGCTGTTGTCACACAACACCTTTTGACCATTTTGAGATAATATTAAACAGTAGCACTCAAAATAAGTTAAAAAAAAATTATAGATTAAAGTTTCCCCGAATTAAAAGAATTTAAGTTTTACAAATCAAAACAGTGGTTAGCTTCTTTAAATTTTCAATGTTCACTATGCGTATAACTTCAATATATACAGCATTTTTCGGCTTACAAGATGCATTTTTCTTAAAAAAAAAACCCTGAAAAATACGTGTGGGTTTTCCAAGACGAATGTAAGGGAATGCCCAGGCTCAAGTAAGCTTGGACGGTTACCTAATTGGCTTGACTGATAGGGACGTGGATTTGTATGTTGAGTCATTACACTATAATGTTAGCTATTTATCTAATTCAGCCCCTTATATGATGTAACATTAGTACTTAGCTGTTACAAGTATTTACATGACTAGAAACCTTCCTGGAGCCGAACCACAAGCTTAAACATACTCTGTTTACTAGCAGCGGCGGGAGCCTTTCAGCTCTTGACTAGTATGTCATTGCCATAGAAACATAATCGGTTGAGTGATTAATGTAAACAATACATGGTGCCAGTATGTTGAATGTGTCATTGTATAAGAATAACTTTTTTTTCTTAGAAATTTCTTTCCATTATTAGGGTGCGTCTTCCAAACACGATATTCCAAATTATCAACAATACTCGTGATTTTATATAGCTACCTTCACTTTTTCGATAAAATTTTCGATACCTAAGGTTTAAAATGAATTTTTAAAAATGAAAACGCATTCTTGAAGCTTTCGTTTTAGCTTTAATTGAAAACTAAATGATTACATTTACTATTTTCAGTAAACAAAATACTCTGGCGTATTTCAAATAGAAATTATATTGACTGGAATCTAAACTTTTTGCTCGCTTTCAGAAATCATTTCAGCCATTTTTGATAGATTTGTAAACAAAATTTAATTTTAATTTAATTCTCGGTTTTAAAAATTTTCCAAAAATAAAATATATATTTCTGAAACTTTATTTGAAAAATATTAGCCGATTTAAAATTTGATTAATCTGATTTGAAAAAATATTTACTTTAAGTTTAAAATAACATAGAAACTGATTTTTAAAACAAACAGTAGCGGGATTAAGTGATTGTCGACACCTCGTAAATCACTTGAGGAGGTGCTGACACTTTTATTATTGTTCTAAGGAGACCTTATCTTCAAGTTTGGGGCCTTTTTTCATCAGTGTATGCTCTTTTTTAGTGAAGTATTGAACATACCTAGGTTTAACCTAATATGTTTATGTTATTATTAAGAGGAAAGACCAAAATTGTTTAATCCTTTCTAGCATGTTCGCCGTCAATCCCCTCCTCTGACTTCTTGATTCCAGGTTACCTTCCTCTCCTAAGAAAGGAATCTATTACCCAGGGCATGGGAGTTTACGCATGAGACCATTTTCGACCGGCTAGGAAACTCTCTCTCGAATCTCCAGACCATACATACATGTGTCTCCGTCTGTCTCTCCTCAAATCTATAAACTATCGCTTCTTTCTCTATCTTTCTCCATCCTCCCAAAGCTGTGGTGTACTCGATTGCATTTCCGATAATATAGACAAGGCTATCTCTCTACATCCATCTGCAAACATATTTGTGTTTGGTGGCTTCAATGCCCACCATACCAAATGGCTTAAACACTCTGTAACTGACCTTCCTAGCATAAAAAAAAAACACTTAACTTTTCAATTCCTCAATCCCTCACACAAGTGTTTGACTTTCCTACGCGTTTCCCCAGCAACCATGATGGTAATACTTCCCTTTTTGATCTCTGTTTTACCTTCATCCCCGAGTCTTGTCGTGCCATGCAGTTCTGCCTTCTTGGCAACTCTAATCATGCCGTCGTGTCTGTTTTCATCACCTTCTACTCTTCCCCCAGTAAAGAACCTCCTACCAACAAAACATCTTTCTATTATCAACGAGCAGATTGGAACTCGTTTCGAGATTTCCTTCGCGATGTCCCCTGGAATACTGTCTTTAACATCCCCGTCCAAAAATGTGCGTTTGAAGTCTCATCCTGGGTAAAAGCTGGAATCGAGGCTTTCATCATTACAAGAAAATATAAAGTGAAATCGCATTCATCTCCTTGATTCTCAGCTGTTTGTGCAGCAGCTATTGCACACAGGAATCACTACTTCCGTCTATACCATAGATACATAAATGATTACAACAGACGTCTCTTTGTCACTGCTCGTCACGAGTGCAAGCATGTCCTCAAAGAAGCAAAGTTACTCTTTGCCGAAAGAATGAATCAACGTATTGCGTCTCGCAAGTTTGGTTCGAAAGATTATTGGCGGCTCTGCAAAAGCGTGCTGAACAACAGGAAACCCCCCATACCCTTTTTATTCAACCAATTTGTGGTCCTGACCTCCTCAGCTGATAAGGCTGAATGCTTTGCTCATAAGTTCTCATCCAATTCAACGCTAGACTCATCTGGTGTACCCACACCGGACTTTTCCCCTGAGGCTCTACTGATTGAGATGAACATAACCCCAATGATGGTATTGGACATCATCTCTAAATTAGACTCTCATAAGGCCAGTTGTGGGAGCGGGATACCGGCTATTGTCCTGAAGAAATGTGCTGTTGAATTGGCTCCTGTCCTCTCTAAACTTTACAATTACTGCCTCACCGACTCCTGCTCATCTTCGGTAAAGTCTTCGAAGCTTTAATCAACGCTGAAGTGATTAAGCACCTTACTTCACATAATCTGCTCTCCGACAAGCAATATGATTTCGGCTTTGCCCGATCTATTGCTGACGTGCTCACGGCCATAACTGCATTTGTATACCAAGCACTCAACAATAATGGAGAAGCTCGAGCTGTGGCTCTAGACAGCTCTAAAGCGTTTGATAGGGTTTGGCATGCCACCTTTCTTCGTAAGCGTCAGGGATACGGCATAACAGGACGATTATTTGACTTACTACAATCATTCCTGTCAAACCATGAAGGTCGTCCCAAACGGTTTCTCCTCCGTCTCCTTTATCACGAACGCTGATGTTCTCCAAATCTCTCTCTTGGGTCCTACACAGTTCCTGATCTTCATCAATGACCTTTCCGATGTCATCAGTTCCCAAATTGGCATCTACGCGTATGACACCACTATTTACTCCTGCCTCAATCGTAAATCTGTTATCGTTGACAAAACTAACCTGGCTGCTGATCTCGAAAAGGATCTCCAATCTGTGGTTGACTGGGACAGGAAATTGCTTGTAAAATTTAATGCCGCCAAAACGAAACTGCTCTAATTTATTCACCACAGAGAACCCTGCCTGCCTCCGATCAGAATGGATGATTCCCAACATCTTGAGAGTGCCTCGTTACGCCTGTTTGGTCTCACGCTATCCACTGCCATGAGGTGGAATAAATACATTGAATCAATAGCTTCATCTACCACAAGGAAAGTTGGCTCTATGTGTCGCACCAGAAAGTCCATCCTTCAAATCTATAAACTAACTATCCGTCTTTTCATGGAATATTGCTGTCATACATCATCTGGTGCTCCCGCTCTACGTCTCGAGGTCCTTGACAAAATCCAGAGACGAATATGCATCTGATCTGTCATCTAGTCTACAATCACTATCCCATAGACGTGCCGTGGCCGCCTTCTGTTTCTTCTTCAAGTATTTTCACGGCAACTGTTCCGACGAGCAACTTTCGGTGGTTCCCGGATTAAATGTCAAAACGGTTAAATGTAACCGTCTCTTCCTCTCAAACAGCTTCTCCCGCACTTCTCGTCTGTGGAACTCCCTTCCTCTTACTTGCTTCCGCGATATGTTTTTAATACATATTTTGACATCTTCAAATATTCAAGTGTAATGTCAATCGACATCTGACTCCCTGAGTTTGTTCCCCGTCCTTCTCTGTATCCTTTCCTCAAACACGCCTCTTTACTGTTGTTCTCAATCCTCTGTAACCCTTGCGTGCTATTGGCACTCCCGCCTTGCTTGGGGTGAATTGCCTTAAAAAATATTATTTAAAAATTTTGTTTTGTTTGAGTCAACAAAATTTACATAAAATCAATCGTATCAGCCATTTTTGACAACTTTGTAAATAAAAGTGAAATTCTCCGTTAAAAATCTTGTAAAATTCAATTATATTTTTTTTCAGAAGTTGTTTTATTTTAAAAATTGAATTTCTTGAAATTTCATGAAATTAAGTAAGTGGGTGGTAACATATGTAAAAAAAATGACCAAGATTTTCTGAAAAAACAAAAAAACAAAAAATAATTTCATTCATTTCTGAATATGTCCTGATAGTCTCATTAAAAATCCGACAATTATTTGATTTTTGCAAGAATTTCCAAATTAATGTGTTTCACCGGAAAAAAGCGCAAATAATGGTAATTATTATGTCGACCACTGACGTAAACAAAAAAAAAAAATATTTTTAACCACAATTTCGAACCTGTTAGAAAGGATTAAATTTTTTTATAAATAATAAAAAATTACTTGGGTCTTTCATTTTATTAATAACAAGCATTTTTTGACGATAGCATTTTCACTGCTATGTGGAAACACTTAACTGAAATTGTAAGAAAAGAACAATTTTTTTGAATGCTGCTGAAATAGAAAAAGATATTTTGGGAAAAGGTTCAAAAATGTTTTATTACAAATGTGCGACTCTGTTCAACGGATACGATGTTATTGTAAAGAACGCGAGATTCTTATATCAAAATTTATCTGAATATATCAAACAGATGATAGATCTGAGAAATTAAAATAGTTAATAAAGTTGGAACAAGATTGAGAGATTTTAAAATACGGCAGATGGCTAGTTGAAAAAGTGTAATTTTTTAAACTTTCAAACAATATTTCTTAAATATATACTATTATTATTATGAAGAAAACGTTTGTAAAAAATGATTTGCTTTATTCTAATAAATTAATCCAACAAAAATTGCAAATTTATAATAGATAACAGTAGTTTAGCATATTAAAACATTGATTGTAAGTTCAATAAAATTAATAATAGCGAAAAAATAGATCTCAATAAAATTTAATTTTAACTTTTTACACTACAATATACTAACGAACTTATTACAGTTTATGATAAAATAGAGAATCTCAACTAAAATAAGTGTGATTTCCTGGCCTGTTGGTTATGGCCTTGGTAACAGCACAAAGGCCGTCGTTCTACTTCTATGTGCCGTGTCTCTTCATGATGTTGGAGATCATGGCTCTCCATAGTTTCTTCTTTGTAGGTCTTAATAAATTTCGACTTTTTTGTTGTCTCTGCTAAAATATCACATTATTAAATCGATATTATAGAAATTTACAAAAATATATCAAAGTAAAAATATCAAAGTAAATTCAAAATTTTTTGCTACATGAAATATAAATAAAAATGTTCAAAAAGCGACATATTCTTTTATTTTTCTAAAATTAAATATTGACATATTTATTGACTTTTTTTTGTTTCTGAGTTTTGATTTTTTCAGTAATTTATTTTTAAGGAGTTATCTTTAAACGTAATCCGCCTCGATACGCACTTGCAAATCAAATGAAAAAAACAAAAAACAGACAAAAAACGGAGTTACTATAGTGCGAAAAAATGTTTTTCTCTAAAATTTTGAAGAGAGATTGCTTCATATATACTTATTGTTCCACCATTAATTTATTTAAGCTCGCAAGGTTATATGCGTTGTTTTCACCTGTCCCTCTTGCCTTCAAATCTGTCCTGTGTGAATCAAATTTTCCAAGGTCTTATTGTCCTTCATAAACATTAACTCTCTTTTCCTGATAAATTTCAGTGGTAAAAACCTAAAATCGGGGATTGCCGGGATGCGTAAAAATGAAAGTAATTTTGTTAATACTAAAACTAAATCATTATTAGTATAATGACACTTTGGAGGAATTGAAAGTAATTTTGAAAAATTAAATTACTTTGTAGTATATACCTCCACAAAATCGCTAAAAATCAAGAAACCGTGATGAAATCATGCTTCAAACGTAATGAAAACAGTTTTATCGTCAAAGTGTTTATTAATCGTTATTATTAAGAGTAAGGATCAAAGGTCAATTTTTTTTTTTTTACTCCGCTTTAGAACATTGGAAATTTTGAATAAATAACTTGTTTTTCTTGCGTCAGCGATTCTACTAACTTTTAGCCTCTTTTTTTGCGGTGACAGACACATTAATTTGGAAATTCTTGCAAAAATCAAATTCAAATAATTGTCAGATTTTAATGAAATTTTCAGGATTTATTCACAAATGAATGAAATTATGTTTTTATTAGAAAATCTTTGGTGAAAATATTTTGTTTCACTCCTGTTTCATCCCCTTTACTTAATTTGATGAAAACTTGAGAAATAATTTTTAGTAATTTTTAATACTATTTAATTTTTAGAGACTATATTAGATAAAAGCAAAAGTTTTTCAAGAATTTAAATCACTGAATTTTTTTGCAAAATCGGACCACGTATTACCGAAAATCTGATCTGAATCGAAAATTAAAAACGTAATAAAACTACAAGACATTATTTAATTAGAGAAGCTTTTAATTGCTTTTATGAATGATATTTATTAAAGGCAATATAGTCTGAAGAAAAAAAAATTTCGATGAAAAATTAATTTTTGCAAGATTTGTGTTTTTTTTTTTACAATTTTTGATTGAATAATTTATAAAATTTTAAATCTTTTAAAATTCAGTTTCAGTGGTGTAACTCTTAGAAAATATTGTTATTAAGTAAAACTATATTTACTAATCATATATTGTTATTACAATTTGATACCCCCGAATATTTTTAAGAAGAATTTCGATTTGTTTTTGTATGTGTATAAACTTGCAGAATTTGTAAGTATGGATGTTCCTATCCTGACATTATCACTCAAAAGGTCACTTGTTTTAAGGGTTGTTCCCACTTACGAATTAAACAAAAACAACCCCCCCCCAATTGGTTGCTAGCAATTCTGCTTCACCATACTTAACTTGTCAATTAATCGATCAACACATCAGAAAAACAAAACTCCGTGGTTAAGAAATGCTTGTATACAACATCTTATGCTATATGTAAGTAATATTTTTTCTAATCAGATTAATTTAACTTTAAATTTGCTAATTTTCCTCAAACAGGATTTCAGAAATATATATTTTATTTTTGCAAGATTTTTAAAACCGAAAATTAACTCTTGTTTACAGATGTGTCAAAATAACCGATTTTATCGATTTTACTGAAAATAAAATCAATTCAAATCAATATAATTTCTATTTGAAATACCCCACAGAATATTTTGCTTACTGGAAATAGTAATTATGAATACTTTAGCTTTCAATTAAAGTTAAAATAAAAGCTTCAAGAAAGCTTTTTCATTTTTTTAAATTAATTTTAAACCTTACATATAACGAATTAGTGGAGGTACCTACTTCGTAGAATTTGTTCCTGATAGATCGAGAAGCACTCTAGAAGACGTCATCCAAAGACGGATTGAACAGGTTTCTACAATCATTAGTGATGGTTGGTCCACTTATAATGGTCTAAAAATAATCTGGGGTACAATCATTATGAAGTTATAATTCATGAAAATTGTTGACATGAATCTTTAGTGCATACTGAAACAATACAGAATAGCTGGCTTCATTACTAAGCCGTTGTCTCATAGAAATGCGATATTTTTAAAAGCCTTCATTTATTCTTTCAAAAATCTATACCACTATAGGACTTTGTTAAAAAAAAAAAAAAAAAAAAAAAAAAAAAAAACTTGATGTCATTTAATAAATAAATATACAAAGATATTAACACATTCTCTCGAACTATTTTAAAATCATTTAAATTTTTTAAAACGACTGTTGATAGAATATTATTATTAACTACGGCTGTGCAGATTCGTAAACACTTCTGCTTCTAAGCCTATATATTTAGCATTTGTCCTTTTTTGTAAAACTCTTTTTCTGATTGCGTAATTTGTTGGACGATTTGGCTAACTCTGTGTTTAAGTCTTATTAATTATGCATTTGTTTCACCATCAACAAGAACGCACAGCCTTCCTGTTCATAGCCGTTTCAAAATAGTAATTCATTTTTTCCTTATCACTTGTGTCCAAGGAAATCTGAATTAATGCGTGGATATAAAATTTTCTCTGGACAAATGTCACCGCAATGATCTTTTCTTCTGGCTGCTCGATTCGAAACAAATGTTTTTATTTTATCTGATCCAGGGTAATCGTGAATGCTATTTCGCTGACCACCCGGATTTCTCTTTCGACAACATATGTTTTTATTTTATCTGACATCTTTCGCGGGTACCTTAATAGCCTCTCTTATCGGTGAGATATGGGGGAAGGATAGGTAGTCTTGGGTTTGTTCAATCTTAGTGAATTTCGTCTAGTTAAATTTTTCAACGCATTTTGTTATTTAATTTTCTTCTCAACCTTTCAATCCATCTTTCCTCAATTTCAACAATTATCAACCAGTTAGTAGACTCTCTCCTATTCATTCTTTTTTGTTTGATCAATCTCCAGAGATCTCAGTGTCACACTTCTGTATGGTAGTGAGTGTTCGATCTCCTCAAAAATGAACAGGAGACTTGAAGCAACAGAAATGTGGTTTTACAGGATGCTGAGTATACCGTGGATCGAACATGTGAGCAGTGACGATGTTTTGGAGAAAATGGAAACAAAAAGGAAACTACAACTTAACATCAGGAAGAGACAGTTGAGTTTTCTGGGACATGTAATGAGGAGAGCTGGCTTGGAAAATCTGATTCTCACGGGACAGATAGAAGGCAAGTGAGACAGACGAAGACAACGCATAACATAATGAGCTTGAGTAAATGGATGGCGTGACAGGGAGTATGAGAAATAACGGAAAGACAAAGATCTATGTAAAAAAAAAAGAATCTTTGAAGACCAATATCCAAGGTTTAGAGATTCCTTGCTGTAGAAGTGTATTAGCTTGTTGCTTACTGCCAGCAATGAGTTATTATTGGCTATTTGTTTTTTTTCTGAGGTTGGTGTCCCGAGTTTTTATGATTGCATTTATGGGGTTTCCTGGGGGCAATTCACAATTCTTTTGTTTGAAGTGGACAAGTTACATGAAGATACATATTTCGTTGATATGTGCCCGAATTAGTTGTTAGTACCGGTAGTATTTAGTGATTCATCCGCTGCTGCTATGGCTACGACGTCGACTGCTGTGTCTTTGTTGTTGATTCCTTCAGTGTCTATTGAGTACATGCAAGTTTATGCATGCTTTTGGTCATGGCTTTGATCAATCCTGGCTGAGATATTCTGGTTAGGTGTTGCATTTATTCGTTATGGTCGGATGAATTTTGTGAATAGCGTCCGCGATTTCTGCTAGTTTCATAAGTTTTGCAATCTTTGTCAGTGGAGTCATAATGTTTACCGTTTCATGAAGTATTTTGTCTAACGTATACTTTTTAAGATTATACCGTCTATAGAACGCTCGGCGATGAGATATTGCACTGACTGAAGTAGTTGTGATCGAAACAGTCTCAAACTCGAGTTCCTTTCGGAATTGCCAATTCGCTTCAGAATACCAGCTTTCAAGGTGTCGTATGGGATCGGCAAGAAGAATATTTTATAAAAGCCATTCTCTATGTCTTCCAGCAACGTTTCGACTACGTAAAGATATTTTATTTGCTGTGAAGTTATTTCTCGTATCCAGAGGGAAACCTGGGGTTGATGAAACCAGATTTTTGTGTCGTTTTTGTGGAAAGATTGAATCATTATATGTGAGACGGTGATAGATTGTGTTGCTGTCATCGTGTGTATTTTCACAAGTTGATTACAGGAAAAGTATTTTTCCGCTATCACAAAACAAAAACAAAAATCACGAAAGTTGACTAGGTTTGCCTTGCCATAAATTGTAAAATGACACGAGGTTACATATCTTGGATCATTCTCAATTAGATTGTCTTTTTAATTGTTACTTTATGACTGAATACTATAAAAGCACTGAATTAGAAATGGAAGTTTAATCCAAAACGTGCATTTAAATCCTTTGTCAAGTTTGAGTGAAATAATTTGAATTCAGTAATAACAATTTGTTTTTCATTATTAAAAAGAAACAAATAACCCACCCCTCCAAAAACAAACCAACCAAGCAAAAATATACAGAGTTATATGGACGTATATATAATGGAATTGTCAATCTTTCAAAAAAGACGCGTATATTTAAAATATAATCAACTTTCAGAAATTAATTAATTTTCAAATATTTATTGCTATTAAAAAAAGATTATCTAATTACCAAGTGACAAATGTAACTAAATAAAAATGATAAAAGTTAGCTTTAGAGAAATTTCAAAAAGATTTTTATATCGATAGGAGAGAAATTAATATAATATTGTAAGTTGAAGAGAAATTTGTGGGGTGGATTGGGGGTTGCAAAGGAACGCTTTTTTGTTTGTTTTTATCAACACTTTGAGAAAAAAAATCGAGTCGCTTGATTCCAAGAAGAAGAAAAAAAAACTAAAAAACAAATTTAGATTGCTTAGATTAGATTTTATTTCACAAGAAATATAATCACAGGGAAGAAATTAAGATCCTTTTATGGTTCAAGATGAATATCAATATTCAGCCTTGTCTGAAAGTAACAAAAAAAAAAGATAACATTTTTGGGAAAATTACAATACATCTTTGTTACGACTGAAAGATAATTTTTTTGTCTTTTTAGAGTCTATCTATCTATCTATCTATCTATCTATCTATCTATCTATCTATCTATCTATCTATCTATCTATCTATCTACCAGGAGGAGAACAATCAGGTATATCCATATATCGATGGACTTATAAAAATGAAATAAAAATATGAAAAAAAGTTAAATAAATCAACTTTACAAAGACAAGTTATGTTCTTAAATAATGTCGTCAGATCGAAACTTTTATGTAGCTGTGATGCATGGCCGAATATTTCCTTATAAGGAAACGATTAATATTATCATTGACAAATGAAATAGAGGATCGAACGATTTGTATTGAATATTTCAAGACTAAATAAAGATAGAGGAAATGAAATCGTGTTCAATTGAGTATCATCAAGGAAATACGATTTACCTTCTTGGTTGGATTTGGATTTGGGTCGTTCAGATATTCCTGGGACACATGACTGGCATTGACATATAAACTCCTTTGTTCTCACATTTTCTCATATAGAAGGCTGTTACATAGCATAAGTCGATTGATGTGGCCTTTGAAAATGACAACTGCATGGCACAAGTCTTGTAGAATTGGTCAGGATTTACCTAAACATAAAATTAGTTTAACATATTTTTACTTATTCAATAGATAAGAGATTTTGTAACGGAATTTATAGCATTAAGCCATAAAACGATCATTAAATGTGGATTAAGCCAAAGTATTATTGGAATCTAAGAAATTCTGAGAATTTCATGACACTCACCTGACGCCCATATTGAAAACTGGTGCAATTTGTTACTACACCGTCAGTAATCAATTGATGTTTGTCAAGCAAAACTCCATTTTGTAAAACCTATTTGTTGCACAAAAACTGAAGCCACAACAATTACTGAGATTTTGTAGCTTTAAACCTTGAAAACTTTTATCATTACGTCTGTACACTTGTAAAATCTAGCATAGTCACTGGTATGGGAATAAAATATAAGCGAATTGTTAGGAAATCTATTAATCATTTTTTCTGGAAATAAAAAGAATGTTTCTGATGATATTTACGACTTGATGATGAGAAACAAAGAAAATGTTGAACACTTGGGAATCTTTCAACAATTATAGATTTTGTTGTATTTTCTAAATGAGAAGAATTTGTTGGAAATATTAGAAGAGATTATATATTTGGAAATCGTAATGTCCACAAATCTTTCTTAAAAGAAAAAAAGATGGTAGCTATTTACCTGTTTGAAACAGTAACGGAATGGCGAATCAGATTGTAAGAAAAAGTGTGCACAATCTCTGTTCTCTGGAACCATGTGGCTGGGGGCAAAGTTACGATGAGATCTACATTGTCTGGAAACTGACCACGACTGGGCAAACTTTTCCAAATCGTTGGTGTATCTGTTATTAGACATGAGCATGTCGTCTTCGGGTTCGTTGTTGTAGTTACCGAAAAGACCAGCCATTTTATTGAAATACCAACCGCTGATTTGCACGGTGTACAGTTGGATATCGTGGTCACACATTACTTTGTAGCCTCGCTTGCTTTCCACAACGATCAAGTTGTCTTGACGAGTGACTGTGGCATCGGTAAGTTTCAGCGGCAATTTCACCATCTGACGATTGTAGAATACCTTTCAAGACAAAGAATAGTAGCCATTTATATCGAATAATAATAATAAGAAGAATGAAGAGAATGGATAAGTCTTTTACTGAGAATAATGATGACAGGCGAAGAATAGATGTCTACCTTGTTGTTTGGGAATATTTCCACTTGTTCATTATGAGCCGTTGTCAGGCTGAGCGATTTCAATGTTTTTTTGCTCTACGGTCTGCGTCAAAGTTGGCCACAACACTGAAATTACCATCGACAAAGTCACGTGCCAAGAGGTAGCTGCATGTAGCCTTGTAATTGAGATGACGTCCATCAAATGTAGTGATGTGCTGACCAGCGAACAGAGTGGCCTCAGCTGAAAATAAACCAGGAAACTTTCTCATCAGTAAAGAAAATAACAAAGAACTAACATTCCGCACATATAAAGTCAGACTGTCTTTGCAAATATCAGCGTCTCTACAGGTCATTAAGAGCGATATAGCTCGGTCAAAGGCTTCGATTTGTTCAAAAAGTAAATGTTGGCAAGTCAGTCGGATTCTCTACCTTTGATAGTGGCTAAATGAGCAGAATATGCTGGAAAATTCTCGGCTCGGCCCATTTCATAAAGTCAGTATTTCAATGACCAAACATAAGAGCTCTTCAGCGCTTCCTTGTATTAAACCAGATCTTCTTTTTTTATTCATCATCTTAGGAATTTAATGCGATGTTAATGGAAGTCTTCAAATATCAATAATTATATTTGTTGTCATTTGGAAAAAGAAAAAGCAATTATGATGGAAAAAAAACATCTGGAAATGTGACGTACCTTTGAATGGAGGAATATAATCGTAGAGGTCGGAAGAAGGTTTCATCATGTAGTAAATATCCCAAACATTCAAGTCGATATTTGGCATAAGGTTGCCCAATTTCATCACAGCCCGTTCTAGATCTTCCACACTCGACATGAAGTGGTTGTAGGCGTATTTGGCAGCACCAAAGCGAATCTCAATAATGATCTCTCCACGTTTCGGGTCGAAAATCAAAGTATTCATGCCAACATCAGTGACGATGTCCTTGATTTCCTTGATTTTCTCAGCACCAAATTTGTACAAGGTCTTCTTCAGTCCCAACACGTTGTCTCTAACATCCCAGTAATTGTACGCCCACAAAGCCTACAAGAGACAATAAAGAAATAACCATAGACAAAAGTATTATGGGGTTCACCCTTTTCGGATATAATGGACTCGTCCTGCTGCCATAAAATAGCCACAGTCAGGCAGTGAAGGGGAGTCGTACAGAAGTCGTACCGGGATCGTACAGGAAGTCGTACATGAGTCGTAGGGTGTCGGATGGAGTGAAGTAACCTCTTGTAGAAGTCAGTTACAAGCACGTAGACTCTAAGGAAGTCCTACTTCGAGACTGTATATATCTATCTGTATTTGCTACTAACCGTGTTCCTGGATTTTACTAACAGCATTACCTTTTGTATTTTGTGTAAATACATTTAATTTCTTAGCTTAAATACTTGCGTTTGTCATCTATTGGATACCTATTTTTCACGCGGGATCCACAACAAAAAGTTTAGATGATGACAACTGAACACAATTTCCTTCATTGAGGAAAGCATCTAATTAATTAGAGAGTTGTAAAATCAAAGCTTTATGTTACCTGCTGGTAGATTTCATTAATTGCCTCCATGATAGCATCAACGATTGGATAACGTCTCACTCTGGCAATATGACGGTTGAGTGTGGCATGGGCCGAATAAATGGCAGATGTTAAAGTCTGCATATGCTCTTTGGCTTGTACTGTCTTTTTATTAGCTTCTTCATACATTGTCATTAGGAAATCGATCAATTTCTCTCCGTACGTATTTCTGCGCATCCGATCCATAAGATCTGAAAGCATAGATACAAATCAAATATTCTTGAAGCGAATTCATCAATGTTTCTATTAAGTCGTGTCAATAATCTGTTTTATTCAAAGCAGATCAATAATAAAAAATATATATTCTTAGATGTAATATATTAATTGACAACATAAACATTAATTGTGAATTTAATTTGCATAGAATTTACATTTAACTCAGCCCAGTCGAAAGAGTAGAATTTGGTTTTAATGTTACACGCGATTTATTGAAAACCAAGTTTCATTCTAAAAGTAAGAATGAAAGCGAAAGTATCTCACCTTTAATTGTGCTTGGATAATCTTTCAGAAAAGAAACAATTTCAGTTTTCATTTCCATTGCACGTTCATACAACATTTCGCACTTTTGTTTACAATACTCGTGGAATTCGTTGACTTTGTTCTGTTAAAAGAAAAAAAAAAGGTTACACCGAAGATTCAGTTATAGTAAACAAGATTTCAGATTCGCTGGAATAAGGAATTTTTAATGTTTGATTTAGCGGCGGTGAATAAAATGAAATTTACTTACCTTAAGCTGCATACTGTATTGGCCATAGTAGTAGTCGAATTGTTTCTTTGCTTCATCCATTCTATGTTTCATATCCCAATTGAAGTCTTCAATCATCTGCTTCATTCCTTTAAGAAATCTGTTGAAGGAAAGCCACATTTCATGCCATTCATTGTTGATGGCCGTTATTGCAGTCTTTACGTAGAGAAAATCCTGTTCGAACATCCGATTCATATGGCGCATGACTCTGGTGATATCCTCAGCCATACTGTTGTACTCAGTTGCAAAATAATCTCTTATGGGTTCCATCTCCTCGCTAAATGATCGTTTGGCAAGAGCGAATTTCATGGAAACTTCATCGTTCAGCACATGAATCACAGAGTCTCCAAATGATTTCAATTCCTTTCCGTACATGGTCAATTTCTTGTAACCAAACATCTGCAAGAAACAGAATATAAAAAATGTAATCAATTGTCTGGATTGTTTTTAATCTAATTTCAATAGACTATATCGGGTTGGGCAAAGGGAGATAATTTCATACCAGTTCCTTTGGAGTAGGTGATTTTGAACTAAAGGGCAATTACTCTGCAATGATTACTGAGCCATAATGCATCAATATAGAGGGAACTATTTCAATCTCTCTTTGAATTTTCTTATCTTTTTTCTGTAACGAGAGGTATTTTCTTTAAATTTCTATTAATCCTGTGATGTTGCTATATGAAAAGCCAATTGTTATTTTATAAATATATTTTAATAGCTTTTTTTCTCTTACGTTGAGTTCTTCAAGAAAATCTGGATTCCACTTGATGTGCGATTGGAAAAGATTGTTTGTTTTGAGTTCAACTGTAACTCTTCCATCAGTGAATTGTTTCCTTTGTTTGTTGGTCCGATAAGCTTTCAAGTTGGCCTTAGTCTTCATCAGATCGGCGTCAATGCGGTATAGCTTGTTAGGATCGGCTGTAAAATAATAAGAAACAATCAGATTTTCATAAGAACGAAGAAAATAGTTTTTCTTTCATCAGTATTTCTAAGGATGTCTAAAAATGAATTGGTGAAGGATACAGAAATGACAAGAATGAAAACAATCCACAAGTTTGGAGAAATCTTTCGAGTCTTTGCAGAAATAGGGACTACGGTACGAAAAGATTTCATACAAAAAGATCGAGATTCAGGGTTTATATATTACGCAAAAGCATTTGATAAAGCATGCCACAAATACTTTTGAACTACTAGAAAAACTTTATTTATATTGGAAAGAGATTAGAATATTTACTGCGAAGAACTTCAGCCCCTGCATGCGGACAGAAAGCGATTTG
The DNA here is from genome assembly GCA_903632075.3 of Acanthosepion pharaonis. Lineage (NCBI taxonomy): Eukaryota > Metazoa > Mollusca > Cephalopoda > Sepiida > Sepiidae > Acanthosepion > Acanthosepion pharaonis. The sequence goes on along the minus strand of CAHIKZ030000532.1, from coordinate 40,424 downwards.
AGCAAGTACACAAAAATAGAGTAAGATAAAGATGCGTGTTTTCATCTGATTTATTTAATATATACAGCAAGACGAGATCCTGAGACAATTAAAAAACCTACAAGTGTTTATCACCGACGGACATTATCTTAGCAATATCATGTACAAAGTTAAGATTGTGTTGATAGTAACAGAAGGATAATTGCAAGAACAAAGAAAAGACTAACAGCAGTTAGCAATAAGAAAACAGAAGTTATGGGTGTCAGGAAGATAGACAACTTTAGGAATTGTAATCATTAGAACCAAGCAGTCGGATCAATTTACTGTGTAGATCTGTGTAGTATCATAAATGTGACACCAAAAAAAAAAACAAAAACAAAAAATGGAATAGAGAAAGATGTCTTACCGAAACTAAAGACTGTATTAAGTGATTGGAAAATTTCCTTAGAAACAACAAAAAGAATGTTGAACTGTTACATCATATCTTGCACATATGTTAGTAAATTCTGGACAATTTCTTTATCGATGACAAGGAGCGACAAAAATGGCGCTTTACAGAAGGATGAAGATAATGCGACGCACAAACAATGTCGGCAAAAAGGACGTTTTGAAGAAAATAAGAACTAGAAGAAAATATTTTAACTCAGAAAGAAATAATTGACATTTCTGGGCGATAGAGTAAGAAAAGAGAGTAACTTTGCGAATTTGTCAGTCATTGGATATATTGAAGGTAGGACAGGTAACAGGAAACAGAACAACATCCCAAATGAGTTTGTGCAAATGGATGGCACTGCGATGGTAAAGAACGATGGTAAAGAATCATTGATTAGAGCTAAAACGAGAGGAAGTTGTGGAGTTCCATGATCAGCGGCATCCTGAAGGGAGAGATAGTACATTAATTAATAGTAATTAAGTGATAATCAAAGAAATACCAATCCAAATGGATATTGCAAATTCTTCTTTTTTTATTTTATCCCGGAACAATAATCAAAGAAAGGTCGGAATTAAGCATTGCCTACACAAATGGATCTTCTGTTTGTCATGATTTCATTTTAATTCATGTAGAACCGGAAATAAGTGATGCCAATCTAAATGGATCTTACCTTCGTCATAATTGAAGATGATGTTCATTCTCTTGGAATTTGGGTTCAATTTGAAGAGAGCTTCCATGTTTTCTTTACCACTTTCTTTCTTTAAAGCGGACATCATGAATCTGTTTCCGGTACGTATAGATCCATCCAATTCAATGGTCTTTGATGGGGCTTCCAGCTAGAAAACAAGTATACGAAACAAAAGAAATAAGAAAGAATCCTTTTCGAAATCATCAATGGTTTCTGTGGCTAAAAGCTTAGGTTCAATAATAAACGGAACATAAATGAGGTCAAATACTAACAGATAACAAAACGAAGAAAAATAATTGTCGGTATTTTAAACAAAATGGCAGAAACAAGAACAAACTATTTTATAGGTGATGAAAAGCAATGAACACTAGAGATGTGTTTGAATTTTGTTGTCGGAGACGCTAAAGAATCTCGTTCAAAGTTCCTGCCATTTCAGACAAACATTACAAAGCCAAAATGCTTTTATCAGAAATTATTACCTTCATCAATTACGATAGATTAAGACAAAGTATTAAACAAATATTTACCTTCAAATTAGCTTCACGGTTGAGTGTGTGAATTTCTCCACGAATGGCAAACTTTTGCTGTTGACGTTTTAAGGTTAAATATCCCATCTCGACATCGGCATTGTACTTTTCTGGGCTGCTGCTTACTCGGCCGATCACCTCAGTAGCAAAACCAGTGTGGTCGTGTCCAGCGTCCATCTGCATAGTGTACATTTCATGTTGACCCCTTCTTTCCGACATTAATTTTGTGGACATCTTGAAGGTCTTTTGGGGATCCTGATCTATGCTGAACTCAGAAGTGCTGCTGAAGATAATGTCGCCCTTGGGAAGATTGACGGTTGTCTTCAGATTCATTCCCTAAAATATTGGTAAATAAACAAAAAGAATTTGGGATGAAAAACATCAGAATAGGATTTTTCAGTCTACGAATTCTTAATGGAATTTTCATCTTTTCATTTCAATTTAGAACCACGGTATTTGAAGTTAGATAATCAATTAATTTAGATAAAAGAAATTCGACTAACCTTTCTCTGGTTGGGGAATTTGATGGTGACGTCGATGTCTGCTCTGTCGTTTGATGTCATCATGTCTGCCTTGATATCTACCTTTTGGTCTTTATTGTCCACGTCCATCATAATGTGACCCATTGTGGTACAGTGATTCCCATTCACTTCAACCCTGCTATATAATTCCATAGTACGGCGTGGGGTAATTATTCTGAGTTTGCCTTCCTTGTTTTCGCCCTTCTGAACCATCAATTCGAATCCAGCCTTTTGATCTCTAATCTCATCCCACATGAGATGGGAAGACAAGAGTAGAGAGCGTCTGGTGTTCTCAAGACGGGAATCGAAAGATACAGTTCTTTCAGGGAGGACCATTCTAAAATTGAAGCTGCGAGAGACGTCATCGCCTCGGTCTGTGTTCTTGTAGGATGTTTGGAATTGGTATTGTTTGTTCTTATTTTTCTTATCCATATTCGCATTCAATAAAGCGTTGAAATTGCTATCAATTAAGTCGATATTCACATTGTACTCTTGGTTCCGAAGTTTGAGATCTAATTCAACACTTGGTCCATCACGCAACATTTTAGTTTGAACAGCGATAAAGAACTCTTTGAAGATTTGGAAAGGACTATTAGCGCTCAGTGTTGCCAAGGTTTTAACCCCTTGAAATTTCAGGTCGCCTTTTATTTCAATTTTACTTTGCAATTTGCCATAGTCACACTTGAAATCGAAGCTGTAGTCATCAGCAAAATACAGGTCAAGAGAATAGCTACTTAATCTGATTCCATCTCGTTCGATGTAACCTTTTGTGACAAATGAATTTCCCATTTGACCATTGTGTTCGTAAAAGATCTTAATCATTCCTGTCCTCGAAGATTTCAAGTTAAGCATCATATCGGTCTTCCGAAATCCTTCCGACACGAGACGCAATTTCATCTCACTTGCATAAAATGTTGGAATATTGACTGTCATCAAGACACTAATTTCTGAAGAGATTTTCACAGACCCCATCGATTTGAATTGAACATCTTCAACGTCAGCTTCCAACTCATATTTGTACGATTGATCTACAAACATGAGATCGATTTGTAGTTTTGCTTTTCCAGATCGACCAAGAATCTTGTAATGCGGTTCAATTTCGAAATTTGCTTGGCTACCGTCAAAATTCATTTCGACTTTATTTTCAAAAACATTTTCGCCAAATGCCATTTTCATAGTTCCTTCGCCATTTCGTATGTCACCGTTTGTTTTAATTAAAACATCAATATTGTCTATACGGGGAATGGCTAAGTGGGCTTTCATTTCTTTGAAGTTCTTGTTGCTAGCTTTAAATTCAATTCTTTCACCATCATAGTCCATCATTTGCATGATGAATTCAAAGTTTTTCCAGTTGCCGTTCAATTTTACCTGAAGCTTTTCCAGCATTTTGGGTAAGGAAAGGCGGAATTCCTGATTCGCCAATGAGAATTCACTTCTGTAGAGTTCCTTGTTGTGTTTTACCTCGATGAAACCATTAAAATCTCTTAGTTGTCCATTGATTTTCATCGAGAAACTTTGTTCTCCAAATTGTGGAGTAATCAGCTTGCCAGAGATATCTCGGAAATAGTTTTTCGTTGAAGCCATCATTTCATATTTCTCTTTCTTGAAAATAACATTGGCATTGAAGGAAAAGCTTTTCAAGTCGCCATTGAAGTGTCCATCGATATTTATCTGGGGACCGGTAATTGTCAGTCGGTGCTCTCCTGTTTTCATACTTCTCAATACATTCATTTCATACGTGTTTTGTCTGTGAGAAAACTGAGCGGTGAAATTAAAATTATTGAGGTCGCCTCGGAGATCGTAGCCAAACATAATGTTTCCAGTTTGCGGACTGGCCATTTCTAGGTGGATATTTCGAACGTAATTATCGTTGGATAATCCGAAGCGGTAAGAATCATCCACGATTTTAACACTGGCAAAAGATTTAAACTTTTTCCATTCTCCTTCAAAATCAAGCTTGGCTTCTATTCCTGGTGCATAAATATTCAAATCAATCATTTCGTAAAAATTCTTGTTAGAGAGTGTCAGTTCGTAAGTGTCTCCTTTGTGAACTACTTTCACTTCAGCATTGAACTTCTTGGGTTTTCCAGTCACGGAAACTGTGAAAGTATCCTTAAAATAAGGAGTATTCAAATCGCCTTTGATGATCTTCTTACGTCCAAAATCTTTGTAAGTACCCGACACATGACAGCTTTTTCTTGTTGTAGATAATATTGAAATCTCCGCTTGTTGCTTTTTTTAATGTTTAATTGGCCGTTCACTTTCAGCACATGCTTTGGAATAGTTAAAGGAGTGAGCAGTCTTGAAAGAAATTCTTGTTGAAAAAGTCAATTCATATTTCCTGTTACCATATAAAACGCTGAAAGTTCCTTTGGCATTATCTAAATCTCCTTCAAACATAAAATCCCAGTTCATAAATGGTGTGTTTAGCAGGAAGTTCATTTGTCGGAAGTATTCTTCGTTAGACGCTTTCATTTCGTATATTTGTTTGTGAAAGTGAATCATCGACTCAAAGTTAAACTTTTTTGGATTTCCCTTTAAAGACACTTGAAAGACAGGAGTGTCTACTTTAGCATCAATCTGTTGATAGTAGCCGCTGTTAGAGAAGGTCAGTTCAATTTCTGTTTGTTATGCATAACTTGGGCAAAAATATTCATTGCACTAAGTTCCCCATCAAAGTTGAAGCTTGCTGTATCTTGGAAGTATGGAGTGTTAAGAATTGCTTTCATTTGACGATAATATTCTTTATTGGAAAGCATTAATTCGTAAATCTGATTATTATGACTGAATTTGGTTTGTGCTTTGAAAGCTTTTAGGTTTCCTGAAAACGTAACAATCAACTCATCTTGGTATGATGGAATAGATGTCTTGATTTGCAATTTCGACAGATGTTTATAGAACACGGACATGTCGTATACTTGACGGCTATTCAAGGTCAATGTTGATGACATATCGAAAGTGATTTTTTCTGTATCGATCTTCATATTAAAATCAAAGTTGACAGGATTCGGTCCGCTTATCTTGAGGTTAATCGAACGTCCGTATTCTTTAAGGATGGCATCGATCCTGTTAACCTCTTTCTTAGCAATGCTTGTGATAATGTTTGCTGTCATATAATCAAGATTACCTTTCAATTCAAACGTACTCTTCCATTCATCAAAATCTAAAATTTGGGCATCGAGCGAAGCTTTGCTGGTTTTTCTTGAGTTCTGGAACATTGCATCAAGCATCAGGACATTGGCCAATTTCAGTATCAGACTCGATTGCATGCTACTAAGAGGACCTTTATTCTTCAATTCAAACTGGAAATCTTTGTAACGTCTGTGAGATGTAAGTGCAGCAATGCTTATACCAAAATCACTCATGCTGTTGAAATTGTAGTTAATGTCCAAATCAACCATTTCTTCGTTATTCAATTGGAAAACGATCTTTGTTTTGTGAGATCGAATCCAATCACCGTCAAACATAACAGTGGCCTTTGCTTGCTTCATGGTTTCAAATTGTGTCTTCATTTCGATGCTAAACAGTTTTTTTGGTCAATTTCATTTCAACTTGAGTTCTATCAAAATAAGGCATCACTTTCAAAGATGCTGTACTACTAAAAAGTCTATTGTTACCGTTAAAAAAAGAAAGACATGTCAATTTCAGTGAGTTCAGGAAAATCTGGACTCATTGTCTTGAAAGATGCAGCAATATTTTGCAAGTCAAGACTTCCTTCCATTTTCAGTGATCTTCCATCTGGTAATCCCAATGTTCCACTCATCTTGTATGTTGTTCGCTCTTTCTTGTAATTGGCTCTCATCATCACACTCTTACCATCAGCTGTTACTTTCAGCTCACCATCTGCAGATCGAATACCTTTGTATTCGAAAGCACCATCAGCAGAAAATTCGGTATATCTGGAATCGATTTTAATATTGGCTGTCTTCCTATCACCTGAGAAGTTAATGTTTCCTGAAACTGTTGCCATCTTACCATTTGCGTCTGTAATATCAACTTTCATATCGATGTTGTCTCTTTGTCTTTCATAATTGGCTTCGATGTTGAACATTAGATTACCATTAAGTGTCATGTCCATTTTAGCCTTCAGCATTTTCGGCAAGTTTCTTTTCATCTCAATCGACATCTTTCCGTTTCTGTAATTTCTTAATGAGCTTGAATAACTCATATCAATGGAACACAAATCGTCTTTATGTTTGAAGTTATATGAAGCACCGATTTGTCGGAGATACTGCAATGGAAGATTTAGTTTACCTTCCCCATTAGACATGAGCTCACCCTTTCGTTTGTCGTATTTCGAGGTGATTTTCATTTTTCCATTGGTACGCAGAATATCAAATTCTAACACAATTTCGCTTTCACTGTTCATTCTCTGAGTGCTGTGCTTCAAGATAGCATCAATGATTGTAGTTTTATCATGATGAACTTTTATATTACCATTTAAAGATATATCTGAATATTTCATGGCAAGTCCTACTTCAGATTTTTTACCATTGAGAAGAGCAGATGCATCATATGAAAGTTGGAAGTCAGGGTAAACGAAGGAAAAGTCGTGCTTCAGCTCATTTTCGTTGTTCCAAGACACAGACATTATGGATGTATATTTTCGATTGGCCCATGTGTATTTGACTTGGCTGTTAAAATTCCTCATTGCAGCAAATGGTGTTGAGAAAGTAAGTTTACTGTTAAACAAACCATTTCTCATATAATTAAAGTTGATATTTGTTGATATTTTCTTGTTTGGTGACCACATAATTTCAGCATGGACATCACTGGACATTTGCCTGGCATTGAAAGTATATGTAACACCACCTTCCGCCTTATAATTGATTGGTTGTCGAAGAATCACTTCTTCATCGGCAGCAAATTGCGTTTTGACTTTGTAGGCTCCAGATGTTGCTTGCAGCATTGCAGTTACTTTAACTTCTTTTTTATTTGGGCAATATTAAAGTATTCTCAATATTTTGTATATCTTTGCCAGTTCTAGTGTACATACTTTTTACCATTGCCTCTTGTCCCTTTTGCCATTGTACGGAGAAATTATTTTCATACATATTCTTATTCACTTGCATCAATTTGTTCGTTATTTTCATATCTCGGCCTGGGTAAGAAATGGCCATTTCACTTTCATAAGTTGGCAAGCTTTTTACCTTGGAGTTAATATAAGATAACTTTGTTTGGACAACTTTTCCAAGAGCCATTTGGATCATCACTTTGTTCTCAAATTTCTTGAAAGGCCATTTTGAAGACTGCACATGGTTAGCCTCCACTTTGTAGTTAATTTTCTGAAACAAGAAAAAGCAAAATGAATTTTTTTATTAAAAGGTCTTTTTATATTCCAATGATGTCATCTAAAGGTAACTGAAAATTTCAAGATGTGGATTGATCTAAATAATCAATTGAATCTGTTTTGATGTTTTTAAATTAATTAGTAGTAACAAAATATTAAAATATCTGGGAAATAAAGTGTAGTTTAAACTTTGATGTCTTTTCTTACTGAATAAAAGAAAATGATCATGATATAAACAGAATTTACTATTTCGTAAATATTTCGGTTCCATTATGAATTTATGATGGTATTATTACCTTTCCTGGATGTTGAATGATCATAGCATAGTCATAGGCATGGCTGTATGTCTTCAGGGCTCTGTTGAGCACACAAGCGAATTTAAGGTTGTTGGTTTTGATTTTAGGATTTCCATAATGAAGATCAAATTTTGTTTCCAGGTGATTATCAGCTTTGGCCAATTGACCCTTCAGATTGAAGTTCAGGAATTCTCGTTTCTTGCTTGCCAATGCACTAAAAACAATTCAAAGAATATTTTTGAGTTTGCCAGTATCGGATTCAAAGGATCTTTTAATGATTTTCAATGCCAAGCAAAATTAGAATAAATGATTGGATTTTCTCATCCATTTGAGGATAAGTTATAGAAATTTGGTAAAATATATTTGTTTAATAGAAACGACAAATACTTACATATTGCCCATGTAACGAACAGACTTTTTGACACTGAGATCACGGATTTTGCTTGACAGAGTGAGTCGGTCAGAATATTTTGCTCCAAAATTGTAGCTTCCAATAACTCGACTAGTGATTCCAGTTTTTTGTTGTCTACGTCTCCGATGATTCTGAAGTTTCCACGAGGTGATTTGAATAATATTTTAACGATATGTTTTGTCTTTGTCTTTCCAGCGTTTAAGAGGACGAGGGCTGAAATATTACGTTACAGATATTAGTCATAGGACGATTTCTTTCAACAGATATGATTGCAGTAATAAAGATACGTTAAAATATAACCCATAATTTATTTTAATCTGGTATTTAATTGATTTACGTTTAAGTGAAGAATTTCATCAAGAATCAGGACGATTAGGTTTTTGTTAGGTTGATTAATTGAGTACTCACCATTCATAGCGATTGTCTTGGGAAAGATTTTGTTAAGTTTGAAGTCAAAACTCATTTTCTTCTTGGACTCGTAGAGAATTTCACTGGTGAATTCAACAAAATCTCTGTTTGGAGTTGTAATCTTCAGTGATGGAGTATATTTGAATCCAGACTTTGATACCAATCTTCCCAAACGACTAGCAATATAATATTCTTTCTTTCCGATTCTAAATTGAGTGGTGAGACCAATTTCTTTCGGAACAATTTCGCCGGACACTGAATAAAAGGTAAACTCAAATTTTAGAGAATGGATTGTGTCAAAGAGAAAAGACAAAAAAGTACACGTTTAAAAAGGAGATTATTATTATTATTATTATTATTATTATTATTATTATTATCCTAGATGTTATCTTATCCCCGGTTCTTTTCCCCAGATAAGATAAGAACAATTAAAAATGAAGCAGTTAACTGGATAGAAACGTAAATTATTTAAAACAAAAAGAAGAAAATTCAGAATGATCTTTGTTTTTAGAGGTGAGGCAATGTCTGTTTGCTTACCTTTCAAATTGATATCATTAGCAATAAATCCCTTGGCAGACATATCGATGAGTAAGGATTTCATCGGCTTCATTTCAATTATTCCTTCATACTCCATTCTCTTTTGGGGAATAGTGATGTCAAATTTAGGCGTGAAGCTCAATAAACCTTTCGTATTTTTGACTCCAAGCTGAGCATTTAAGGCATATTCTGTGCGTCCATTGAGAGACACTGTTCCAGTAAATTTCTTCATTTCGAGCATATTAACGACTGTACCTGTTGTAAAAAGTATTGTAGCCAATTAAAATAGTTGTGTGAATTTGAGATATTGATTTACGTGAAACAATAACATTGCTGTAATTATTCACCAAAATACAAATCATTGTTCACTGTTACAAATTATACCAATAGAATTATGTAAAGTTTTCCGTGATTTGATTTTTTATTAGCAGGTTTCTTTCATATATTTAGTAGTTCATCTAAGAAGAATTTAATATTTACCCAAAGTGTATAAAATAGGTTTTACAAGATGCGAAATTTGATGAGTAAGTTTTAAGGTTTTAATTTGTTGATGCAATTCTAATATTTTCATTATGACATTTAGAAAGTATTTTTATAGCCATCTGCATCGTAACGGCGTACGTTTGTTTTATGGAGGAAGAATATTTTAATATATTTGTCTGAACATTTTACAAAAGAAAGAACTGACCTTCAATTTTGATGTTTTTCCATGGAGCCTTAAATGTGATATGAGCTTCCTTTTTATTTTTCATGACGGTATCAACAGCAATTCTCCGGGAAACTTTGGAATTTGGAGTGTCAATGTAGAAAGAGTAGGGTGATTGCTTGAAAGGCAAAAAGAAAAAGATAATTTACTCAGCTATAAGTTAGAACACCGAATTAGGATGGTACTTACTAATCAGTCCTTTTGGTCAACTATGCGAGTTAGTAGACCATTGTACCGGAGAGGCATCCATAAAGGAAATATACAATGTTCAATATATTCTTATATAAGCAAGCAGAAAAAGTGAAAAATTTCGTTCTGTAAAAGTGTTATAAAAAGAAGTTTCATGAAGGATTGATCTTACCTTGGTAAATCCTTCGATTTGGTATCCGTTGGGAACGTCTTCGTTGATCATATAAAGATCGTAGACAACTGGACCAGTGAATGGAAAGAATGGAGACTCTTTGTGATGTGAAGCATTTGGGAACTTGAGAATTTGACAGAAACTAAGTCCTGTTACTTGCTTCATGAATTTGCCTGTGCAAACCTCGTGTTTTTTCACGTTATCGACAATCATTCTCTGTCTTTGTTCGGCATTTCGATGGACGATGTAAAAATCAGTCCTTGCGAAGGAGGAAAACGTTTATTTTTAATCAAAATGTTTATTGAATTAATAAAAGAAGGTAATTGATATAAGACAAAATGTTGAAAAGGAATGTTTCTTCAAAGAACTTACTTGATGTTGAAAATTTCCATCTTCTTTTGAGGAATCTGTAAATCAAATTTGTTATTACGAATATCCAGTTTAGCTCCGGTACTTGTGTGGGCAACTGTCACCATCTTTAGACCAGCTCTAGACACATGTGCATCTACAGACATTTCGCCTTTCACTTGGATTGAAGCACTGTAAATATCAAGATTACAAATATTATTAGATTGCATTCGATGTCATCCAACGAAAAATTTTGACGAAATCATTATTTTCCAAGTTCCTATTTCGACAAATGTTTTCAAATGTGATAAAGGATTTACCTTGGTCTGAAGTCGATATTTAGTTCATATTTTGGTCGTTGAAATGATGCCTTAGCATCAAGAGAAATACTTCCTGTGGTAGAAATAGTGAGGTTGAGAGGAAGACCGACGCAGGTGGGAATAATCATACGGCTATCAAGAAGCGCCATAGTTTTACTGAATGACAACGATTGCATATACATCAGTCTCTTCAGGGAAGACTGCAATTCATTCAGGGATTTATCATCCCAATAACGAAGTTCATTTCCAAACACTCTCAGATAAGCAGAAGCACGGAACGCATCCATACTTTTATCAAACTGCAAGGAAAGAATGGAATATTAATGTTAACCAATAAAATTACTATAAACCAAGCGATGCTGGCAGTATCTTCAAGATATATTTATCTGATAAATATGTCATATGAAGTTCCATTTATCTGTTTTATTAGTAATATTTATTATAAATTATTTGCTGTGAGATTTTATGAAATTCGAGTGTTGCTCATTTATATATATTTATGCATATATATAGTTTTACAATGAGTTGTAAGAAAGTTGTAACCTCAAAAGAGAAGCAAAGTTCTGAAATTTAGGAATTTAACAAAGAGATTAGAAACTTAACATGCAAATAAGTGGATTGAGCAGCCTGAAATCGTTTGAAGACGCTAGTCTTGTGAATGAAAGCATAGAGAATAGTAGAGAGTGTCAAGAATCTTGTCTAAAGACATGATGTATTGCCTACAGAAAGATGCATATGAGAATTGTAAACAATATTGAAAGAATGAAAATCTTTGGGACGTAATGCAAATTGTTGCAAGTCATGTTAAATTTGATAAAGTAGAAAAGTTAACAAGAATGAATTTCAGCGATCCACTGTTAGCATTTATAATATTAGAATTATTTATTCGAATATATGATATCGAATCTTTTGGATTTCTTTCAAAATAAGAATTTATATTACAATTTGTTCAAATAATAAGAACTGGAAACTATCAAATGATACTCTTGATGTTTGGGAATGAATTACAAACTAAACATCAGCTGATACATTTCCACACTTAACTGTAAGTATAGCTTAAAATTTTATTATAGCAGGTTTGTTAATGATACTCTTATTGTGAAAACATTAATGTAAATAATAAATACTGTAATCCATACACACACACACACACACACACACACGCACACACACACATATATATATATATTGTTTGAGAGAGTGATAGAGAGAGAGAGTATGTTGGGTAAGGTGGGGGAGAAAGATCAATTTCAATTCTTGTTTTTATTCGTTCTCTTATCAATATTTATTTTTATCGTGACTTTCAGATTCGTTTTACTTACATTTATTGGAACTCGCGACTTTAAAGCAGGGGTGTTAGTACCAGCAGGTCCAAAGAAGTTCTCCAGAATTTTCTCCACGCCTTGGACTCTACCTCCAAACTCCAGGAAATTGATAGCATGACCAAATAAGTCAATGGTAAGATTCAAGTTGGCCGATCTTGGTATGAAAGATTTCTGTGAAAAGATGACATTGCTATCTACTTTGGCACCCATGTTGATTGAATCAAGGAAAAAGGATCCTTCGTAGTTTCTGGAGAATTTTCTTTGGTCAAGGTTAAATTCTTTCTTGAGTTCTTCGTCTTGGACAATATTACGAATGTCCTGCATGTGTGGGTCCGATGTTTCCATCAGGTTTGTCAGATGAGACCACACAAACGATCCGACTTGATTGGACTTTTCTTTTCTAACACTTGACGTACTTCAGACAAAACGTTTCGGCTTGGACACTTCATCAGGGCAATGTACGCGTTGAGACGGAGCTCAGAATCCTCAGCTTCATCACGGAAGACTCCCATCAAATCAGATCGCTATACAAATTAATACAAACATACAGAGTTATTTATGGAGCTGAGTCCTACAAGCATATAAAACAATACAAATGTATTTATAATTATTTTTTTTTGTGTAATTTCCACCATACTTTCAGCTTCTTAAACCAAATAATAAAAGAAATTTCAAAAGGAATTATTTTGAGTTCCAGAGAGATAAATAATCTTAAAATAAACTTTAAGAATTATTTTGGTTTTTTCTAAATTCAATAACCTTTATTATATTATTTAAACGTATGAAATGAACGAGAAGCGAAACTGGGGTGAACCTACCATAGCATCACATGGAATTCTTCGGAAGGCGTCCATAGCTGCAATTCTTATTTCCTCACGGACATCTCGTCGAGTGAAACAGCGAGTCAAATGAGACACAGTCTCATGTGAATGACCAATGTTGCCAATTGCTCGAAGAGCAAAGATGATTCTTCTGGCATCACCATTTTGGGTATTGCAATCGTGGGTGTGATCTATCAGTTTTCTGAGGAGAGTAGTGATTTCGGAATCTTTTCCGCAGTCAGGTCTTGCATTGCAATAACTGCTTGCCAAAGATGACACAGCGAGTAGGGTATTACCAGAGACATCACGTTCGTCTAACAAAGGCTATAAATAAGTGAAATTGATAGATATAAGCGATAATAAATGTTGATTTATATGTTTAAATATTTAACTAGAAAACAATTAAAATATCCCGAAACAAATTATGATCAATAATTTTAATGTTGTTTTGATATATGAATACAAAGTATTGATTAAATTGAATGTTTTTGTGTAAGCATGTGCCTTACCGTAGCGGCTGCAACCATTTCCTTTGTAGGATGATGGACAAATGATAATGACAATAGCCACATTTCAGCTTCGCTGCTGGTGACACGTTTCTTGGAGATGAGGTCTTGGATCATGCCAACTGAAGCTTCAGTTCCTACCATTGGAATGGCATCGTGGAAATATTGCCTGTAAAATAAAATAAAGTAATTTTATTTTGATAAATATTTGGTTAATGAATATGAAATTGACTCATTCAACCCATGAATTTGATGGTTTTACTTTGAATCTTTGCAGATGAGACGATATTTTTGCTACTAATGTGTTACCAATTGAGATTGAAGCTTGAGTTCTGTCGCCTAATTGGACGGGAGAGAAAAGTTATTTCGTAACCCAACATTTGTTCTAATCTTTGATGAAAATTGGTTGATTCTTAGCAACGTATCAAAGAAAGTAGTAAAACTTAAGTGAAAAGCGAAATTCTTACTTGATACGATCAGCATTGGGAGCACAGATGGTCCTTTGGTTGATTTTCTTGTAAACTCTTGAAAGAACATCTTGGTCAACCTGACGCATATGTCCAATCAATTGGTTAACCATTTCTGGAACTTCAGGGCGAATATCTTCGGCTGCTTTCTGGCAGAGTTCCTGCAATTTAGCCTCAATTTTATCCTCTTTATCTTGCTTACTCGGAATGTCATCTTGGTGATGGAACAGCAGCGTACTTCTTTGGTTAAAGTTTTCTGAAAATGATGACGGCAAGGATTAATCCTGTACGTTGATAGAATTTAGTTTAACACAAGCAAATACATGAATTCCCATGTGATTCCGAAAGAGTATAAAATGTTAGTCAATGCTTTTTACACGTCTTAAATGCCATAAGACAATAAAAACCATAAGCAAATAATAAACAAACTAACCACGAGATGGACGTCCAGCCCTTCTTTTTTTGTTGGTGAAGGTCAAAGTTTGTTCACTGCTGGTCATGGCACCGTTCTTTCCATAAGAGAATGGTCTGAAAACGTGTTCTTCTGAACATGTTGAACTTTGCAGGATGTTAGAGCCGAGATCCAGTGTCTGGGTACATTTATATTCACTCTTCATCAGTGGGAGAGATTTGACAAACTGGAAATGAAATAACAAATATGATAAATCCATTATTCTGATAACTGGCAAAATAAAATGGAATTTATTAGAAAAAAAATCACGGTAGGTAAGAAAATACTCACTGAAGGTACATTGTATCCGATAGATTGGACAGCCAGGCGGTAACCTTCACGGTCACTGCAACTGAGTAGATTTTTCGTCTTCTGCAGAAACTTTGTTTTAGGATCTTTGTCTGTTACTTTATACTCTGAATGACAGGTTCCCACTACATCAGTCTGTATGGAAGATATTTAAATGAAGATGTTAAAGAATCGTAGCATTGATACTTAAAAGAAAACTTCTAATTAAGAATAATTGACAAAAGAATGAATGAGACGAACCTCAGTCAAATTCTGGTCGCGATCAAAACTGTCCATTGAATTTTGGAAAGCGGAGAGGATGCCTCTTTTGATATTTAGTGTCCATATTGATTCCCCTTCCATTGAACAGATGTGATCAATTCGACCGTCTTGGAAAGAGAACTTCAAAGGTTGCTTCATCATGGCTTCCTTGAAGGCCTGAGATTGCAAAGCATCTCCAGAATCTCGAAGAGTAGCATCACTGATCTGGAGAAACGTAATGAAAATATAAGTAAGTTTCAGTTTTTTTTGTTTCGAAGGTTAGATGTAATAATAATTAAGTTGCATGTTTCTCTGATTCAATTTTTCTGTGATATAATTAATACGAATTACTTTTATTATACCCTCCTGTATGCAGTTAAATCTGCTTTAGGAAACTATTTGTTCATACAAGGGTCGAAAACTTGTTTGCATAACTATTAGGAAAAAGAAATTGGTTTCTATATGAAAAGAAATGTCTACCTTGTGGAAGATAGTTTTCCATCCTTCACTGTCTGTTGGTGAAACGCTGAACCATTTACCTTTTCGGTTTTAATGAATGACTGATTCTTAGTTGGAATTTGACTGGAACTTTGTATCATGCGCAGCTTTTTGATATTTAATTAATTAAATAGAGTAGATTAGGCTCGATAGCCAATTATAAACGTTGTAATACTCGACTTTTTCACGTGATATGTTTTCTTATGTGCAAGTAGAATTTTGTTACTCTTCCTCAATAAAGCGCTAGCTGGAACTTCAGCAATAATTAGTTTGTTTTTCCGCTCGGTGACATGAAATCAATTAATAAACGTTTTGCTTCCCAAGCTCTGTTGAATTATTAATACTTTTACAGTTTCGTTTTCAAACAACTTATGATTTTTATGACTGTTACAGTGAAAAGAAATACAAGTAAACAAAAAAGTCACCTACTCCCCTTGAATGATCTCATTAGTCTCCCCATTATTATTTCAAACTTTCAATGTTTCGTTGCTCAGTCTCTCAATTAAATAATAAATGACCCTACTCGTTTCCCTGATAATTCTGATCAAAAATTATCTTTACTTGATTTCTTTCTTTACCTTCTCTGCTAGCTCTTGTCGAACATCACAACTCTGTCCGCCCTCTTGGCGATTCGAATCACACTATAGTATATCTTGATATTTCTTTTAAGTCGCCTATTAGACAGGAACTTCCTATTCAGTAGACTTCTTTCTGTTACCAGCGTACTGATAAGGATTCATTTTATGACTTTCTTTGAGATGCCCCTTTGATTGAGGTTTTAACCTCCCTATTGAGAATTGGGCAAAAGATGTTTCTTTTTGAATTAGTGTCGGCATGGATTCTTTTCTCCCTTCTCGGAAATATTAGGTGTAAGCACAATCATCTTGGTTCACACCTACCCGTTCAGGAATCACTTTTTATTGTACAGCGTGATAGTTCCGTTCGCCACAGACACCTCATTGTGTCTGTTTGTAATAATTGTAAACATCTCCACAAAGAGGTTAACCTCTACCAAGTTTTCTTCTTGTGACTACTGGCGACTCTGTAATAGTGTCTTAAATAAGAGTAAGTCTTCTATCTCTCCCCTCTTCACTCAGTTTGAGGTGTTAACGTCTTCTGCTGTTAAAGCAGAATGTTTTGCTCGTAAATTCTCTTCAAATTCTACTCTTGACTCGTATCTTTGCCTGACTTTCCACTTAGAACTGAGTCTCTATTGTACAATCCATCGTTCATGCTTTCTGCTGTCATCTCTAAACTGTATCTGTACAAACCATGTGGACTCGAGAAAATATAAAGAAGTATCTGCAATGTTATTGGTCCTGACCTGTCAATTCGGCCTTAGTCACATTCCCACCGTCGTAACGTAGCTTCTCTGTGCCTTTTCCATAAATATTTTCATAGTGATTGCTTTGATGAGCTTTCTTTTTTGGTACGTAGACTTTACGAATTTAAGCACAGTACTAGAATGGCAGCTAGGTCTCATCATTTTAAAGTTGAAATTGCTAGATGTAACCGTAAGTTCTACGCTAATGGTTTCTTCTCTCGCACTTCTCGCTTGTGGAAGTCTCTTCTGGCTTCCCAATCAACTTTGATCTTCAAAAATTGAAACGAAATGTCAATCGTTATCTTTTGTCTTAATTCCTGTTCTTTTAATTTTTTCTCTCCTTAATAATTTTTCTCATATTCTCTCACATTCACTAACCTTTTGCGTTTTAATGGCTTCATTGCTTGGTGTGAAATGATTAAAAAAAAAAAAAACTTACTCTCATTATAAGGTCGCATTTTGTGATCGGCTCAATCTCAAAATTCACATCGATCACCATGAAGGCTGAATCTTCAGATGCACCGTTCATTTTGGTTATCGTTTCGGCATTGTATGTAAATTCATAAATGTTTCCAGGTTCATAGTTGAATTTGTTGTTTTCTGTAGTAACAAAAAGGAAAAACGGAAAATGTGGAAACGTCGCAATTACAACAAACAAGGCATTACAAAAACAACAAAATTGAAGATTTGAACATATGAAAAGATTTGATAAAATGTTACAGAAAATGACACCATTTCACCTGGAAGACCTCAGCTAATCACATCAATTTTGATCGATATTTTATTTTCACCAATAAGATAATCGAATAGCAGAATATTTAAATTTGATGAAATATTGTCTTAAGAATCAGATTTGGTAAGGTTTCACTACTACTACTACTACTAATAATAATAATTCTAATAAACTTGTAAAAACAGAAAACTCAATTGTCATGACAATCATCATATATCGCGTTTCCTTCTGATCAAAATAAGGTTCAGTTCAGTAAGTTTTAAGTTTGTAAAGGGAAATTAGCTGAATTTTTTCGCAAGAATTTCATTACCAGACATTCTGAGAAGCTTTTCGGTTCTCCTTATAATGTATATTTCAAATTAGCTTTTACCACCCCCCACACGCACACACACACATACACAGCGTATTTTTAGGAGACTTACTACCCACAACAAAGCAAGAGATAGTTGGTGGGAATAAGTAAATGAATAATAATAAAATTGACAATAAAGAAAGCTACGTACCCGAACAAGTTAGTGCACAATTCTTTTCTTCCGATGCATCTAGTTTGTAGATAGGACCTGCAGAACAGAAATATCTCACGGTTTAATTAAGCTACTTCTTTCTGTCTTGGTTGCACACATTGCATTCAAAGTATTTTGTTCCCACGGCTAACATTTGTTCACTCAATCAATTTCATTAATAAGTCATATTCGGATTAGTGATTTGAATAAATCAAACACTTATAGTTGTAATTATCATTCATGGTTCATATATCTGAAGCTGAATGTAGGCAGATAACTAGAAGATGATTAAACTTTTGAGAATAGCAAGAAATGTAACTATGTACAAAAGCAGGATGAAACAAATCTTCCTTTCAACCATTTACTCATGAAAATTTCATTACAATCTTCAGTGTATTGTCAATTTTGAAAAGTTTTACTATAATTTGGGCTGAGAAACTATTATTCTCATTTCGAAAAGAATGGTTATTAACTGTTGGAGTTATCACCAAAACGTTTGGTAAGAATCCATTCTTGAGGTGTCAGCAGCATATTTAATGATGTAGGAAAAAAACTTCGTTAGCGAAGACTTCCTTGTCACTTGAAATGATGCAAAATAAAAATGCATTTTGTATACATTTTGTTATTTTATTTTTGCGAGTCTCACGTGATTCCATTTCAGTTGATATTTCTTTTTATTCGACTTTGCTGGTTGATCAAAGCAGATTTCTTGATAATTAACCAAATAAATCATCATCATCATCATCATCATCATCATCATCATCATGTTGTTGTTGCTGCAGCCAAGTTAAATTCAAGATTGAGAATTGAATGTTATAAATTCCTTTCACCTCGCGGTGCTAAACAATAATAAATAAGGGCGATAAGTTGTTAATAGCAGATTCTTTTTTTTCAGATTAATCTAATTATTTAAATATTTCAAATTGGAATTGTCAATACCCATAGAACCGAGAGAGAGAGAGAGAGAGAGAGAGAGAGAGAGAGAGAGAGAGAGAGAGAGAGCAAAACAAAAATTTCCAATCTGTTTCTAGTAGGCACAGTATTGTGAAACTGGTAAAAAGTCTGATCTATACTGAGACAGGAGATGTGTGAGGAAAACGTACCCTCCTTTCAGATTGCATCACTGTATTTTGTTCACAATAAGATGTTACGCACGTCAGTTAAGTGTTTGAAAAACGTCGATTTTATGAATAGAGAAAAATTGTGTTTCACATTTTCTGTGAAAGTTACATTGGAATGCATTTGTACAGTAAAAAGGAAAGAAACTCTTTACCTGCTTGGCTTGTGGTTACAAGAAAAGCGAACAGCAAAAGCTTAGCAGAATCCATTTTGGTCACTGTTGTTACTGATGTTGTCACAGCACCAGGAGTCATAGACTGACGACTCAGTATCACTTGTTCTCTTTTATAGGTCTTTCATACAATGGCAGTTCTAAAGTTCATGGCGCCCTAATTACGGCTGACCAAATTTGAGAAGATAACGTTCCCAAGCGAAACAATTATTGTCACCACCACTAATACCACCACCGCCACCACCACTATCAGAATCCACATCGCCAAGCCTCTATATTGACATCTTCCCACCAAATTTACCCTCTCTGGCCGAAATGCCATCATCATCATTAATACTAGTTCAAAACAATGCATGGTATTTTTATTCAGATTATCCATTGAAAAAAAATCGATTAATGATATTACTGAGCTGGGTGATTGAACTGAATTAGTCTTTCACATTTGGTATTGCTTTTTTCTTATCATTTTGATTTTGTTGTATTTTTTCCTAAATTACAAAATGAATCGAGTTCTTAATGAACGCAACAACATATTAGAATGAATTCTTGGATAGACGCCGTAGCATTTAACTAATTATTTAAACTCAGCCCAAACCATTTTTTTGAAAAGTTGATCTTTAATTAGTGATAAGTTAAGATTCTGAAAATGCTGCGAATACATATTCACATTTTTGTTTCCTAAATAAATATTGGTTACCTGCAAGCATTTTCCCCCGATTTCCATTTTTTATATTAAAATCTAAAATTGTCTGATAAAGAGAGTTTCTTTCTGTTTCCCACTCATTTAACATTCAGATTTATTTCATTCGTTTGTCTTGTTTTACTTCATACTAGAACTGGTGTTTGCTATTTCTTCAATTTAACAATGAAACCTATTATCCACTTGATTGTTTCTCGCTATTATACGTATTTTCAAAATCACTTTTGTGTTAAAATTGTTGCTTTTGTGTTTTCCCAGTATTTTCCGATAGACTACTTAACCAACATGGACAAATGTATTATTATTATTATTATTATTATTATTATTATTATTAATAATAATAATAATAATAATAATAATAATAATAATAATAATAATCATTGATGATTACCAGTCGAGAAACATTACATATTAATTCTACCCACAGATATGAAACGGTAAACATGACCAGGTTGTATTTTCTGTTTGCCTTACGTCATTTTTGTTTGAAATTTACCTGTTGATTCATTGTCATGAACCCCTTCAGCTCAACCAATTTATGACACCCAACCACATAGAAAGAAAGAAACACTATTAAAAATGAATTAATTTCGTTTTCAGATGAATATATTAAAAATGAAGTTTGAATATTTTAATATTAAACTGAAATGAATGAAATTGGATCTTTTCTTCATTCAATATTTTTGATTTGAGAATTGGAATAACAAGATAATTTTTATTTTGCCTGTCTGTAACAGCAATGTTAACTCCGTATCAGAAAATAGAATAATTTCAATTCACCATGTCGGACATTAGGTGTTTGAGTCAAAAAATGTTGAATTCAAATCAAAATCGAAAGATACAAGGATTTCGAAATTGGCATTTTAAGAAAAACGACTGAAACGAACAAACCGGGTTGTTGTTGTTGTTGTTATTATTATTATTATTATTATTATTTGTGTATGTTTTGTTTCCTGCTTTGTATCATGTAGAGCCGATCTCCTGGACAATCTGTATATTGTTGTTACCGGGGACACTGTTAGTAAAATTGTCCATTCCTTTTCTCACGAGACCCAGAGCTCCGATTACTATTGGTACAGCCTCAGTCTTCATTCCCTATATCCTGTCAATCTCGATTTCCAAGTCCTTGTATTTGGACAATTTCTCGATAATTTCCATGGAGGTTTTCCTCTCAGATTGTACTAACTGTTCACTCCTCACACTGAAAGACATGTAGATGTGAACGTCAATTTCTATTATCTATTCCTACAAACAGTGGAAGTCATTTTGCATCTCATTTGTCGACGTTGCAATTGAAAGATTTTCATTCATCACTTCAATTTTGAAAATTGCTGCAGGTATTGTTTCTTGAATTTTACCTGTAGTGTAAAAGTGAATACCTGTAGTGTAAAAGTGAATACTTAGCTATTTGGCTAGTTATTTATTTTTGTTTTATATGGAAATTGATATATAAAATATTGACAGTCAGATTTCAATCACTTTTCAAGAACATCATCGACTTAATATTATGATTAATCACATTGGTACTTAAGCAACAAGACTTCGTTATAAGACAACGAATGCCGTATTCGTCAAAACTTTTAAAACATAAAAAGTGAAAGTAATTTTTTATATATTACTATTTTAAAATATTGTGCTAAGTGTTATGTGAATAAACACTGTAATTAACCATGATTATGCTTTGTTTTGATTTTTTATACTTATGGGGATTTTGGGGGGAATTAGATGAGGTAATCGTTATTGCTGAAGAAATTAAATTTTGGGATTTGGGAATTTTTCCAACTAAGAAGAATAACCTTACAATAAACATTTTCTAAAAAGTTTTTGATTTATTACAAAAAAGAAAAAAATCTAGAAGCCATAACATAAAAAATCCAAATTACCATATTTAAATATGACATTTTATGACAATAAAGAAAATGACATAGGCGCTACTGGCCTGTTTTTGCTTTTTAATTGATGAAGAAGAGTTAAAAATAAATACTCCATGCCACGAGGGCATTGCTTATTATGATGGACAGTATCAATTAAATAAGCCGTTCCACTTATTCAACTTGACACTAATTCAAACACTTCACTGATATCAGCCTACTGATTACTTAGCGAAGAACAAAGGCCTTTAGTCCAATAGAATGAGATTACAGTAAATGTTTTTGACCATTCAAAAAGTGCAACTTTAAAATCAGATCCCTACATAAAGTATTTGAAATCTGTTTATCTGTTGATTAATCAATGGGCCTGTTTGTTAACTTTGCCTTAGTCAGTTTTCGAGTTCAAACCAAAGATCAAATTCCAAATGTGCACCCAGTTTGAAAGGTAGGCTATACAGTCTAGATAACTGTAACTGTTATTCTTGTAAAATTTATATTATGTAAGAGTTTCTTGAATAAAAATGAAAAGCACACACCTTTATGCTGGTAAGACATTTAAATATTTTCTCCCGTCAGGAAGAAAATATTTGGGGAAACATCGGAGAAAAGTTACAGCGTAAAGAATCGCAATCGATGAAAATTTCTTCAGCTGGATTTTCTCATTTTCCTGAAAGTTGTTAAATATATGAGTAACCAAAAGGCAAATTTCGACGCATTAAGATTATACGGCGATACATTAGGATAGAGCGCTTTAGGATCAGAGGGAGTAGTACACTTGCGTATATTAGGATAGAGAGTGATGGCATCTGTAATTGACAACAAATTTCGCTTATTATTTTAGTAAGCGACAAAAACTTTATTTTTATATATCACGCCTACGCCTGTTATGTCTCAATATAAAACGGATGTGACTGCTATTCAGCAATTTATCAAGCATAGATTTGTCTGGCACCAAATCAAAATAGTGGAACATTCAGTGAATATGGAACTCACTACACTAGCTAATTAGATGGTGCGAAAGCTGGCTAATTTCCACACGACCGGAGTCAGCCTAAAAAGTCTTAGTTTAAGCTATTTTTTTAATTCTAGATAATCTATATTTGTTCATATAATAGGATTGTTCATATAATAGAATATTCATAGGATTCTAGTATTTTCAACTATTTTTATTTTTATACTTTATGCTGGCCTAGAGTCATACCATTTGCGTGTCTGGTGCGATTCAAATTCATTGCAAGAGCAGTAATCGGTGAGGTAAGCTTAATAAGGAACGCCTTTAGACAAACGTTGTTTCTCCAGTTGAGCCAGATGAAAATGAAGACAGAAGAAGAAGCATGTGACACACAAAGGAAAACAACTTTACTGTAGCAACCTCTCGTTTGGTATTTTCTCAACTTTTCACCGAATCTTTGTGAATACAAGCCGAGCACTTTGACTTTAGTCCAAATCAGCTATTAGTTCTAATTTCATCCACTGTGGGGACAGTTGTCTAGATTTGTCTGGCGTTTTTTTTTAATAGTTCGTTTAAAATGGAGGTGAAAAGTATTTTAGACTTTAACATATTTATTTGATCTGCAGTGATTTCAGACAGCTTTTACTTGCTGTTGGATTTATTTTTAAACATTTTACCGAATTTTTTGGAGAAGAGAAAAACAGCAACAACAATAAAACAATGACATGGATTTTAATACTTGACCCTTCTCACGACTGTATTCATGGTTGCAAACGCCAAAAGTGGCATATCAAGAGTGCCCCAGTATTGGGAACGAGTCGGGGTGAAGAGGAGGATGAAGCACAGTGGGAGGCAGCTAGAAAGTCGAAAGGTCTTGTATTGTGTGGGTGAAAGCGCACAATACAAGACCCAATAATTACATAGGAGTCAGCCTGGTGTTTTAATTGGTTTGAATGTTTATGTCGATGACCAACCAGAAAGGCAGCATGGTAGTAAAAATAACTGCGGCAAAAAGAAAGCTAATAAAGCCAATATGATCTTGTGTGTCATACAGACCACTCGTTGCTTGATCTCTATTTCCTTCATGCAGAAAATGATTTGAACTGACACTGATATATAGTTGAAAGGATGTCATTCATCAAGTGATGAGATGCTTTAGTTATCCACTAACATGAACAATTGTTTTATTTCGTTTTTAGACCATGACAATCGATAACAATGAATGTGAGCGAAAAAAACAAAGCAAAAACAACAAAAAAGTTATTTTAATACTCTTAATAATCATTTTTGCACAACACATAACATTTCTGTGAGGAACCTTCTCATTCTCTGTTATTATACTTTATTAGTTAATTATAACAATCGTTTAATTTTCATGCCACTGTTTTCTTAGATTCCAAAGTAGTAAGCATTGATAGACACCGTTTTCATTATTCATTAAACGGATAACCATTGTAGTGCATTATCTCTCTACGTCGGATTCAATGCCAATATTAGAGTCAAATATTCTTAAAATATTCCTAAGACCCAAATCAGTGCTTTTTCATGTCGTTTTTGCTAAATTTGAACTCTTATATCATCGAATATCTTTATAATCTGGAATAATCATGTAAGTTGAAACATTACTAGTACTACTACTGCTGACGTTACCATACATTGATCATGTATGGAAATGTCAGTAGTAGTAGTATCTTGCTCGATTTCATTGTCTCGCCCCTCACTACGGCTTTTCGATGTTCCTTCAGCCATGCTCTTAGGGGACGGCCTGTTTCAACTTTATCACAACTGCAATGAATCGAGTACACGCAGTTCTTGATCATATTCTCCTCCTTGTTAGGCTTTACTCTGTAGAGATTTCTCCGTAGTGTGGAACTGCTTCTGAATATTGTCTTGGTGTCGTATGGACCGCAGAACTTCTGAATCTTTCCCAATAAGCCCTTGGCGTAAGGTAGACAGACCGTGGCAATTTTCCGATCTTTCTCATATTACACATATACAACATTAATGTATACTCATATAAAAGTCTACTTTAATCTGTCTAATGTAATTTATCTCTTCGGGAGCTGTTAGGGCCAACAAAGCAACAAAACATGACAGACTCTTTATACGGTCTCATTAAGCTCTTTAATCTATTAGGTCATAGGGAATATAGACAAAAATAATCTAAATGACCGTTTGAAAAAATAAAGATAACGGACATTTTTACTGCAGTCTCCATTGTTTATGATACTAGGCGTTAATTAAATTACTTTAATTATATATATATATATATATATATACGATATACGATGCAATTTATACAATTGAAATGCACCGAAACGTTTCGGTGCATTTCAATTATATAAATTCTAACGTTCATATATATATGAACGTTAGAATTTATATAGTGTTTTCGTGCTCATTGCATCGTATATCGTATATATATATATATATATATATATATATATATATATATAAACAGAAAGAATAAACCTTAGTGATCGGATGCTTTATAATCTATGGTTATATTTTCCTAGGTTTTGAAAGCCAATCATTCTTATAACGGTTATTGTCTGTGAGTGCCCGAGGTTTTACCTTACTTTGAGTGACTTTTGTTAAACATATTTCGACTCGTGGGATATGTCTTAGTTTCTGACAAAAATGTCTTCGGAAAGTTACAATTTAACAAGTGTAGACTTGAAATGGAACAGCAATTTGATAATATCATATAAAGTATAGAGGGGTACTGAATAAATTTAGTCTCTCTCAAAGTTCACCAGTTTCCTCTTATATGAAAATCCAAAAATAGGGAAAAGGAAATAAAACAGCTAAAATGTTGAATTCAAACAAAATAAATCTCAAAAACAGGTTTTCGTTTTGCTTTGTGTCTTTGAAATTGAATAGCATCAAATTCTAAAAGCCTAGATCGACTCATTGTTCAGAGATTTATTGTAACTTATAAAACAATAATCAAGTATATAATATTTTAGTTTTGGTGAGAGTTTATCAAGTGGAAGAACTTAGGAAATTGTATGTCAAAGACATAACAAAAAACTGACATTTCATACGCGCATATGTATGAAATGCTACCGACTTTCTATTGTTTCCGCTAGTTCAGTTTTAACATGTGAAAAAAATCTCCAGCCCAAATGAGCATGATCAATAGGATTTGTCTGTTTAAAAAAGAATGATATTCGAGCAAATACTAGCGATTCTGTCAACTGATTGGATTTTAAGTGAACTGATGTTGAGTCATGCCGTTTCGGTGACTCTTCACAGTTTCCTGATATTTGTAGGTGCAGGATGTTGCATGTGAATAGACCTCTTCACCACGTTTCATAAATGTCCAATTGAACTCATGTTCAGTGAACGTAATAGACACACTATGCATAGGAAGTTGCCAGAATGCTCCTCGAATCAATTCTGGGTAACGTGGAACCAATAAGACGATATATTACGCTGCTTGAATAACCTATCGTTGTTGAAGTATATGGAGTCCACGAATAAGTTCAAATGCCCGCGAAACAGCGCAACATAGTGGTCACCGGTGAATGAAGTGCTTATAAAAAGTAAACCGATAGGAAGTCTCAGAGAATAACAAATATTGTGAAGTATGAAGGCGACAACTGTACCCGTTATTAATGGCACGCATGGAACCTCCTGAAAAGTCTTTCGAAGAAGTTGTCAGATTTGAAGATCCAACTGAAACAATCGTTGAATATTTTTAAAACATTCGAAAAAACGAAAAGGCAAAAACTAAAGGAATTAAAGAGATCACATAGAGTAATATGATAAAGAAACAAAAGATAAAGTGTTGGTATTTGTAGACGAAACTGCAGAACAAAACCACGAGAACACCACCGAAACACCATGGAATGGAAAGACCACCAAGCCTGCATGGTGCCTTTTTGACAGATAGTGTCCATAGTCTCTTCGTTGGTGTTCGTCACATCCTACAGACTGACATAAATGTAACCGTGAGTCATTGGACCATACCATACGTTGCCAGTCCTCCAGGGTCCAATTAGTGATGTCACAAGCACAGGTGACACATTATCCATTATCGTGGTGTTAACAGAGGCACCCTGGTGATACTTCTGCTTCTATATATAATGGATGATAAAAACATTTAACTGAGCAGCTGTATATGAGTCTGGTACCTCCGGCATAGGATGTAATTTGAGATGTTACTGCAAGCAATTGTAGCTAGACACTGCTAGTCAAGATCATTAAGGGCTCATGTTCTCGGTAGGCGGTAATGCCATTAGATATTCCCGGATATTAACGTGACACAGTAGATCGAGGAATTTTAAATGTACACAAAATTTCAGAGAAGAAATCTCAAACATACATCAATCCAGTTACATTTGATGCATCAGTGTCAATAAGTATTTGGATAGATTTTCAATGACGATAGATTAATGGCTGTGTGTATGAAAAAAAGTGCATTTTGACAGATTTTAAAGCAATCATATTTTTACACAGGCAGATGAAAAGTTCTTGGCGCGAGTAACGAACCCAAATCAATATATCAGAAATCAAATTTCAGGTTAAAGATTTGAGGAAATGACTCAAGGGAAAATTGTGCAAAAAACGCTCGTATTTATCTGTGTCAAGTAAAATATTTCTTAAGATTTTTCCATGGTGAAATTAAAGAACATTTGGGAGAGCAAACAACATTTCTGTGAGGAACGTTCTCATTCTGTATTACTATTTATAAATTGAAAATAGTTCTTTTAGACAACGCTTCTTAATCATTTTGGACAACACATAACACTTCTGTGAAGAACGTTCTTATTCTCTGCTAGTATTCTAAAATACAAAATAGTCCTTTTACACAACTCTTTATTATCATTTTTGCACAACACACAGCATTATTGTGAGGAACGTTCTTATTCTGTGTTAGTATTAAAAAATTGAAAATAGTCCTTTTAGACAACTGTTCTTAATCATTTTGCACAACACACAAGATTTCCGTGTGGAACGTTTTCAGTTACATCTAAGGAATTGAAAATATTCTATTAGAGAAGTCTTCATAATCATTTTGCACAACACAAAATTTCTGCGAGGAACGTTGTCATTCTCTTTTACTATTTATAAATTCAAAATAGTCCTTTTAGACAACTCTTCATAATCATTTTTGAACAAGACGCAACATTTCTGTGAGGAACGTTCTCATTCTGTGTTACTATTTACAAAGTGAAAATAGTCCTTTTAGACAACTCTATAATCATTTTGCACAAAGCACAACATTTCCGGGGAGAACGTTATTATTCCCTGTTAGTAATGATAAATTCAAAATGTTTTAGACAACTCTTTATGATCATTTTTGCACAACATACAACATTTCTGTGAGGAACGTTCTAATTCCTTGTTAATATTCATAAATTCAAAATATTACTTTTAGACAACTCTTTATAATCATTTTTGCACAAAACACAATATTTCATCCTCCGTTAGGATTCATATATTCAAAATTTTCCGTTAGACAACACTCCATAAACATATTGCACAACACATAACATTCCAGCGAGGAACGTTCACGTTCTCTGTTAGTATTCATAAATTCAAAATAGTCATTTTAGACAATTCTTCATAATCATTTTTGCATAACAGCCAACATTTTTCTGAGGAACATTCACATACTCTGTTTGAATTCATATATTCAAAATGACCTTTTAGACAACTCTTTATAATTATTTTTGCACAATACACAACATTCTTGTGAGGTACCTTCTCATTCTCTGTTAGTATTCATGAATTCCAAATGTCCTTTTAAACAATTCTTTCGAATGATTTTTGCAAAACACCCCGGATTTTTGTGATGAACATTCTCATTCTCTGTTAGTATTCATGAATTCAAAATAGTTCTTTTAGACAACTCTTCATTTTTGTGAGGAACGTTCTCATTGTCTTTTAGTATTCATAAATTCAAAATAGGCCTTTTTGACGAATTTCTTAATCGTTATTGGACAACACGTAATATTTCTGTGAGCAATGATCAGTTTCTGTTAGTTTTCATAAATTAAAAATAGTGCTTTTAGACCACTCTTCATAATCATTATTGGACAACACGCAATATTTCTTTGTGGGATGTTCTTATTCTCTGTTAGTATTCATATATTCAAAATAGTCTTTTTAGACTACTCTTCATAATTATTATTGAACAACACCCAATATTTCTGTGAGGAACCTTCGATTTTTCTGTTCGTATTCATAAATTCAAAATAGTCCTTTTTTACCACACTTCATAATCATTATTGAAGGACACGGAATATTTCTTCAAGGAACGTTCGCATTCAATTTTTAGTATTGACAAATTAAAAATAGACTCTTTAGACCACTCTTCATATTCCTTATTGGACAACACAGAATATTTCCGTCAGGAACGTTCTCATTCTCTTTTAGTATTCATCAATTCAAAATTGTCCGTTTAAACTACTCTTCATACTCATTATTGGACAACACGCAATATTTCTTTGAGGAACGTTCTCATTCTCTGCTAATATTCATAAATTCAAAATAGCCGTTTTAGACCACTCTTCGTAATCATTAATGGACAACACGCAATATTTCTTTGAGAAACGTTAGCATTATCTGTTAGCATTCATAAATTCAAAATATTCTTTTTAAACCACTCTTCATAATCATTCTTGGACAACACGCACTATTACTGGAAGGGACGTTCTCATTCTCTTTTATTATTCATAAATTCAAAATAGTCCTTTTAGCACACACTTTATGATTATTATTGGACAAAACTCAATATTTCCGTGAGGAACTTTCGCATTCTCTGTTAGTATTCATAAAATCAAAATAGTCTTTTTAGACCACTCTTCACAATCATCATTGGACAAAATGCAATATCTTTGTGAGGAAAGTTCCCATTCGGTGTTAGTATTCATAAATTCAAAATAGTTTTTTTAGACCACTCTTTATTATCATTATTGGTCAACACGCAATATTTCCGTGAGGAACGTTCGCATTCTCTGTTACTCTTCATAATCATTATTGGACAATACGCCATATTTCTGTGAGGAACTTTGTCATTCTCTGTCAGTATTCGTAAATTTAAAATTGTCCTTTTAGACCACCCTTCATAATTATAGTGGATAAAACGCAATATTTCTGTGAGGAACGTTCGGATTCTCATTTAGTATTCATAAATTCAAATTAGTCCTTTCAGACCACTCTTCATAATCATTACATAGTCCGTTTAGAAAAGTTTTCATGATCATTTTTGCTCAACACTCAACATTTCTGTGAGGAACGTTCTCATTCTTACTTAGTATTCTTTAATTCAATGTCGTTCTTTGTTAACTATTAACATCATTTACTGCATATTTTCATATTATCTTATCTGAACATTAATTCATTTCACTTCTTTAGATAAATTATTAAACATGTAACCAGAAATAACAGAAATTGGGTTGAATTTATGATCATAGTTTTGATGTATATATTAATCAGCGTTGAAAGAGCTTTCGAAAGATATAAAACTTGACTATATTTGGAGATGTGAAAATTTTATCATATAGTGACAACTACCAAAATTCGCCATTTTGAAGTTGGCTCAACCCACTAAAACCCTTGCAACTCAAGCCACAAGCAAAATTCTATGACAGAATTTTGAACACATCCTGACATAAGGCAGACATGTTTGTTATCAAATTTAAAAAAAGAAAGAAATAAAGATATGTTTATTGAGAAATTGAAGGTCAAATGTTAAGGCAAATGCTAAAGTAACTTGTTTGACCTTTAAAGAAAAGATACATAGATCACGTTTTAGATTCATCCAAGTACCTTGAAATGGTGTATAATTTACTTTTGCGTGTGAAAAAAAATAACTGAGATTATTATCTATGTGACTATTTTTCAAAATTCATCTTTTTGGCAAGGGTCATATCCCAGGAACCCGTTGACCTAGAGATGTAAAATAGGTACCATGCAATTTCTATCATGAAACTCTACAAGTGTACCAAATTTGAAAGCAATTCGTATTGGTGATAGCCAGACCATTGTTGATTTGACACGGAATGATTCCACAGCAAATGCCAATCGAGTTACCTACCATCTGTTGACCTGACAAGGTCTGTCCCAATGATTAATCTACTTCATAACAATCTTTTTACAAAACCCTTCATAATCATTTTGACAGAGTAAAACAAAAGCAAACATTTTATCTTTTGTTTCTTTATCATCTTACACTTTTTATCTCTTCAATTCCTTTAGTTTTGCTTTTTCGCATTTTCGAATTTAAAAAAAAATATTCATCGATTGTTTCTGTTGGATTTTGAAATTCGACAACATCATCGCAAGGATTTTCAGGACATTCCATGCGTGCCATTAATAATGAGTACATTTGTTGCTTTTATACTTCACACTATTTGCTATTCATTGTTATATCCGGCTTACTTTTTATACTACTTTCTTTGTAAGATTGCACAGTCGATTGCACAATTCAAAAGAGACAGAAATGAAACTGTCAATATTATAAGTGAGTAAGAATGTAGATTGTCTTATTTCCGTCTCATCTTTGCATAATCAACATATTTTACCGAATACTGAATCTTCAGTTTGTTCTTATAGAATTATTTTGGATTTGCCACAAATAGTGACGTAGTTTATCTCTTCAAATATCTTCTTCCGGTCCCCGTGTTAAAGTTTAGTTTATGTTGTGATATTTGCATGCAGATCTTTTCCTTCCCAATTTTGACTTCTCGGTTTGAAGTTATCTGAACAGTTATACTCTCGTCGGTTTTGATGTGTCTTCTGCCTTCCAGAACTAGTCTTTCATTCTTCGGACTTTGTCCAGTTTTCAATTCTTTCGATAGCAGAGTTGATACAATCCCTAATGCTAACAAGGTTTTTTTCTTTCCCCCTTCCTTTTCCTCTACTGTCTATTGATGCCATCCCACGGATTTTCATCAAATACATTGTTATATGATCCATATTTTGCAATTTCTTCCATTTAGCATCATTGCTATAGCTGAAAGGAAGACGATATGTAGTCTTTTTAGGGAAATGCCTCTTCCTATGTTGACGATGTGTAAAGATTGCTCCCCTTAAGTAAGTTTTACTCTAATTGTCTGTTGGATTTGTTTTGGATCTCATCACTTGCCTAAATATGCTCAACATTCTAATATCAGAGATTGAGGTATCATATCAATGTAAGTAGAGGACATAAACAATAAAAATGACTTTTGCCTAGTAATGATTACCGTAGCCATTCTTTGCTTGCAACTTTAATCTAGAAGCGATGAAACCACTGTATAATGAACCGGTGTTGAGAAAAAGCCATATATCTATCTCTTCGATCTTCTTAAATGAAAATAAATCAGAAATCAGGATGAAAACAGAATTCTGAAAAGCAACTGAATATCAAATGATGGGCGTACTGAGTTAGTCCCGAAAAACATGCCAAACGATGTATCTGTTGCTTACACAGGCTTGCCGAAAAAATACATTAAGAATGCCGGAATAACTTGGGGATGTATACTTGAGTTTTAGTCCCCTACTTACATTAGAATATTTTCCTGTTACTTCTGTTGATTCATTTTTCATTTTATAGGATTCAATGCCAGTTTAACTCTATATGAGAACTTATGTAATATTTGCTTTCTTTCTTCTAAAATAATTGCATTTTCGGGGAAACCGTAAAATAAATAATTGGACGATTCATGAAGAAAAATGAAATTGTTGAAGGAATATGTAGAGAAGTACAGACAAAATTCTCATCAACGAATTAATAAGGTGAGGTGTGGTCCGTTAAAGGTGATTGTCTGTAGATGGGAAGGGATTATTTTTGAGTTATAAAACCACTACAGTAATTAGCACTAGTTATGATCATAATGTAAATACTATAAACATGTATATGTGGCATAAATAAATATATACTTAAATAGATAATCAAAATAACAAATATATTAGATTTCTCACAGCTATTTTCTCACGCACCCGTCTTTATTTACAATTGAAAAGCCCACCATCGCCTCCAAGCGGTCACTTTGAGAACTAATACGACTCGTTCCGCTAAGCCCGCAAATTTTGAAATACATCGCTGACAAATTGAAAGTTGTTTTCCTGCATAACTTTTTTTTTTAATTTTGCCTGCAGCCTTTGTCCGTTGCATTGGGGCTGGGGGGTGTCTGTAGATAAGAGGTTTGTCTGTAATTTATTATGTTGTTTACCTAACAGGTATGATTAGGAATGGTCACGCAACTCATGTTAATAAACATGACTTACGAAAACATGGTTAAACTGTGCACAGCTTTAATATTTATTTTCATCAAATACTTGTTTAGTCTTAACAAGTTTAGTCTTTAGTAAGTTGAAACATTTTTAGACAACGATAGACTAAAATAAATGTTCATCTATTAAGTAAGAACATTTGTTGAATGATCTATATAATTTTATTAACTAAATTGAAATTCAATGGACTTGCCATTTACAAAATTTAAAGAAGTTACTTTTTCAGGCATCGAATGTATAAGATCTGCTATCATATAGTCTGGAATATCTAATATCTAAGCAAACTGCACTGAAACCAAGAAACAAAATTGATTTTCTATGTATCTCATCCAAACTGTCCAAACAGGATTTTTTGTAGCGGAAATTCATTACCAAGAATTGATTAATAGCATACAACTCTGCCCTCCCTGAAAGAGATGGTCTTTTATTCAAATATATCTCAGTGAAGAATTGAAAAGGTTCTCTCATATAGAATAGATATGTATTTTTCTTATTAATTCCAGAAACTTTAAAAACTTTGATTTCCTACATCACGTTGTTCAACCATAATTATTGGTTCTTTAAACACTTATTAGTTTCCCGTGTTCAAAACCTGAGTACAGTCGGACACATTCAAAACTCGAAAGTTCTGTATATCCTTTCACTTACCCATTGCATTGAATGTTGGCTGGTTTAAGAAGTGCTTCCCTTCTGACCGCTCGGCAATAATAAAGGATATGATAAATAGGCTATATTCCTGTTCTTGCTTTCTTTTCATCACATTCGGCTAGATCTATTGGAAGATGAATTAGTTTTCGATTTCCTGTCATAAAAAGAACACATTTCTGAGGGTCTAGATCGACCAGAAAGAAACGAACATGTCTCTTTCCCTTCATTAGTGAAGTCACGACATAGTCACGACGCAGGATGGCGCATAACATCGTCCCTTTTAGGTAGTAGAGAACCTCGAATGAAGCTACATTCATTATTGAGAAAACTTCATGAAAGTGATATATTGAACAATAAGGTAAAAACGTTCTAATTGAAAAGCTAGTTTATAGCTATAGAATCTCTACTGAGTTTAGTAAAATTGGAAATTGTGTACGTGAAAGAAATGGGAAATCAGCAATATTGGTTGTTCATTTAAATAATATTCTCCAGAATTATATTAGAAACTTTGTGTATTCGAAGACAGGTCTCTACGACACTAACAACTGGTAATATTGGAAGAAAACCAGTTTTATAAGCTCGTTCCTTTATTTTTTAATTCGTACATAATAATCAGGATAAATGTGACGTTCGGAAGCTACAACGACGTCATTTGAATTTCTTATTTCACGCACTTCCCCCCAACACGTATATAAGTGCATATTTTGCTCATGAAGAAAAAGTTTCGATGTTCTCAGTATCATTAACCGAATATACTTATGACATTAAAAAATAAATTTCTTCTGAAACAAATTCATCTCAAATGTAAATGACAAAAAAAAAACAAATCCAAATTGGTTTGCTCGATAGAATTTATTACTTAATAAATAATCACTATTAACATTTTGCACTCAAAGGATAATATTTCACTGGTTACATTAAATCGTCTTCAAATCTGAAAGACAAAAAAATAAAGACCATTGAACATTTTTATTTTCAATGAAATTTATGTTGACAAAAACATGATCTGCACTCCTACTGACACAAAAATTAAAATTGTATTTTTCTCAGCATATTTTATTATTAACTAATGATATGCAGTCAAAGTTGCCGTTGAAATCTGAAATTAATATTTTCAATGCAAACTGACCGAGACAAATTGCCCTAAAAATAGATCAAAGCTTTATACTGCATTTATGACAAGGTAATTAAAGTTTTGGCAATTGTAGATAATTTTTCAAATGAAGCCCAAAATCGGCGTTTATGTAATAAAGACAATATTTTTGACCAATGGCGGATATAGCAGCTATTTAGTTGCTTTTGTTTCGCAATAAAAAAAGGTTATATTGAAAATAACTGGCATGAATTTACGTTGGATGAGGTTCATGAGTTGCTATCCTGATGAGTATTCTTTTTGAAAACACAAAAAATTGGAAATATTTTTATCTGGAAAGATTAACCAACAACATTCTGATCGATGAAACAATAATAATTGTTTGAATAATAACAATGCAAGAGAATTGTCTTGCTCAATTAAAAGAATGATATGGGAATGATGCGAAAGAAACGCGATTTACCTTCTTGGTTGGATTTGGATTTGGGTCGTTCAGATAATCCTGGGACACATGACTGGCATTGACATATAAACTCCTTTGTTCTCACATTTTCTCATATAGAAGGCTGTTACATAGCATAAGTCGATTGATGTGGCCTTTGAAAATGATAACTGCATGGCACAAGTCTTGTAGAATTGGTCAGGATTTACCTAAACATAAAATTAGTTTAACATATTTTTACTTATTCAATAGATAAGAGAATTTGTAACGGAATTTATAGCATTAATCCATAAAACGATAATTAAATATGGATTAAGCCAAAGTATTATTAGAATCTAAGAAATTCTGAGAATTTCATGACACTCACCTGACGCCCATATTGAAAACTGGTGCAATATGTTACTACACCGTCAGTAATCAATTGATATTTGTCAAGCAAAACTCCATTTTGTAAAACCTATTTGTTGCACACAAACTGAAGCCACAACAATTACTGAGATTTTGTAGCTTTAAACCTTGAAAACTTTTATCATTACGTCTGTACACTTGTAAAATCTAGCATAGTCACTGGTATGGGAATAAAATATAAGCGAATTGTTAGGAAATCTATTAATCATTTTTTCTGGAAATAAAAAGAATGTTTCTGATGATATTTACGACTTGATGATGAGAAACAAAGAAAATGTTGAACACTTGGGAATCTTTCAACAATTATAGATTTTGTTGTATTTTCTAAATGAGAAGAATTTGTTGGAAATATTAGAAGAGATTATATATTTGGAAATCGTAATGTCCACAAATCTTTCTTAAAAGAAAAAAAAGATGGTAGCTATTTACCTGTTTGAAACAGTAACGGAATGGCGAATCAGATTGTAAGAAAAAAGTGTGCACAATCTCTGTTCTCTGGAACCATGGGTTGGGGGGCAAAGTTACGATGAGATCTACATTGTCTGAAACTGACCACGACTGGGCAAACTTTTCCAAATCGTTGGTGTATCTGTTATTAGACATGAGCATGTCGTCTTCGGGTTCGTTGTTGTAGTTACCGAAAAGACCAGCCATTTTATTGAAATACCAACCGCTGATTTGCACGGTGTACAGTTGGATATCGTGGTCACACATTACTTTGTAGCCTCGCTTGCTTTCCACAACGATCAAGTTGTCTTGACGAGTGACTGTGGCATCGGTAAGTTTCAGCGGCAATTTCACCATCTGACGATTGTAGAATACCTTTCAAGACAAAGAATAGTAGCCATTTATATCGAATAATAATAATAAGAAGAAGAATGAAGAGAATGGATAAGTCTTTTACTGAGAATAATGATGACAGGCGAAGAATAGATGTCTACCTTGTTGTTTGGGAATATTTCCACTTGTTCATTATGAGCCGTTGTCAGGCTGAGCGATTTCAATGTTTTTGCTCTACGGTCTGCGTCAAAGTTAGTTGGCCAAACACTGAAATTACCATCGACAAAGTCACGTGCCAAGAGGTAGCTGCATGTAGCCTTGTAATTGAGATGACGTCCATCAAATGTAGTGATGTGCTGACCAGCGAACAGAGTGGCCTCAGCTGAAAATAAACCAGGAAACTTTCTCATCAGTAAAGAAAATAACAAAGAACTAACATTCCGCACATATAAAGTCAGACTGTCTTTGCAAATATCAGCGTCTCTACAGGTCATTAAGAGCGATATAGCTCGGTCAAAGGCTTCGATTTGTTCAAAAAGTAAATGTTGGCAAGTCAGTCGGATTCTCTACCTTTGATAGTGGCTAAATGAGCAGAATATGCTGGAAAATTCTCGGCTCGGTCCATTTCATAAAGTCAGTATTTCAATGACCAAACATGAGAACTCTTCCTTGTATTAAACCAGATATTTTTTTTATTCATCGTCTTAGGAATTTAATGCGATGATAATGGAAGTCTTCAAATATCAATAATTATATTTGTTGTCAATTGGAAAAAGAAAAAGCAATTATGATGGAAAAAACATCTGGAAATGCGACGTACCTTTGAATGGAGGAATATAATCGTAGAGGTCGGAAGAAGGTTTCATCATGTAGTAAATATCCCAAACATTCAAGTCGATATTTGGCATAAGGTTGCTCAATTTCATCACAGCCCGTTCTAGATCTTCCACACTCGACATGAAGTGGTTGTAGGCGTATTTGGCAGCACCAAAGCGAATCTCAACAATGATCTCTCCACGTTTCGGGTCGAAAATCAAAGTATTCATGCCAACATCAGTGACGATGTCCTTGATTTCCTTGATTTTCTCAGCACCAAATGTGTACAAGGTCTTTTTCAGTCCCAACACGTTGTCTCTAACATCCCAGTAATTGTACGCCCACAAAGCCTACAAGAGACAATAAAGAAATAACCATAGACAAAAGTTTAGATGATGACAACTGAACACAATTTCCTTCATTGAGGAAAGCGTCTAATTAATTAGAGAGTTGTAAAATCAATGTTACCTGCTGGTAGATTTCATTAATTGCCTCCATGATAGCATCAACGATTGGATAACGTCTCACTCTGGCAATATGACGGTTGAGTGTGGCATGGGCCGAATAAATGGCAGATGTTAAAGTCTGCATATGCTCTTTGGCTTGTACTGTCTTTTTATTAGCTTCTTCATACATTGTCATTAGGAAATCGATCAATTTCTCTCCGTACGTATTTCTGCGCATCCGATCCATAAGATCTGAAAGCATAGATACAAATCAAATATTCTTGAAGTGAATTCATCAATGTTTCTATTAAGTCGTGTCAATAATCTGTTTTATTCAAAGCAGATCAATAATAAAAATATATTTCTTAGATGTAATATATTAATTGACAACATAAACATTAATTGTGAATTTAATTTGCATAGAATTTACATTTAACTCAGCCCAGTCGAAAGAGTAGAATTTGGTTTTAATGTTACACGCGATTTATTGAAAACCAAGTTTCATTCTAAAAGTAAGAATGAAAAGCGAAAGTATCTCACCTTTAATTGTGATTGGATAATCTTTCAGAAAAGAAACAATTTCAGTTTTCATTTCCATTGCACGTTCATACAACATTTCGCACTTTTGTTTACAATACTCGTGGAATTCGTTGACTTTGTTCTGTTAAAAGAAAAAAAAGGTTACACCGAAGATTCAGTTATAGTAAACAAGATTTCAGATTCGCTGAATAAGGAATTTTAATGTTTGATTTAGCGGCGGTGAATAAAATGAAATTTACTTACCTTAAGCTGCATACTGTATTGGCCATAGTAGTAGTCGAATTGTTTCTTTGCTTCATCCATTCTATGTTTCATATCCCAATTGAAGTCTTCAATCATCTGCTTCATTCCTTTAAGAAATCTGTTGAAGGAAAGCCACATTTCATGCCATTCATTGTTGATGGCTGTTATTGCAGTCTTTACGTAGAGAAAATCCTGTTCGAACATCCGATTCATATGGCGCATGACTCTGGTGATATCCTCAGCCATACTGTTGTACTCAGTTGCAAAATAATCTCTTATGGGTTCCATCTCCTCGCTAAATGATCGTTTGGCAAGAGCGAATTTCATGGAAACTTCATCGTTCAGCACATGAATCACAGAGTCTCCAAATGATTTCAATTCCTTTCCGTACATGGTCAATTTCTTGTAACCAAACATCTGCAAGAAACAGAATATAAAAATGTAATCAATTGTCTGGATTGTTTTTAATCTAATTTCAATAGACTATATCAGGTTGGGCAAAGGAGATAATTTCATACCAGTTCCTTTGGGAGTAGGTGATTTTGAACTAAAGGGCAATTACTCTGCAATGATTACTGAGCCATAATGCATCAATATAGAGGGAACTATTTCAATCTCTCTTTGAATTTTCTTATCTTTTTTCTGTAACGAGAGGTATTTTCTTTAAATTTCTATTAATCCTGTGATGTTGCTATATGAAAAGCCAATTGTTATTTTATAAATATATTTTAATAGCTTTTTTTCTCTTACGTTGAGTTCTTCAAGAAAATCTGGATTCCACTTGATGTGCGATTGGAAAAGATTGTTTGTTTTGAGTTCAACTGTAACTCTTCCATCAGTGAATTGTTTCCTTTGTTTGTTGGTCCGATAAGCTTTCAAGTTGGCCTTAGTCTTCATCAGATCGGCGTCAATGCGGTATAGCTTGTTAGGATCGGCTGTAAAATAATAAGAAACAATCAGATTTTCATAAGAACTAGAAGAAAATATTTTAACTCAGAAAGAAATAATTGACATTTCTGGGCGATAGAGTAAGAAAAGAGAGTAACTTTGCGAATTTGTCAGTCATTGGATATATTGAAGGTAGGACAGGTAACAGGAAACAGAACAACATCCCAAATGAGTTTGTGCAAATGGATGGCACTGCGATGGTAAAGAACGATGGTAAAGAATCATTGATTAGAGCTAAAACGAGAGGAAGTTGTGGAGTTCCATGATCAGCGGCATCCTGAAGGGAGAGATAGTACATTAATTAATAGTAATTAAGTGATAATCAAAGAAATACCAATCCAAATGGATATTGCTTCTTTTTTCCTAAACAATAATCAAAGAAAGGTCGGAATTAAGCATTGCCTACACAAATGGATCTTCTGTTTGTCATGATTTCATTTTAATTCATGTAGAACCGGAAATAAGTGATGCCAATCTAAATGGATCTTACCTTCGTCATAATTGAAGATGATGTTCATTCTCTTGGAATTTGGGTTCAATTTGAAGAGAGCTTCCATGTTTTCTTTACCACTTTCTTTCTTTAAAGCGGACATCATGAATCTGTTTCCGGTACGTATAGATCCATCCAATTCAATGGTCTTTGATGGGGCTTCCAGCTAGAAAACAAGTATACGAAACAAAAGAAATAAGAAAGAATCCTTTTCGAAATCATCAATGGTTTCTGTGGCTAAAAGCTTAGGTTCAATAATAAACGGAACATAAATGAGGTCAAATACTAACAGATAACAAAACGAAGAAAAATAATTGTCCGGTATTTTAAACAAAATGGCAGAAACAAGAACAAACTATTTTATAGGTGATGAAAAGCAATGAACACTAGAGATGTGTTTGAATTTTGTTGTCGGAGACGCTAAAGAATCTCGTTCAAAGTTCCTGCCATTTCAGACAAACATTACAAAGCCAAAATGCTTTTATCAGAAATTATTACCTTCATCAATTACGATAGATTAAGA
>CAHIKZ030000531.1:2760000-2774224 GCA_903632075.3 Acanthosepion pharaonis | reverse complement strand
TAGAACAGCCCCATTTGGTTCATAAAATTATGGTTTGGAAGTAAGTCAGTAATCTGATCCTTTTAAAGGCAGTGAGTGAAATGGTATACATGAACATAAAGTGATATTTTTTATTAGAGTATTTCCTCTGGAGTTTACATTGGAAGCTCTCTGGATTTATCCTCCTTGGTTTACCTATACAGACATTACCTAATATTTCATCAACTAAATATATATATATATATATATATATATATATATATATATGGGGGAGTGAATATGATAGTTTGCATCAAATGTGTGTGATAAGCGTTTCATTTATTCGGTATATTTATCAAAATAAAATATTTTATCAGGATCGAGTATGTCGAGTAGACCATTTTACTAAATGAAAATATATAATTTGAATTCACAGAGTTAAAGTAGGAAGTATAAAATCCAAAACTGTGATATGAAAAGAGAATTGTAGGTACGAGAATTTAAAATAAATATATAATGTTCCTATAAAAATAGGAAAAAACTATCGCTAAAAATTTATCATAGTTGTACAACATTTTAAAATGAAAAAAAAAAATAATCACATTTTTCAGAATATTTAAACTTGTTTAATATTCACTGACAGCATAAATATCCCGTAGGACGCTGAATAAATTTGCATTGCGTATGTATTTACACTGTGGATCGCAACTTAAATTAAATGTAATCGTTATAACAACGGAGAACGGTTTATCAGAAAAATTAATGGTGTTTCTGAATAAATTTTATATTCATAGATGTCGCTGTTTGAAAATTAACTGATTACTATCTTTTAAATATAGAGATCTTATGTACGAGGTTCTTACATGTTTTATTATCTACTCTGTTAATGGTATTCAAAATTACTAGATTTATTTCTTGCATAAAGTTGAAATGACATGCTATTTACAGCTGTATACTGACGATATATTAAATGACTGAGATGTGAGATCTATAATTTATACGTTGGTCAACTGACTGATTTAAGGCAATCGGTTATGCAAACTATAAGTTTACGCACCGCTTGTCAAATCACACACATACACACACTATACAAGATACATGTAGTCCATATATAGATTTCTTTATAATATATTACATATATGTATGGAGAAAGAATACATACATACAGGTAAAAATAAACAAACTAGACGGACCGCACACACACACGAGCACTACAATATATATATATATATATATATTTGCAAGCACACAGACAATACAAAAAATGGAGTAATGTTTGAAAAGATACAAGTGACTTTAAAAGGTAAGAACAAACATCTCAACCCTTCCACTTTCTTTGACCAATACTAATTGATTTATTATCCCTTAAGCAAAGGAAGATATTCCGATAGTCCATGAAGAAATACTATATATATGTTTTCGCGCGCTCACGCGCATATATATATAATAAAACATCACTTTAGTGGTTAACATGTAACTTTTGAAAAGCACATGAATGAAATAACTTTGCGTTATGTGTCATTGAAAGAGTTGTTAGTGTATCAATATTGCCACAAAAATCTGAACAAATAATCGATATATTACGGAAATTCTTTACTGGCAATTGATATTGGAAATGTCTTTAGATTCTTTGTACGAATAACAATGAGGTTTTGAACATAATCAATAAGAAAATATCCGTTTAATTGTTATATTACGAGAGACTGCCGATGGAAAGAAAGTGTCTTGATAAAAAGAAAAATCCTGATATGAAATTTCGTCATAGAAGATAAGCTTTTTGTTTTTGATTTATACTAAATCATCAAAATAGCGTATTGTTATATATTTTAAATGTCGATCAATCGTGCAAGTATTAGGTTGGTGCAAAAATAATGTCGTTTTTGCCGTTCAACTTAACGTCAAAAAACGACATTATTTTTGCACCAAGCTAATAAGTCTTCTGTGAGTGAAACGGAATAAATAAATATAGGACATTGTAAAATATAAATTCTTTAGATTCTCTTTAATTTTACAACATAATTTAAAAAGAAATAAATATCAAAGCACTTGACAAAAAACCTACATGTCTTCATAAAATACTATATTACAATTTTTTATGCGTATATAATAAAATGAAGCCGATGGCTAACCACATTCAGTTTACATGGATAGCATGGACGTCAAAATCAATGAAGGCATTGCTTAAAATTGTTCTTAGTTAAAACATCATGAGACTTCATCTGTTAAAAAACATTTACAG
Organism: Acanthosepion pharaonis; assembly: GCA_903632075.3. Classification (NCBI taxonomy): domain Eukaryota; kingdom Metazoa; phylum Mollusca; class Cephalopoda; order Sepiida; family Sepiidae; genus Acanthosepion; species Acanthosepion pharaonis. Next base: position 2,772,027 of record CAHIKZ030000531.1, on the reverse strand, counting down.
TCGTAAAACAACCCTTCTCCAACTGGCATAGTGAAGTCTATAGATAGAATAGTAGCACTCACTCTTTTTTGGTTTTCCGAATAACTAATGCTGGCTTTTAAATATGGAAGACGAGTAACATAAAATCGTACATCATGAGACTGTTTATCAGTTAAAAAACATTTACAATCGTAAAACAACCCTTCTCAAACTGGCATAGTGAAGTCTATAGATATAATAGTAGCACTCCTTACTCTTTTTTGTTTTCCGATACGAGATACAAGTAAGAATAACTAATGCTGGCTTTTAAATATGGACGACTAGTAACATAAAATCGTACTAGTTATAGGCTTTTTTATTCTGCTAAGTGTAATACTTAGAGAGATAATTTTAATATAAAAAAAAAAGATGTTACGCATCGGGGAATCTAGCTAGTCGACTAAAGACATTGCTGTACGATTTGTTTTTCCAGTGATAAATTATAATATCTTCATACTTTTATTTCAGTTGCTATAATTTATTATATGCCGTTCCAGGTAAAATATTAAATGCTGTATTCGTCTTTAAATAAAAACAAAGCAAAACATTCCCAGAAATTATACTGAGTAGTTGAATTTTTCGAAAATGTAATATTAGAATTACTCTGCGGAAATTCATGGTGTAAAGCAAGTGGATGCTTTCCTATTTATAGAATATAATACGGTAAGTATCAGCCTCCTGTTTGTGAGTATGACAATCAAAAAAGGACATGCAAAAAGTATTAACCAATTGAGAGAACCATGACAAAGAGCTTCAACTATTAAGATATGCATGGACGATTCTGATGTTTAATGGAACAAACAGCATACTTGGAATTTTTAATTTGTGTTTTATAATGTATAAAGCGTGTTGCTAGAAAATAATGATTTTTAAAAATTAAACAAGGACACAATGCTAATTCACCAAGCTCGTCAGATTACTGACCCATCAATCAAATTAAACAAGATTAACAAAAGATAGGAGGGCGAACTAGCGGCTAAGTTTATGTGAATGCATAGCTGAAAAGGAAGTCAGTGGGATGAAAAACTTCGCATATTATTTCTTCTTTATGTGTCGTATCCCCTCAGGACGTAAACAATCGTGGAGTCCAGTCCTTTTAACACTTAATAAATTTTGTTTTTCTGTTATTTCTCATAATCCCTGTTACGCCATCCATTTAATGAAATTCACTAATTTTGTTACGAGTTATTTTCCGCAGTTTCTCTTGCTACAAACTGTGAGTATCAGATTTTGTAACCTTTCTTTCCTCATTAACTTCTCGAGGTTAAGTATAAATTTTCGTTTAATTTCCATTTTCTATACGACTTCATCATTGTTCATTACATCATTAGCATCATTCTGTAGAACCACATTTTTGTTGCTTCAAGTCCAGGATTCATTACCATATAGGAAGATAGATATCTCATTCATTACGCTGAAAATCAGTATGCTTTTTTCCGATTTCTATCGAATATTTTTTGGTTTTTGTTTATTATTAATCTGCTTAGCTTTTTTAGAATATAGTTTGCCTATCCAAATAAGGCTTCGGATTTCACTATCGCACATTCCGTCTTCTGTTAGAAAAAAATTAAATAGCTAGTAAGTTTTTTAATTGTTTGCTTCAGTGTCTCCGATTTGCAATTCAGACTCCTGCATTCGGTCTTCTTGCAGTTCATGTTTAATCCTTTATTCTCGCTTCACATCACTACCTTGTGGAAGAGTTCTTGTTTTATTTCCGATTGTGATAGCGACATTGTATCATCTGCATATATATATTTTTTTTAATATGGTGGAGGTCAATAATAAATTCTGGTATCAGAATCGCCTCGTTGCATAGGTTGAATAAGTCCTCTGAGGAGACATATCTTTGTCTTAAACCAATTTCTACATCTGTCTATCTGCTAAACTCATTTTCTATCCGTATGCAGATGGTTTGCTGCCAGTATACATTCATGATACATTCGTATACTTAAAAACTGTTCTCAAGCTAGAAAGAATAAGAAGATGCAGAGAATAATAATCGCGGATGTCTATTTAACAAATAAAGTACACCTAATTTCAAGGTGTGCTTTCAAAAAAAAAATGCAGAGTAGTAGTCAGCATGTTGCCCGAATTATATATAAATAATTTTTGGAATTTTTATTGAAGAAAATAAAAAAAAAAAAAAGATTTGAAAATCTTATCCAAAGTTGTCGAGAATCGTTTTGTGCATTAAAAACTTTCAGTCGAATTAGACAATTTTGAGATTTTACACAAATAATTCACAATATCTTAATATTATTTAACTGCTCCCAGAAAATGTGAGGAATGTAATACATACATACATTATAGATAGACTGAGAATATCGGAGAAAATAGCAACCTTCAATACCTCAGAAATATAGAATTACTAGAAATGTTAAAATCGGAATATTTTATATATATATATATATATATATATATAATGACAAATTTAGGAAACACTTTATTAAATTCTTCAAGGCTCACGGACTGAATTAACGCCAAGGAGATCAACTTTCTGGACAATACTTTTGACCTATTCAAAAGAGTACACATGCCTTATACTAAAGAGCTTTATTACCATAAATACATTAGCAAAGAATCCTACCACCCTCGATGAATATTAAGTAATTGCACAAATCTACATAACACAGATTTAACTAAATCTAGCAACAAACGTTTTACCAAATAAAACTAAATATCTAAGTGCTCTAAATAAAAGAAAACACAGAGTTGAGCGAGAATATATTTCAAACGTTAATAATGGTGCCAATAATAAACATAGGAATAGAAAACGCAACATAATTTTGTTTCACCCGACGTTTAACAGTAAAAACCAACACCGGATGAATTTTCCAATACTGAATCCACAAACATTTCAACCATAACCCATTACTCAACAAAATCGTCATTACGAATAATATTAAGATTAGCTACAGATTCACTAAATATGTTGAGTAACATATAGGACTAATTATATATATATATATATATATATATATATATATATATATATATATAGAGAGAGAGAGAGAAATTATGGTGTTAATTTATGCGATATTTATGTGTTAAGTTAAACATTATTAGGTGTACCGTGTATGTAAATTTAAAAGTTAACATTGTATTCTTTACTCAGAGACGATAGTCTTTTTTCATTCTTACATGCACTGATGGTTTTATTCTTATTGTATATAAGTGTATGACAGGAATTGCTGCTAGGTGTTGACTTCAATTTCTTTTGTTTTATTATTTCAAAAGCATATAAACTCCTTATGTTTCTTTAATGCAGAAATCTTCTTTTCTTTGGAGCTTTGTTGCGATAAATTCATTCCGCTTTCACGATTGGATACATGATCGATTTTACGAAACTTTTGCGCATATATATGTTTGTGTGTCCAAAATTACTAGAAGTGATCATGTGTGTTTTATTTTTTTTTGTCTGAATGCAGTTAGATTTAAGAGATTGTATGTCATTATATGGATCAATGCCATAAATGTTTCATGTTCATTGTTTGCTTGTTTTTGTTTAGTGGCATATCTACATTCTCTTAGATATTTAATGCTGGAATCTGAATATTCGAACACAATTTTATGTATTCAACAAGAGATATTTCATATTTCTATGAAATAAATTGCTGGTATTTTGCCTGCAAAAAATATTCTCACATTTCAGAGTGTTGTATTTGTTTGAAGTGTTATTTTTACCTATAGTTGTGATCCTGACAGATTCTTCTACCCCCAGATTAGCTTGGACCTAGGAAGAACCTCAATCAAGAAGTCGTTCCATGCTCCTCAGTAGTCCAATCTCCCGATCGGAGGCCTTGTTGCCGAATGTAGTTTATCTTCATACCCAAGATTATACTTTAATGTTCAGTTATATCAGAGCGTTTCGTAGTCACTTATCAATTAGAAAGTGATATCAGTATCTTCTGTGAAACTGATGGAATTAAAAGGGATTTTTTTTTAAAAGTGAGCTGACATCGCTACAGTATATTCCGTGTTATTCGCTGTGAAAATTAAAAATGAAATTGAGAAATCATTTATTTTATGGCCACCAACAAATTGTACGTTGCCATTGTCAGGCCTCTAAGTGGCCAACCGAAATATTATTTTGGAAATATAAAATCTGGAAGGTAAAATTTAATCTCTCATCCCCAATAGGAAATTGAAACATGAAACACACCTGTAAATTCGGCATAAAAACTCGCAGGCTGTTGAAGCGAGTTGACTGGTTGGGAGCTTAATAGGAAAACAAGACGAAAGGATGGGGAATAATATTTGTTATGGAAAAATCAATGATTAAAATAAGACCGCCTGTTCGCCCCCTATTTTTAACATTAGAATTTAAAAAGTCCAAGCCTCCCCGTCGGATTAATCTTAGATGGAATATCGATAGAGGAGGAAAGAATCGGGCAGTTTGCCTCCGCCCATTTGGGAGCAATGGTGCAAGTGAAAAATAAGAGAATGTATGTGCTATAAAGGTACGGCGATATCCGCAACAAAATCAGAGATTTGGAAACTTACAGAAAATCCCACACCAATCTGAACCCACGCCTGTCTTGGGCTGGACACAATATAAGCAGATCTCATTGGTGACTTAGAGAGAAGAGCTGACGAGATGCAGACGAAACGCCAAGTGACTTGTTACCGACAGATTTCTCGACTTGGAACCTCGTTCGAATATTTAGAAGAGCAAAGTGTCATTATAGAATTTTAAAGAATATATAGTTGATATTTGCACCAAGAAATATATAAACCAATTTAAAATTAAACAGACTTTGGCTTTTATTCCGTCTGCGAGAACGTTTTTATTTCTTTCATAATACAGCATCGCCCTGGCTCCACCAACACTCTTAATTACGTTCTTCACTGCTGAGACCAAATGATACAAAGAGCCGGTGTGGATCGAAACATCCAGCGACCAACAACCTTTTGAGCGGATACGGTACTGACAAGCGTAAGCTTTACCCAGAATCGACCGGGACGTGCATGTTATGATTGGTTACTGCGACCAGGGTCGACATGTTGTGTTATAATTGGTTCCCGTGACCAAAAGATCGACTCATAGCGTTATACTTCCAATAAATATAACATTCGTTTCTACAAGAAATTTATACGAGATTACTTCTGTTCATATTTATAGGGTGGCATAAAAATATTGTCACCCTCTACCAAAAAGGAATGAGAACAATAGAACAAGAAATAATACAGTAATACAAAGCACGTGTACTGTATTCAGTAAATTCTCTTTCATTGACGCTGTCACACAGAGAATATCTGTATGAACATAATCATTTTCTTATCACAAAATGATGCGGCGTCATGTTGATTGTTGCTAGAGCTCCCGGACGTCATCCTTGAACTGATGGGTATTCTGATATCGTTCATGAGAAACTCTCTCCTTGGTAATAATATCCCACAGAGCGTTAAAATAGAAATAGGGGTGAAAAAGCTTTCGGACCAGTCGGTACCTTATTTGTTTTTATAATCAGATTATGAAAAACGGTTTATTTCCATATGTAGAAATAATGTTTCGTTATTATTTTTCTTGCTCTCGCATGCTTAGGATTTAACATTGAATAAAGCATCGCACTCAGTAGACTATTTTAAACTAACAGATTTCCAAAGAATACCAGGAGATACACAAAGAAATCCTGCCAACCACAGAGACAAAACATTGTTTCTTGAAAATAGCTGACCTACAATGCAATAACGCCTGAACTTTGGATAGTTTATACACAATACACAAAATTGTATACGAAAATTGTAAAAGTAAAATAAAAAATAAGACATAACTATTTTCATTTAACCAAACGTGATTCAATGAATACTTACTGTCTAAATATACCACAGCTCTGTAAATGAATATTATATATATATATATATATATATATATATATATATAGTGAACTTCTCTCGAAATCACATTTAAATTTTCATACTAATACGGGAATACGTGTTCTTTATGTATACATGGTTTCATTGATTTTTATCGCATTTTTCTTAAAACTTTCTATTTCATGAGACATGAAGTAAGGTAAGTAGTTACATTCGTTTCTGAACACAGACTATAAAAACCTGTGTTTGAATGTTGATTTTTAAATTAGAATTGCTGCATTATATAACAATCTCAACATCTACAGTTGAGTTGTAAAATAGACATTGCGGTAAGAAATAAATATTTTTTTCAATTTTTCAAAATTATGATTATAGAATACGTACTGTAGATAATGTATTTAAAAAGACAATTAAAAATTATTAAGAGTTGCATTCAGATTGACATGTAAATAGATCTTCCTATGAAATCCAAAACAGACTATTCGCATAAGACTATTTCTTATTACTTATCAAATAAAATGTAAAAAGAAAAACAAAAAAAAATATTCTATAGTTCCTTTTTTCACATAATACTAACACTTAAGTAATCTGAATTAAGAGATAAAAATCTATATTTAAGAAATCATATCTATGAGCAAAATAATTTTGCCTTTCTTAAAGAAATAAATGCAGACGTACGTGTACCCGTGATTTATAAGATGTTTGATAAAATACACCACAAAGATCTCTTCGAACTGCCCACCAAAAATTACATATTCGAGAAGGATATGAAAGAAGCTATATTGGCAGCAAACCTTCTGCATACGGATAGAAAATGGTTTCAGCAGATATGTGAAAATAGAAAGGGGTGATGTGTAGGGTGTATTTACTCACCAGACTTGTTCAACCTATAGAGCAAAGCATATCTGAGAGAATTAAATATTTTGCGGGGATTTTTTTTTGCTGAAGACAAGAATCTTAACGCCAGAAGATATACGAATGACATAATATTCGCAGCAGACACGGAAAGGAACCTACAAAAGCTGCTTCAGTATGTAGCGAGGGAAAGCGAGAAGAAATAACTAAATATAAAATACAACAAGAAAATTGCATAGTTGTCAGGAGAAAGATGAGTATAGAATCCAAATTCTAAATCAGGGATACTAAAATCGAACTTGTACAAAAATTTAAATATCTGGGGAGTGATCTCTACAGATGAGAGTGACTGCGGTCTTGAGATTCAAAGACACACTGGGATGTTCAAATAAGCATTCCAAAAACGAAGAAAATTAGGAGACAAAAAAGACTTCGTTAGAAACAAAGAGTACTGAATTGTTACGTGATATCTGTCCTATATGGCAGTGAATGCCGAACACTCGCCTCAAAGACTTGAAGCAGAACAAATATGTTTCTACAGAATGTTACTAAGAATACCATGAAATAAACACAGGCGAGGTTTTAGAGAAAATGGAAACAAAAAGGAAAATGGATACTTAGTATCAGAAGAGAAATTTGAAATGTCTAGGACACAATATGAGAAAATGGAACTTGGAAAATCCGATACACACAGGACAGAGGAAAACATCGATGACATAATAAGTTTTGGTAGAAATAACAAAAAGAATAATATTACGAGATACAAGGTCAGAAAGATGTAGAGGGCTATAATCGCCTACGTCCAGTATGGATACACATAAGAAAGGTGATCAGTTGCTAATAAATTTAGATAGGGAATAGAAACCAAAATTAACTTTTCAAACATTTATTCGTGATATGGAGAGCTCATTTTCTTTCATATCAAAAACGCCCGTACAATTCCTGCCTAAGTTTTAAATGATTGAGATATAAGTTATTTACTCACCTCACGCATAAATGAACGTCATAAATTTGAAGAATTGTGCTACAATTTTTCCCCAAATTTAAGTAAATATAACAATGTTAAATCTGTGTAGGCATCCTAAATAAACATATTACACATAATTGATTTTCACATGCATACACTCACACACATTTAGGGTGCGATTGATAAATTATCGTCTAAATTACGCATGAATGAAAATAACACTGACATCACATTTTAAGAGATAAGTTTAACAGAATTACACGAAAATATCTTGGAGATACTAAAGAGTAAATTTATTCAATAAAAAACGCTATTGGCTTCAGCTACGGCCTCAAGACGAACTCGGGATCTCCTGCATATCTTCTGGACAGTTTCCTTGTTTAAGTTGGTGAATACTGCCAGAATTTTTGCGTGCAATTCATTTTTGGTGTTACAAATACGTTTCTTTGTTTCTCACTCAAGTGATTTCCACTCATAATAATCAAGGATTGTTTTGTTTTTTTTTAATTTGGAGAGTTGGGTGGCCAGAAGGGGTGGTGGGGTCGTAGAAATTCGACGACAGCCATGACTGGTGATTCTTGCATGTTTGGCATGGTTCAAATCCTGTTGCCAAACATTGCGTCTTCCAGCAGCTGCGCTCTTAAACCAGAGCAGCACTATCACCTCAAAACACCTAATTTAGGCCCGTTATTGAGTCCGAGGCACTGTGACAAGATGAAAATCCATAACGTCGCCATCACTATTCATCAATCAAAACATATTCAGCATCACTATTAGAACCCATCGACTTTCCGAATCCTCTGCACTGGCCTTAGATTGACATCCAAACACTCTGAAACGTTCGTATTGGAGCTTCGGCCGCCTGAAGAATGCCACACAGTAAAGCATGCCGTTTCCGAATAATTTCTGGCCGAGGGAATTGCGTCATGTTTTTTTTTTTTTTTAGCTTCTCCCAACCGGTGTTCAGCTGACACTACTCTACTGCACAGTCGACAAAATCGCGAAATTAAAAATATAAAATGGCGACAATTTACCCATCCCACTCATCAATTTTGAATATTTTCATCAATTTCTCAGAATCTAAGGCCCATAGGATGCCTGTTTTTTTTATATGTTAATAATCACAAAAATGGATATAAAACCAATTTTCAGAACAATAGGTTAAATACAATTTTGACTGGCGAATTAGACAATTAAGAAAAGAGAGAATTGTTTGTACAGTAGAAAATATCGTTTTCAATTGATTGTTTCATGAAGTAATTTACATAATTATGTTATAGGTGAAGACTTCTAGACTGTTTATTCAGTAGAATTTTTGTGATAATCCCATCAAAGATTATCATGCGGTGAATAGAGGGTCAACACTGATAATCTTAAGTTAACAACACTATGGGGAAGACAAAGAAGCTTAGCGTTGACTTGAGACAGAGAATTAACTTCCACAAGGTCGGGAAATAACTACAGTACTATTTCTAAGTAGTTAGCTATCCCTGGATCTACGAGTCAGACCGATATAAAGAAGTTTAAACTGTTTTGTGTGAAAGAAAATTTGCCTGGGTGCGGAAGAAAACCCAAATTGTCTACAAGAACTGCATGAAGACTGTGTCACGAGGTTAATATAAAACCAAGTGTTGTTTTGAAAGACATTTGCAAAGGTTTGGATACAATGGGTATCAGCGTAATTACTCGCAACAATACAACGTTGTTTAAATAGAAATAGATTGTGTGGAAACCGACTCCGACGAACCCCGTTTTCACAAACCATGTCACATTGTCCAAGAACGTTTCGGCAAATTTCACACCGAGCAACAAAGATAATTGTTTTTGCGAACAAAAACTGAAGTGATAAAACAAAAACTGAACATTTTGGATATAATGATGTACAGAATATTTGATGCAAATATCAAAGTGGCAACGTTAAAACAGAGGCGGCTCCATCATGTTTTGGGGTTGTTTTAGTTCAAGAGGGACTCAACAATTAATTGCAACAGGAGGAATAATGAAATCTGCAGATTTTATCAAAATTCTAGATGAAAGTCTGACTATCAGCGTAAAATCTTCATCTAGGCCGGCGATTTAATTTCCATCAAGATAATGATCCCAAATATACGTCTAAATCAGTTACTGCGTGGCTTCAGAAAAAGATTACAGTGCTGTCATGGCCGTCAATAAGCCCTGATTTGAATCGCATTCAAAATCTATGGCAAGAATTGAAAGTTCGAATAAATCGTTGGTAAAAATAAAAAATTCAGGAATTAGAACGTGTCAATATCATCAGAAATTTTATTAAACGATTGCGGCAAGTTATAAACATGACAGTCCATGCTATTGGCTATTAATATTGATAAAATTGCTCATTTTTTTCTGTTTTTCATATTGTACGAATATTTTTTGTCTTTTCCTATTTTGTATAAATCGCCTGTCAAATATGTTGTATTTAACATTGTCTGAAAATTGAGATTTATGTTACTTTTTGTGCTTATGAACATACATCATACAGTCATTACATTCTGAGAAATGGATACAAATTATTCAAAATTGATGGGTGTAAGAATAATTTCGTCGTTGACTGTATAATATAAACAGAGGGGGCATTTGTCGTTAGATGTGTTTGTGTGTACGACTGAAGTGCGGACAAAATTTGTTTACATTTTCATTTAGTATTTCCTTTCCGTATAGCGCAAAATCCTGTTGAATATTTAATTGCTACTAATGAGGTTTTAAATAAATCCTATTGTTAATTGATCAGTAAAATATTAATGCGTGTCTGGCGGGAAAACAGTTTTCTTTTAAAACACATGCTTAAAAAGTTTTCTTCAAAGAAGATATAAAGACGATTAGCAAGGAACATCAGCAGTTATTTCTCAGTAGACGTTCGATGAAACTATTCATCTTATCTTATTTTCAGCGGATTGTACACGTTTATTTTTATTGATATCCTTATATGTATTCAGATGAAATGAGACGGTGATGATAGCCATTTCTCTAATCCTATGAATATAATTTTGTTAATTATAAAAACGCCAAATACAAATATTGAAGATAGAATTACATAAATGTGTGGAAGGTTTGATAGATACCAGTATACTCGAAATACTTGTTAAAAATCTTTAGGAAGTATGAAATCTAAATGTTTTATATGATTAACATATTTCAATGTATATAAAAATTACAAAGCTAATAAGCTTTTAAAAATACATCAATATATTATTAAATTAGAAAGCCAAAAATAGAATATGTGCAAAATGTAATTTTTTATTGATTTCTTTTGTCTTGGACTGGGTGATGTTTACAGTACCGGAGATATCGGCGCATTTACTTAAGAAAATAAAACTTTATTTTAAACATACTTAGCTAGTAATCTCTTGAACTATCAAATTATTGCAATATCGAATTTCCAACTTACAGGTTACAAAAAGCTTTCCTCCAAAATGAACAACTTTCATTATATTTTTTCGATGCCAATGAAAGTCGATTTTGCGCATGTGTCTAAAGATTGCTATTGGATTTATTACGAGAAATTAAACAAAGAACATTGTATCAATAAAATAGGGCTACCTTCAACATTATAGAAAATGGAATGAGCTAAAGGAAGAAAAAAAGAATCCAATAGGTGCTAAAGTCCAACAGAGAATATTAAGCGTGTTCCTATAACTTGGACCGATTTAATTCGAATTAAGTTTAAGCGTCTAATGATTTTTCTTTCAGATTTGGACGATATGTGGGCGATACTATTTTTTTTTTAACACACAATTGTCATGACTTAAAATAACATGATCCAATAGAGGCAATAAATACATTTTCACCAATAGCACTGATTTGTTACCGTTGTCTTTGATCCGTCTTAATGAAACACCCTTTATTTAGCCGTGTTAAAGTAGACGGAGATTTCATGTTACAGAGAAATTTCTCAAAAAAAATAAATAAAAATAAAAAAATAAAATTACTGAATCTCAAAAGAAAAACGTTAATACATGACGAAATACAGCATTTAACTGGGGGATGATTTCAAGTTATGATGTGTAAACAGTATTAATGACTGAATAATAATGATATGTTACACACTCATGGCTTTTATTTGACATCCACACGTTTCCTGCCGACATTAGGAAAATAGAAACGAATTTACTCGTCTCACTGGTATGTATGTATCTACCTAAGTTTATACGTATTATATGGGCGCATGGCCGAGTGGCTAAAACGTTCCCTTTCTGACCATGAGGTACGAGTTCGAATCTCACAATGGTCGAGTTTCTGAAGTTATTGGAATGGGTCGAGGTCGATCCCTGCGTGTCTGAAAACCATACCAGTCTGTGAATAGACGGGAATCTTGAGAGCCGTCGATAGCTGTGCTAGCACAAAGCCACACT
>CAHIKZ030000531.1:2667500-2755000 GCA_903632075.3 Acanthosepion pharaonis | reverse complement strand
TTCCAGGTGTGGCCATAGAATTAAGGTGTCATCTACGTACCTCAGTCAGAGTTGGCTTCTAATGTCATTTTTCAAACTATTCCATGTATAATTAACCAATGAAAGTGTTGATGGCTAGCCCGTTGCTAGCCCTTTCATCCTCCTATATATATATATATATATATATATATATATATATATATAGGGTGACCCAAAAAAACAGGAATTTTTGAAGTGCGTATTGCCAGACATGAGCAAGTGCCAACACTGCGAGGGAGTGATCTTAAGGAAGTAAACATTTCGCCATTCAGAATTCAATATGAAATTCAAAGTATCCCAGCTGAGATGTTGCAGCAGTCAACGAGGAAACTCAACAGCACATTTCAAGAATGCATTCGTACAGGAGGACGCCATCTACAGGACGTAATTTTTAAAAAATAAAAATTCCATCATTATTTCTTAAATGGCATGTTCTAAGGTTTCAATTACGATGAATAACATTTCTTTCTTCCATCACTCTTGGTTTTATTGGATTGTTAAATAGTTCCTGTTTTTTTGGCTCACCCTGTATAATCTGATGCTATTCTGAAATGTGTTTTTTTTATGTACAGAAAGTCAGCATCTCCCTCATTATTTTTATGCTGGTACGGTCACTTAGGGATGAGTCCAAGGCCAGTCTGCCCCTGAATACCGATAGTGCCTCCTCTATCGGTACCTTGGTGAACAAACTCATCACGTCCAATCTTACCATCTCGTTGGATTAGATAGGAGCATATTTGATTATTTGCACGATGTGGGCAGACTTTTGGATATATGCTGCTGGCTTCACTATTAATGGGTGAATTCTGTTACCACAAGGATGCGACTCAGAGGGTTGCAGACACAACCTTGGCAGCTCAGAATTCGACTGAGAGGAATATCGTCTTGTAAATTTTGGGGAGACTGTATATGTGAGATATCCTCCTATAACGTTGTGGTAACTGCCTGCATGTCTTTGGTGGTAAGTGTTGATTGTTCTTGATTAGGATCTGCGACAGTTTTCGTTTTGTCTTCATCGTTGGATCTTTCCTTACATTAACCTAGCTACCATTTCTAATGTAGCCTTCCAGTTTTCCTGTATAATCTGTTTTATCCATCACTACAGTCGCATTGCCTTTGTCAGTTGGTAGTATGAAGACGCTGTCATTCCTCCATATGGTTTTGATTGTCAGCTTCTCCAGTTTTGAGATTTGATTTGGACAGCCTGGCTTTCTCCGTCATCTGACACTTTCCATCTTAGCTTTAAATATTCCTCAGATCACGGCAGATTAACTATTTCCAAGATTCTGGCATTAATGTCTAAGTATCATATTCACCTGATGAGTGTTGCGAAGTTGAGAAACTTGTTCAATAATGATTCCTCAGATGCACTCAGCTGATGTTGACTGATATTGATTACGGCCTTCATTGGAGGGGTTTATGTTGGACCTTGTGCGTAATCTTATCTTTCAGTTGTGTTCATTTTCTGTACTTGCAATTTTGAAGAATTAATGGAGTCATTTTTAATCCGACATTTCAATGTTATTAAAAAGGATACTTCGTAATACAACTGGGCGCGCAATTTCTATTTACTAAAATGTGAGTATCACGGCTACCGGCCTGCGTATATGAAAATATTAGTATATATATATATATATATATATATATATATATATATATATATATATATATATAAACTTAAACCGTCTTTGACTCCCCTCTTTAGATCTTCTCAGTAAAATTTGACCCCCCCGACCTTCATCTTTAGATCTTTCTGCTCTTCTCTCGTCTGTTACCCCTCTCTATAGCTCTAAAATTCGTCCCACACTTTCATAATTATACTCTCACTAAAATTTATTTTTTATTCCCGGAGTTGTTTGTTTTTTTTTGTTTTTTTTTTCTTTTTTGAATTTGTAGGTCTGATGAATTGGATCGTATTTACGATTCCAATGGAATAAATTATGACCATGGAATATTAGTGTTTAAGCATTTTTATTATATCCTTACTCTGTCCTGGACATTGAGTTCTACCTAGATTCTATCCTCTTGGAATTATTTTTTCCATACAAATATATATAATATATATATATATATATATATATATATATATATATATATATGTGTGTGTGTTTTATGTATGTATGTACATATATTTTGAATATGTATGTGTATATTTACCACTAATATTATATATATATATATATATATTGAATTCAACACCAAGCGAAATTCTGTCGCCAGTGAGTGTTCATTTTTATATTCAAATACGCTCTTTCTCTGATACTGTCAACTTTATCCCATAAATATAGCATACCATAAAACTATATATCACATACTATTTGTATTAATATCAATGTAGGTGCCGTGAAGCTGAAGTGTTAATAGTATAAGCAAATTGTCGTAAGTTTTTTGTCAGGGAAGATGAAACTTTTCACTTATTTCACAATCTCTCCAATTCCGTTTTAAAATTAGAGTTCTTAAACTTCGGTTCCACCAGCCAAGAAGGACGAGTATTAATCTAAAATCATAGAGAACAAAACGAGAAACCACTCCCTTACTAAAATGTCATGGCAATGCCTCCATAAGTAATAAAAGGAATCTACAAAGGACTAATAATATTTCCCCCTATAGAGAATCGGTATTAATGATATGCTTTAGTATTATTTTTATTTTGAATATACATGTGTTCCCTATATATCTTGAAAATGTGAGTGCAAAGCAAAAACTGTCTACAAAAATTAGTAGAGTAGAAGAAAATTTCTCAGGGCATCAGTGAATATTTTTTAGTTACACAGTGATATCGATTTTTGTTTCGATTGTCTGTTATTTCATTAATCTATTTGTCTCCCTTAATATGAATTTATTTATTTGCAATACGTTATGTTTTTATTTCTACTTTTCTTTCACTATTCTTCCGTTAACTATTTGGTTCATTTTTTCTTATCACGTTTAAATTGATTTATCTTTTATCCTGAATTTCCAGAGCCAAAATCGGTTCGCTTTGTGCACTTTCCCCTTGTTTTTCATCGACTTGTTTGTATTTCTCTGAAACCTTTCCAAATTTCTTTTTTTACCCATGTACTTGTAATATTCTTTACTTCTTTGTATCATTTAACTCAGAGTAAGGCAATGAAGTCACTAAGATGTAAGGCGTCACTGAGTAAGAGAATGAGAAAAAAATCATTATTATGGAAAGAGAACAATAAAACAACAGGAATTAACAAGACAGAACATAACTATTGACACTTCATTTAAAATTCAGAATAATAAAGTTGAGTGGAAATTAATAAACCGGAAGAGATGTTCACAATCGTTAAGTACTGCATGTATACTTTAACAAAGACCTCTGAGTTAGATATAGCCATTTTCAACTTGCTTCGATCTTGTGGGTGTCGACAACATTATCCCACGTCTCAACACGGACTGATGTGGCCTACGCCCTAAAGCCTTCCTCTTCTCTTATTCAGTGTAGGTGACAGTATCGTAGATAATATTCACTAGGCATTTCAAGACACCTCGTTCCGCTTCGTAGATGTGACCAGAGATAATGTTGTCCACCAGATCTGTGGGTGATCCGGCGGATAGTTAGATATTTTTCTCCCACATAACGATGTCGCAAACAAGTATAGAAATTTAATTATCTAGTAAGAGTTCTAACATGGGTCGAAAAATGCTACAGTGAAATCTGAAGACGCATTGGCATAGCCAAAGATGCATTCCAAATGCTAATCTGAATATTAAGAGACAGAAAAGCATCGTTGTAAACAATGAAAAGAGTACTAAACTGTTACGTGATATGTCTAGCTATATGGCAGTGAATGCTAGACAATCTCAAATATGAAGAGACTTGAATTCAGTGAAATGTGTTTATAAAGATGAGTGCTGGGGATACCATGGACCAACCAGGTTGAGCAACGAGGAGATTTTAATGAAAATAAAATGGACACTTATACTTAACATCAGAAAGTGACAGTTGAAATTTCTGCGGCACGTAATGAGGAAACAGCAATTGAAAAAGACAGATCGACGAGAAAGAGGTACAGAAGAAAATAACGCATGCAATATTTGATGGGCTTAATTAAATGGATGGCGGAAAAGCGCTTAAGAGAAATAACAAAAAGACAAAAAAACTATTATTAGCCACCAAGGACCGGACGTTGTGGAGAGCCATGAGGGACACGGTACGTAAAGAAGTCGTCAAGCTTAACATTCTCATTTTTTAGACATATATACTCACTGAATGTGTAGTAATATCCACTGTTTGGAGGGGCGGGATGTTTTCTCTGAAAAATTCAATGCTCACTCAGCCAAATGTAAAATGTTTTCCACCTGAAAATTTCCGTTTCTTCTTTCCTTCCGAGGTATCAATATTATCGCTAACAATTCGAGCACACTTTGATCACTCAATTTTGAATTTCCTGTTGTAAGTTGTGACTCCGTTAGGGTACAAACATAATTTATTAAGATTTTAAATCATTATTATGCCAACGGCACATATGGAAATATAACCGACTTCATTTTTCAGCCTTCCAGCAACGTACAAATCTTGATTTATAGCCATACAAGCAGGGGAGAAATGGCACAAGGGCGTAAGTAAGGAGCACACAGCTGTAATTCACTATTCAATCGCAATTGATCTAGGATGACAATATTGAAAACCGTTAATTAATTTACTAAGCATGTATTAGATATCGCACAAAGCTCCAAGTATCGAGTTCCAGTGAGGATCGAACTCGATGCTCAGTTATAACTGATCTAGCGAGAGAAGTTTTCTAACGATTACACCACGTCTAAGTATATATATATATATATATATATATATAAAATCTGACCCATTCTATGATTTTTCTTACAGTTATAATTATAAAGATGTTCAAACTATATGAAGCCAATTAAAATTAGTGCCACCTGTATCTTCAAAACAACAGGAAGCACCCCAAACACGCACATTCCCCGACATTTCTACGGGTTCTGATTTCTTCAATAATATCCGAGATGTGGTCGATTTTTTCTTTATTTCTTTTATGTTTCCAGTTCTTGTGTCTCTTCATTCAATCGTGTTCTTTTCTTTACTTTTTTTAGTTATTCATTTTAAATGTTTCTTTCGCTTTCAATTATCTTAATCAAAGTGACAGGGAAATCCACGTGGCGTCAAGATGATTTGTGTCGGTACAGATTACTCGCCGTTAACTCTAAAGGGCAGCTGGGGATTTAACGATGCAGATTGAATCCACAAATTGATCCGGATACGCAGTAGAGGATCTGGATGTTTCACTCAGAAAATGATCCAAAGAAAAATAAAATAAGATAAAAGTAATAAAAAAGGCGGTAAAGACGAGTATATCAAAGACAGACATTAGAAAATTAGAGCTTATAAAGCACATTTTAACAGACAGATGAAGGGATAATGCTTCCAGAGTTGATGACGTCCCGTGTCAGCAGAACAAGAACTTTGCCTTTTAAGTTTTCGCTAATATATTAATGTTTATCGGATAAACAAAGACCCTGATAATGCATGTCTACTTCCTAATTTTAAGATCGTTCCTTTAAAACTATGCCTGTTTTTTTGTAATGAAGTACGGTAATGAGATACGCAATTATTTTTATTACATAACAAATAATTAGGTGGATACACTTTTTTTGAAATAGACACTATTTTAATTAATTAAACAATGTGTATTACATATATATTTCTTCATCCATTAAAATAGATACATGGGTTTATTCCTATTAAAGGATTTTTTTTTCAGTTTTCTACGCATATTTAGTTATTATGCATCGGTGTACAGTTAATTATATGAAAATATATTTATTCATTAGTTGGGAATAAAATGAATTAAAAATTTGTATGAGGACGAATATTTGTTTTCCCCCACTATATATATATATATATATATATATAAAATGGATGAGAGAAATGATGGTTTTAAGGCGTTTGACAAATGGAAGTTTAATCGTGTAGTCTAGAAATGTACACTTTTATAACAAGATATATCACGGGAGGAAGTATCTTGAACTGAGATTATAAGTACAGCCTCTCTGGTAGGGTCTTATCAAAATAGGGGTTTGTATTAATCTAAGATATTATGAGAGTAAGCAATCTGAAACATTACTTTGACAGTTATCCTCAACGGCTTACTGGAAATTTGTATACGTTTTATGACAAAAGACATCGGACAACAATCAGTGTTGACTCACATGATATATCATGAGCACAAGAGGTACAATCAGTCTGTCTATCAGATATGCAGAAACGACGTTAAAAATGAAAGAATATTTGAATAACGTATGGGTTTACTATTGTTCAATCAATTTCGTAGAGGTAGCCTTTTCCATTAAATGGCAATCAATATATATATATATATATATATGCACACAGTTAACAAATAATGTATATACACTTCAAGAATAACCTTGTATAGATATTATAATAAAATTTATTCACATATCCCGAGAATAATACAAGTTACCCTGGTCAAATAACAGCCCGGGAGCCAAGCCATCCCTCGAGAAAATACCGTACTACAGTATAAATTTGATAACATATGAAAGCAAATTTTTCCCTTTCTTGAAGTACGTATACATTTTGGGCGGCGGACTATATATATGAGAGATATAAATTCGGCTGTTAGAAAACGGAAACTTCACTACATATATTTCCATTATTTGCTGCATTACCGCAGTGTTTCCGACGTTGTGTATTACGGTCTTCATCAGGTGATTTGAGATCGGAGTAAGCGCTCAGGGAAATTCAAACTGAAACCTATCTTTCCATAAGTAGATCCGGTGAACATATCTGCCCACAATTCTGACTGGAGGAATTGGAGATTAAACTTAATCTGCGTACCCATTTAGACTTTACATTTTACACTTGACTACACTCACTGAGGTTTCACTTTTAACTGCTACTGAAGGTGACGTGACAGATGTCTAAATGTATTAATCTCTTCCATACCGTATATATTTGTATGCAGGACCTAGTAATTTGGTTTGTATAGGGTGGTATATATATTATATCAGACCTCGGACTATCCAGTTTTCCGCTCTTTTCGGTAATTTTTCTTCATTCCATTGTTGTTATGGACTGCCATTTGCATTTCATACATGGTCAGCTATTCCTGATTCCATACCCTCACTCCTAATAGCTGCTTCTCGTTGTTCCTCCAGCCTTATCATGAGGAGATGACTAGTTTAAGCGTCGTATTCTTTACCAGAACTGTAAGAGTCTTAATCCAGCAGATATTTCTCTTTAGTGTAGAAATGCTTCTGAATATTGCTCTGATGTTTTATGGACTTTATAAGTATTATATACTTTACTTTAAGCCCTCGACGCGATGAAGACTGATCGCAGCAGTTTTCTAGTCCTCATCGTTGACCATTATGTTTCTACCCGGAGAAACCGATTTTAATTTCCCTGAAAAGTTGTCATTATGAAAGATACGTTGTCATTATGAAAGATACGTTCATTGTTGAGTATTTTCTGTTGCCATTTGTTTGTTTTCGACACATAATTATTGCATTGCATTAGAACAAAGTGCAAAAATCATGTGTCAACGTGTGTTTCGTTTCTTTACACTGAATGAATTATAGGAATTGGAGTTAAAGTACATTCCGGTGAAGGTTGGCTCATGTTACACGGATATATTGGAACCAATCTCTTTGCGAAATATTTTTACATCCAGAAAGGCTAGCTGCTTATTATCATCTTCAATTGCGACCAGGATCGAAGGTCTTATTGAAATCATATGTTCCGGAAGTATTTGTACAGACGAAATGAGGCATGGGTCATCTACGTATCTATTGGCCTGGTGCGGTTCCTCTAGCCATTTACTCTTTACTTTTCCAACAAGAGTTCGTTTACACACACACACACACATATATATATATATATATATATATATATGTATATATCTATATATATATGACTTCGTTTACATCACTATATATGACTCTCCCGTCGAATTCGACGTATGGGGTCAAGCAGATCAGTTCCTAGGAAACCGACAGCCCGACAATAGCACATGGAATTTGATTATAATGGCGAAGTTTTCGTGCAGGACCATCCACACTTTTTGAAAGGACGAATACAGTGCCACAAGGTCCCCAAACGACCCAACTGCAAAATTGTCTAATTGTTAGATTAGGATTTGAATCCTTGTATCTTAAAAATGTTTAAAGATATCTTACGGGAATTATCCGGGGTTTTACTAAGAGTATTGTACACTACATTCATCAATAAAAATGTATAAATACTCGCCAAAATTAACTGAAGAATCGTAATGAAATCGATCATAAACCAAATGGACATGTTCATCATTAATCAATTATAGCTAAGTATTGGAAGCTCATGAAGGATTGAATTAAAGATAAAATGGAACTTTAAATACTGGTATTTATTTATTTCTAATTGCTAAGAATAATTCTGCACACGTCCAAACTGTTAGGCATTAAGTTTTGCTCCGCTTTTTGTAATGACCTCCTCAAATATCTTGAATGCATCACACATGTTTTTAATGAATTCCTCATCAATGTTCTTCGCCCAGGTTTTACTGATGGGTATTTGAGGACTTGTAAATCTTTACAAGCCATTTCCTTCAAGATACTGAATTCTAAGGGATTCAAATCAGGCGATGATTCCTTATCCCAAAACATTTTCGTGAACTCATTCTTGAGAAAATTTTGATCCACTACGATATTGTGGGAAGGAGCTCCATCCTGATGGAATGTACATTTGAAGGGCTTATTGATAGTGTTGAGATTTCGATTTCTAAATACGCTGGATATTCAGTAACAATAACAGGTCTATTTTTTTTCAAAATTTGATAATAACGAACTGCTGTCAGTCTCTCATTCTTTCTAAACGTAATCAGTGGCATCTTCTTGCCATCAGAGGCGACAAAGGCAAAAACCGTTAACTTCGGAGGGCTTTTGTACTTGAAATTGACATTCTTCTCTTTCTCGTGAGGATTTGAAGTTGAATACGTGCAATACGTCTGTTTTTGCAAGTATCCTGTGTACAATTATTCTCATCTGAGTAGAATAATACTACAGAATCATTTTCCAACATATTCAAGATGATCTTCGCCATCTCTAACCTTCTAACTTACTCTCCTGTGGTAAGAAGGTGTCTCCCAATTTAAGGTATGATTTAATGTTCAAGTTTTTTTTACACTGCTCTTTGGTCTGTCATAGCAGATACTCCTCTCCCATATGCTAAATATTTCATGGATTTAGTTGTACCTTTTCTAGTTGATCTATTTAACTCTGATGAAATGATTCCACTTGCTGTTATGAGTTCATGATCCAGTTTCCCTCTCTAGTGTACTCTTTTTTGAAACGTATTCACCCTTCTCTTGATGGTTCTTGAATTGACTTTGAAGAGTATAGAATATGAAATCTGGTACGATTTCTGAAGGCTGGAAATATCTTTTTCCTCTCAGGATTGCTCAGTTGGGAAGACATATTGTAGCTGACAGAAAACAATTTTAACCTGTTCTCTTTATATATCTGAATATCTAAAATACTTTTTCAATGATTCTGATGACAAATGGTTTCAAGATGGCTAAAACTGTTATCTGAAAACCTGGGAAAATTAAATTGAATTAGTTCAGTTGAATTTCAGATATTAAACATTTTGTCGGATGACTAATTATGCTGTTACACGATTTTGCAACTTTGCTTTTACACCCGGTATATATATATATATATATATAAATAAATAACACTAGCGGCAAACCCCGTACGCATAGCCAAGCTTCCTGCTTTTGATATATGGCACTAGTTGAAAGAAGGTTGTTTTTCACAAGACATGGATTTAGAACCTCTGACAGCGGTTCATCTGGAAAAAAAAAACAAAAAAAAAATCCGGTGATGAAGCGGCCCATGCATCTAAACTTAACATCACATTAGTATGGATTGAGCACTACAGATCGACTTCAGTGTTCTGACCTCTATACTATTATGAAGACTTTCCTGTTCGTGCGTTGTTCATATCCACTGTGAATCTCTACAATTGGTGATATACTGAGAGCATGCAGCTCTATATATGTATCAATGGAATATCTTATTTGTGCATCATGCATTATTGGCAGATTCTTGTAACATCGAGTCAGATATCTATAATTATTCAGAGTGAAGTAGGGATTATTCTTATTTAAAGGCCCCAATCGCTTCGTATTAATTTTTGGGTCGAATTCTTTTCTACATTGCTATAGACAATAACCACCACAAAGCTTACAGATATCAGAGTAATCCAACATGTTCATCGCAACCTTAACATTACATTTGTCAACTGGCAGTAAAAAAATACTGTACGGTACTGATTGCCAACGATTTTCAATGCTTTTCGGCCTTTCTATATTTCATTTTCTTCGGCCTTCCACCTTTTCGAAGAAATCACCTGTTAACAATGGGTTTCTATACAGATATTTCCTATGCTTAGTTATCAAAAGACAATGTCAACGGAATAATGGTACAAATTCACGATGGACGTCCTTTCGTAATAATAATCTGCAAGAATGATTAGAAGATTTTTACTGAACCAATTAAGCGTTAAAATACTTAAGCGTGGTGATTGATTATAATTCACTATATATTATATACTATATAAGAAAATATTAATCATTTCAAACTGAGAAAGGCGATAATGACACTAAAACCAAATATCTTTCTGAGAGTAAATAAGAAAAGAAATTAAAAGTATTCAGAAAGAGAGAATGTGGCAATTATGGTTGCATTTAAACTTTTCAAGGTTATAGTTGGTAGAGAACAAATAATCCGCAACAGAATTCCGCAGTCGACAAATATGAGAAAAATAAACTCATGGAAGAGACCTTACGTTGATATCTCGCAATTTTAGCAGTAAAACGATGAGTCCTAGTTTTCAATCTATTAGTTTAGCCATACGGTTGAAGTACCAAAGAGGTAAGCTTTTAGAGCAACTACCATGAAAATATTAACTGGGTATTTTTCTTTATTATATTATTGAATGGAATGAATGTCTCTTTAAAAAATCTATTCAACTCTATTTGGCAATGATAAAAAATCAGAGGGAGGCCATAGAAATTCATCGATTAAGAAACATCAAAATTAGCATATTTACTTAGAATATGCGTCAAGAGGAATCCGTTCATCTTGACTGAATATTATGGAAAAATGCGACTACATTTATTAGGAGTGAAGAGTTGCGTAACCGACTGAAAGAATCTGATAGCTGGACATTAGATAAATTACTGTAACGTTTTTATTTATCAAATTTAAGCGTCGGTGTAGCAAGGAAGAAAATTATTAATTGTAACCCTTGTGTTCGTCTTTCAGGTTTTTATTAAATTCTATAATAAACTCGATATATATTGGCTTATATATATATATATATATATATATATATATATAATATGAATTATACATTGCTATAATGGAAATATTAATTTAGAACGTTTAAGACAGATTATATATGCCATAATCATTTTAAATGTCCACTGATTTAGCAATTCCCCAGAAAATAAATCGCTGCTAACGAATAAATCTTTTCGTCAGTAAAATACGTTTTCAATGATGCACTTATAATTTCACCGAGTTCAGAACTACCCGCGGGGCACAACATCCAAAGACGCAGGTGTGTGACATCAACCATACTGGTCCTGGAGAGGAATCTTTAAATGATCATCGACTTCCCCAGCTCAGTTGGAATCTAATCACCCCCCGGACAGAATTTCAACAGCTCATCTTCAAATGATGAAGAGGTCGTCATATATTTGACCTCTAGTGTTAATCTTATCACAGCCTAAAGTTGTTATTTCGATTACTAGACGTGGTGGCAGTATAACTCATAACCCCACGGCCGGCATTTCTTTTTATATGAAATAACCTCTTGCCATGTATTTGTAAGGATAGATACGACACAGGCGCCAATGATCAAAGATATATTTCAAGACGGGTTAGATTATTTCGTGTCGACTCTTGGAGCAACAGCATCTAGTTCCAACACTTTCTTAATTTGGAAACTGTGCTGTATTAATCTAGGTTAATTTATTCACATCGGGTTGGAATCGCTACATGCGCATCCCAAACTAAATACCTACGTATGTGGTAATATACGTTTTCTAAGTATGGAAGACAAAAGCAGCAATAAAAATCCAGCTGAAACTACCAAATATCAGTATTGTTAGCAGATGTAGAAAATTTTATGCCATCGGTCATCGCGCTATTGTTTGCACCTGATGCTTGTCGACAAAAGGTAAAAAAGTGGTCGAGTTAGTACAAAATGAAATATTTCAAGTTTTACAAACCTACTGCAATAAGACAATAACTGCTACACAAATCGTCAAATATGAAAGATGTCGCTGGTCATAATTCTGCAATAAAATTACATTGTTCGACAAATATTTATTAATCTTTCGGAATATTATAAATTACTTTTAATAAAGAGCAGGAAGAAGCATAATCATTTTATAAAATCATGTATTAAGTTTTATATTGTATTCTTTCCGCCATACCTTTTCTGGACGGGGGCGACCATGGCTCTGCGAAACCCCTTGTCCATGTTTTTATTTTTCGATATCTTTTCTTATATCTGTTGTACCAACCATTTGCATGTTAGGTAGGTTATGTGTCAATTTTTCCTATCCCTCTTGCTTATGAGTGTAAATTTGTCTTAGGCTAATTTTTCCTGTCGTTCTTTCCTGTGTGTATTAATTTTTCTAAGTCATCTTACCTCATCATGTGCTATAGAAATGTCAACTATCTATCTTATTTTAACTATATTATTTCTGTTTGCATTATATCAACAACTTCGTAATTGCTCACATGTGCAGTTTCATGATATTCTCATCATCCTTCTGTAGAACCACTTTCCGTTGTTTCTTCAAATCTCTACTTTATCTCTAATTAGATCCTCCAACATTTACTGACATGTAAGGAGGCCTGTTATTACATAACGGCTCAGTATTCATTCCTTTGTTTCTAATAATTTTTTTGTTACTTAATAATTAATGCCCTTTCGAATTTCGTGGACGCACTTACATCCATTCTTTTCATTTTATAACAACACTTAACAGTAGTAAACTGCTAAAAGGTAACAAGAATGGGTTGTATTTCAACTTTTCATAATGTTAGCCGAGTCATCAATATTCAAGACCCAAGATTGCAGGATTAAAGAAATAGAACTGAATTTGATGTACAGTTAAGTTCTGTGTATTAGTTTGGGCTGAATTCTTTGGAACATACATACATATATAAGTGTGGTGGTGCAGCATAATTTAAGCAAGTTTCTTAGAGGAATTTACACGATTAAATTCGACGCTTCTTGACAAATTAATTTGGGGAATGTATCTGATGAACTGTGAGTTTAAGGTCATTAATTAATTTGATCATACTAATTTTCTGAAAAATCAAACTACAGAGCAAATTTAAGATACATCATACACTGAATCCAATTAAAATTTCCATATGTACAGTTATATTCAGTTTCATTTCTGTGACATAGAACGCACCAACACCACTGGTAAAAATAAAAGTAAAAAACATTATCCTTGTAAAAATATTTGTCATAATGTTGTCTTAACCAGTGACATCTCAGATATATTTTATACGCGATCTTTTCTATGCAGTCTCTTGTCAAATCTTCCTGAAATTATCATGGCGCTGTGAATGGCCTTTTCATTAATTTCTCATGCATAAATGAAGCTGAACGTTTATTTACGTTACGTTACGTTACGGGGATTGCCTTTTCGGGGTTGATCGCTAGTTCATATTTATGAGGATATTGAGTTTGTGGGAAATATTACAATATATATTTCTATGTTTATATTGGTTTGTTAGCATCCAGCCACTGTTATAGTGTCATTTTAATTGAAAGGAAAAAACAGTTTTCGGCCATGGTGCGTGCAGTGTTATTACTGGTCGGTGAAAATTTGCTAATTAAAATATCTGAATACAATTCAGTATCACTTCGCAAACGTTACTCTGCTTTTTCTGAGTAATTTGCATTCCAGTAACTTTATGTCGTATTTGCTATAAATGTATCTTTTTTCGTCATGTTCTGGATTTTTTAAGTATATTCTATTTATGTTATGTAGATCAAGTTTATGGTTATTAAACGCAAGACATTTTTAAGAAAATCCTGTCTAATACATTTCGGTGCCAAACAATTATATATACCACAGTTTTATAAATTGATCATTCAATGAATTAACAATATTTAATTCATACATTATGTTTTACTAGCGAAGTGATTTCGCCATTAATCGCATTAATATTGCTGATTGATTCTATGTATGGTGAATTTACCATATTACAAAAATCATAAAAATTCTCACTTGAAATTTTGAACTTTAGCGTTGCGACTAGCACCTTCCGAGATTGTACAACCGTCAATAAATAGCACATTCTTAAAAAAAAAAAAAAAAAAAAATCTTTGGGTCTAAAAATAATTATTTCGACTTCAAGTTTTAACTTTAAAGGAAAACAATTACAGCCTGACGATGAAGACATGGATCTTCGAAGTACTTGCTTAACTTTAAAAAAAATATACACTAGACACATCTGACAGCAGTTTTATAAATGAGGATCATATTCACTGGATTAACAGTATTTGAATGCATACATTTTGTTATACTAGCGAAATGATTTCGCCATTATTCGCATTAATATTGCTGATTGAGTCTATGTATGATTATTTCTTATATATATATTACATGAAAAATGTAATTGAAATGATAAATGTAAACTTCCTGCTAGAATGTGGGACGCATCACGGCAGGCCCGTTACGATTGTAGCCAGATGCATGTGACTAAAACTGTCTACGGTAAGAGAGAAAATTCGCTTGTTCAAATCACATACCCATTAAATGCAATATGTTATAAATACATAAGCAGTATGTCAATACAGTTTTCTTAACATATGGGATCAAAAACATAGGAGCTTTCCCTTGTTAAAATAACGATATAGTTTCACATTGACTTATAATGTTGCTAATTCTACGGTGGATAACTGGCTATGTGTGGCGCTCTTCGACGAGTTATGATTCAGTTGGTAGACATCAGTGATTATGTTGGTGGTTATGAACTAATGGTGTTTTTCCCATCGCATTAATTGAGTCGGATTAAACATGTCACTCACTCTTGATGGCCACGTTGTACTGCTTTTTTTTAGTTTAAGTATAACCATGAAAAAAGAATATTATTGAAATTGGATAATGAATTGTGTTCTTCAGAAATGGTTCGAGGATAATTCGGGAGATTTTCGATATATGGGACGTGGAATGGATATATATTTGCGCCCAATTATCTGCCTCAGATGCCAGGCATTTTAGCTAGCTAATCGGATGACAATTCTCAAGATCATGCCAGAGGTATTCGAAAACTTTGGAAATCGATTCCATACAGAATTCCTAATATACTACAAGAAAAAAAAAAAGAGTCCTACAATATATTAATATATTTCCCATGCATTTTGATATGAATATGCCGGCTGTAGCATAAATATTTATTCATTATTTGCAGAAACATTGAAACATTCCCATTCATTAAAAGAGGCTTCAAATTTTGAATAGGGCTTCCTAAAAGATTTTGTTGTATTGCTTAAATACTGAAATATGATGATTGGTTAATACGCCTCTACCTAAATAAGGTTTCATTTTGCTCTTCTATTATCAATGTTACTTGATAAAATAGTGGTCAGGTTTTGAACGGCACAAAGGTTTTTGTGGCCGAAAATATCTTCTGTCTTCGTTTCCGTTGTATATTTTTTTCTATATTACATCATATTGTATTTGCTGTTTGGCTTCATTAATTTGCTTTCCAATTTTCCGAAAATTATTTCTTTTCAAAGCATTATAGCCATGCTTTATTTATTTATTATTTTTTTAATATTTTCCATTCTGTTCGATTCTTTCTTGTAACAATCTTTCCAATTCAGTATTGTCATCCCATGAGAGTACATATTACTGGTTAGGTATTCTAGGAATGACGATATGATTTCATTATTTGATTCATCTATGTTGTTTCAGTCAAGATTAAGGGACATCAATTTGAACTCAGATTTGCACATAATTCTAATATTGCATATTTATTTCATGGGCCTGTATATTATAACAAGTTCTATTTTGTCTTTTATGTGATCGGAAGAGAGCGATTTCGTTAGTTGGCGTTGCCAGTTTGATTAAATGTAGTCAGATTAAAGTAGCATCTGTCACAAACTCTCTAAGCCAAGAACCTGAGAAGCTGAAGTCAAGTTTGAATTATCTGGGTTTTACTGTCATTTCCTGTGATGGTCTAATCATGTGTTTGGGATATTGAAACTAAAACAGCATGTGCTTGAATTGGATATCATTAAAAATATGAAGACCAAAGAAGGAAATTTCAGTCTATGTATGGTTGATAAACGGAAAAAAAAATTCATAGAGTTTAAGAGCGTGCATGTATTAATAAACAAAAGGAAATAAACGATTTCGAGCTGTCGGCATGCTGATGCCTTCCTTTTATAAAAGCGCGAAAATGAAAGGTCATATCCGACGACCATTTTTAAAAAGTTGCGGAAATGTATGCAAGTGGCTTTTAATGGGTAAATAATGAAAAAAGTATGTTATTTTATGTTTTTATTAAATATATATATATATATATATATATATATATATATATATAAAATCAAAAGTAACCTCATATTGAGAATAGCCTATTTAGGGAAAGGAATATATAGGTCGTCTGTCTTAACCCTGTTGTGAACTGGGCTCCTATCAGATATTGAAATTTGACTGTGAAACCTTTAAAAAAAGTCTTAACTCTAAGATCTACACTAGTCTCTTTTCATTAATCATTTACATCATTTTATCTATATATCTAAAATTTATTTTAAAAACGCTTTTTATTCTTTTAATTAAAAGAAAAACATCTTCATATAACCCCAAATTAATTTCCTAAGGTTAACATTCATGTTTAATTTTATAAAACTTCTCTATAAGACGGTTTTATAAAAGGAGTTTTAAAATAATATATTCTTGCTATATTCGTAATAAAACTTACAAATGATAAACAGCACGTTCGCGACTTTAAAAAAAAATGTCACAACGGAATTGCTGATTTTATCACATTTACAATATTTATTTCTTTGTAATTTACATGTGAAGATCATGGAAAATATAGAAAATATTTGTGTTTAAAAAACCTACATTGCCTTCGTTGATGAATTTCATCTTAACATCAAGAAACTTGCTTAGCAACAGGAAAGGATCAGAGTAAAAATATTTAGACACATTATGTCTATATTATTCAATGACACCTTATATACACACAGGCCAACAAAAAATATTTCTTAAGTTGTTTGTTTTTCCAATTGATTTAGGGCAATTTTTCTCCACCGAATCCGAAAATGGCATCCGTCTCTCTAGATCAACTTATGTCAATTTTTTAAAAATCCGTTCCTCTGACAAAATCGATTACATTTTTGTAACATTATCGACAGAATTTTATTAATATTTTTCACACGAAAAGTTTTTACAAACATCGATTAAGAAAAATTGAATAGTATACATTGATAAATGCAATTACATGTAAATTGCATGTTACGTCATCAATGTTCAAAGTTCCGTGTATTCGAACCTTAGGATGATCAGCACTAGGGCGTCTCTTCAATGTCCAGGAGTAACCAGCGATCTTGACTGAATCCCACCGCCCCTGATAACTGGTCTCCATTTCTTTCATGACCTGATGAAATCTCTTCCCCTGTGCATCACTCATTCATCCCAGATTCTTAAGAAACCGCTACATATGTGAGAATAAATAACGCATTTTGATGCTTATGTTGAATCAAGGTTTTCTGAAGTTCTGTGTAGTTCCTGGACTTTTCATTTTCAAAAAGGTTTTTCATTAGCAGAAAAAAAACCCTTCCCTGCTTCCAGTTCCACCTCGTACAGTGAGTTTTCAAACATTGGATCACTGATTAACTAATAGATTTGAAGACATCAAAGATGACAGCTTTCTACCTTTCTATAGTCAATCCTTCAAAAGCTTGGCAGAATTAAGTGAAGCAGCCATTATCCTTGTCCAGAGTTTCGGTGAATTGTTTGATCAAGCCGAGATTGTTTTGCAACGGTGGGAACATATACAGTCTTTGTCCATCAGTGACTTATTGATGACGTTCGGTCATCTGCAATGCATCAAATCCTCCCCAGTAGGCCAAAGTTGATGACAAGTTCTACGAGTAGAAAAAAAACCCCAAAAACATGCTTCCAATCCCTTCCCCCAGTTCCACTTCATATAGTGAGTTTTCAAACTCTGGATCTCTGATTGAATGACAGATTTGAATACCGTCAAAGATGACAGCTTTCTACTTCTTCATCGTCAATCCTTCAAAATCTTGGCAGAAATAGCCACAATTCTTGCCCATATTTTCATACATCTCCTTCAGTGTAGTCGAGTGATCGCGGATTACAAATACAGTCTGTTTGTCCCTGTGCAGCAGAACGATATTCAATGATCGCTTGCTGCTGTCAGTGAACAGTCGCCAATATTTAGGTTCGTACTCCAGCACACGAAATTTGTGCAGAAGCTACGCACTATCTGCACATTACACCTGCTCTTGATGCTTGTTGAGGTAGAAGATGAGGCGAGCACTGTCAGGGAGGAGATTTTTTCACTTTAATCCGGTTTTTAATAGTTCAGCAGAGGATTTTGACGAACTGAAATAGCGAAATCGATCCATTAGTTCCATTTGGTAAAAGGGGTGTAGAGCATCATCGTCAAAAACCTCTTCTTTTTCTTGAACATTGGAGAAATCTTTCGCGCTAATGTAAGGAATATCTCCTAAAACAGGTATTGGAATTGCATGATATTGATCAACAGGACGAAATGCTGATTGAAGATCATGATACTTGAGACTACTCCTGTTCTTTCCTTTGATCCCAGTCTTGAATAATCAGCAGTTAAAATGACATGGCCCGTTGTCGAATTTGTTCTTGAGGTCAAACATCGTGATTTTTTATACCGTTATATCTGAGAAATTGGTTCCTGAATTATATATTCTTAGCTATTCCTAATTGGCCCTAAAAACATACGTGGTATGCTTACTACTACGTCCCTGAGATTTTGGCGTTAAACCTAGATTAAAATGACTAATAAAACAAACTTTGATTTATATTCTATGATTTTATACTGTACAATTGGTGTGGTTTGGGATATAAGCATTTTAGTATGAGGTTTTGGTTTATAAATTTTTTACTTGCATATTTAAAAAATGTGGTAACTACTTTTGACTGAAAATAATTATAATGAGTTAAATTAATGTTTTAATTAACATAATTAATTTTGTTGTCTGGAATATGGTGCATATTTAGATATTTAAAGATAAATGAAATGTAAACAAAAACGTACAAAAATGTGTCCATAGCTCACAAAGTTGACCTGATTAAGCACAACCAATGTATCTTATGGATTCAGCACATCAAAATTGTCCTAAATCAGCTAAAAGAAATTTAGAGAGTAAATTGGGTGTTGATTAGTGTAATTAGAGATCAGGATAAGCAGATCCCAAAAGAGTGTGCTTAGGATTGGGCATTGTTTTTCTTTCCAGTGTGCATTGTGATACAAATTGTCAGAGCAATCATCGGGCGACGATGATTGAGTGAAAGCTCTTAAAACTTGTGGTCGTTCACTGCCCACTTGAAATTTGATTCTCTCTCCATATATATATATATATATATATATATGTGTGTGTGTGTGCATATATATGAGAGAGAGAGCGTGTAAAAAGTAAGATGACTATAAAAATAAAGAAGTAACGATTTCTTTTTAAAACTAACGGAAACTCTAGAACATTAAAATTCTCCAGATCATCTTGAGACTCATGAACATTTAAGAATATTTGCTATTAGATAATCTTCAAATATAACCCCAAATAATCATTCGTCAAATATAATTAATAAAAAAAAAAAATGAAAATTAAAAAAAAAAAAAATTAAAAAAAGCAAATCTAAAAAATGTGTCCTCCTGGTTACTACTCTGGTACATAAGGAAAAATCGGGTTCTCATTTTCATTTAGCCAAAACTTGTAAAGTAAGAAACGAACAAATTGAAGATGTCTTTGTCAGGCTTGTTAATTTAAATATAATTAACCTCCACTGAGCCCAATCTGCACATAATCAGTAACATCTGTAGATATCAGTCTGTGAGGCGATAATATGGCATCCGATTTAAATTCTAGTGATTATTACATAAAATTTACATGAATTACATTTAGGCATTTACATTTTACGCATACTAATATAACAACTTTTACTACGAATGAAGTGCATTTGGTTTTGCAGTACTTTTCATATTGTCAACCACCTATCAGATTTCATAATAACAAAAATAGTTTCGCGAAAATATTTTCATTATTAACGCTGCGAATTATAGTAGATGGCATATCCTTCTTTTAATATGATCACATATCTATCAAATATAACTGATTTTGTATGTGTCTGGTTATTCCTCAACGTTAACGAAATTCCGAGAAACATTATTTTTAAAGTTAAAATTATATTTTGGAACATTGTACAGCTCTACATCAAAAAAGTTATCAGTATGACTTCTCGTTACAATCCGTACCACATGGTTAGAAATTTCTTTTACGAGTGGATCAATGATTGATTTTAACAAACTTTCTATTGCTTCATTTGAAAAGCCAGAACCATTATTCAAAATATCCTTGCAGAGTTCCTATATTCTGGTAAATTAGTGACTTTTCGTAGAGATGTAAAAATGTATTTCTGGAAATAAAAATCAGTTTGATTTTTCTGGAACCATGGCTCGACGTTGTCGACGACGGACATACAATTTTCTTTTTACAAATGTATTTGATTTTTTGTAATTTTTCAATCTTACAGTCCGTTATATCATAAGATTTGACATTTTTAGTAATTCCAAGAGCAGGGCAAGCATTTCAGAAAGCGTCTCTTAGGCGCAGTATATCATCTTCAGCAAGAAAAACAAATACATGAAACGATATTTTAGATGGAAATACTCGCGGCACATTAATTCTCTAAATAGGATTTATATCCAGAAAAATTTATTAAAACTTGCTTGGATACCAGCAATTTAATACATTTGGACATAATGCAGTGATCAGTGTGACAAGCGTAAAAATGTAATTGACTTAAATCAAAGATTTACAGCTGTATTGCACTCAATTCAATTTGCAGCATCAGTCGATTATATTCTTATCTGAATTTCTTGAACGAGCGGTTACATTTATTTACATGATATATATTCGAAAGAAAAGCATCATCTTTGTTGTTATTATAATGTTTTTATTAGTGATAGTAACAGCAAAAATGAAAATATTATTCAGAAAGTAAATAATGCAAAGATAAAATTCTTTAATAATTTCAATGGCAGCTGTTGCAAAAATTAAGTATTATTCAAAAGGACATCTGATTGGGAGATTGAAGATTTTGAGGAGTGTGTGGAACCAGATTTTAACTGCTGTTGTCCCCTGATCCATGATGTTAGCACCTATTAGGTTCTCAACTATGGGTAAATAGTAAACCCCCAAGCAATGATTAACAGTACGTTTTTATATTACAATATTCAACATTACATTTTTATAACAAAATGACAATCAATACGGAACGAACAAAAATACATTTCTAAATAAAAAATTACCAAAAATATATTTTATGATCTACAAGTTGTATTTAATACGCCATACATTTACTCTTAGAGTATAACATTATATAAAGGCTATCTTTAGTTGAAAGCATAATACTGCATGCGAGGTATTTATTTTTCGGAATTAAATAACCAATAGAGATTGATATGCCGCTAAAATTTCAAACAACCAATAAGAAAGACATGGAACTCCGCCTGGAATCAAATATCAGACAGATGCCTTTATTGGGCTTCTCAATCATTATCTATGATTCCAAATATGGTAAAAAAAAAAATAGTGGAAAATACAAACATTAAAAATAATATACATCCCAAACATCTCAAAAGCAGAGTCCATCAAAGGAGACGCAGTGCGAGACATCACCCAACAAGAAAAAGCCCAACTGAAAAAACATACAACTACCAAGTTGAAATGCTATGCTCATGCCATAACGGTCAATCATTTCCAACCATATTACAAAGTACATTCTTAGAAAAGAAACGAGCTAAGAAAAGAATACAATATGGCTGAAAACTTCATTGGGTGAACTCAGAAATAATTCAAAGAGACTAACATATTGACACGCAACCAGATGAGTCAGCTGCGCAAACGCCGTACAATTACACTCATACAGAGATCCGATTATGAAGGAAATAATATGAATAATAATAACATATTACATTTAAGTATGCTTTCTTTGAAATGTTTTTCCCCTATCTGAGCAAGATTATGTCTTATGAAAATGCGTACGAGACATGAATATCCACAATTTTACATTAAACTCACGAGTTTAAATTATCAGTAAATTCTGACAATAGTCCATCAATTGATTCATATGGGTAACGTTTTGTGGATATCGACCAAGATATGTACTGTGAGAAGTGGATTATTATTCTAAGCTGGAATATTGCGATCATTTCTCACAATGCCCTCGTAAGAAGCATGGATCAGTCTCTTCACGTCCAAGATATGACAGTGTAGCCGGGACCTCTGCTGGCAACTCTAAATTCCAATCCATACAGAAAGCTACGGGAAACCACTCCCCTACACTTCCAAGAATACCTGGCATTTTAAGGCAATAAATAAATGGTATCTTTGGAGAGTCATATCCTCGAGCTGTATTGTTTTTGTCCGTAACTGATAAATTACTAACAATCTAATTACTAAAGACGAGAAAACATTTATATAGATACGAGTGTATTCGCGTCATCAAAACAGAGGGCAAGAAGGAATGTATAAGTAATATGTATTATACTGTGCGTAATTTTCGTTTAATCCAAATATAATTTTGTAATATAAAATAGTTCGTTGTCAACGTTAATAAATGTACAGTGTACGATTTATAATCACCTCAGAAAAGATACCAGCAGTTTATTCACGTAAATTTTACATATTTACAACCCATTTTTATCACAATATTTTTTGTATAAACTTTGGAAGGTTTGAGTAATACTTGATAGTCCGTAGATTCAATCTGTAATTTCAGAGTCTGAGAAAGAAAGGAGTTTGTTAGAATTCTTACTATGAACAATTTTTTTGTATCTAACTGTGTCGCACTTGTTTGGGTCGGTCTCTTTGTAGTCAGCGCGGTAATTTATTACGTGTGGACATGCTGGGAGCTTAACTTCTGTGAGTTTCTTGTAAGAATTTTGCACACTGCCAACTCAATTGTTACACACTCATGTGTGTGTATATATATATATATATATATATATATATATATATATATATAAATAATGACAGAAAAACTTTGTATCCTATTGTTACATTGTGCAATAAACTAACGGATTCATGTTTCCACTATCACTGTTATCTTTATTTCTTCAAGTTTACAATAAACCGTTATTTGTTTTATATATATATATATATATATATATATATATATATATATATATATATATATATATATATATACACATATACACACACACATACATAATACGCACCACTTACTCCCTCTTAGTAACTATTGTAATGGAATGTCCCACGCTCCCTATCGCATATGCAAACTGACATTATATATATATATATAGGGAAGAAATCAAACTTCCCTATCAAAATATTTTTAATAACTTTTATAATCCATAGCCCAAACCTATAGTTTGGGCTATGGATTATAAAAGTTATTAAATTGTATGCTTGTTTTCAACTAATTATTCAGTGCATAAGTTTGTTGATGTCGGCAAAAAACCGTTAACTCATGTCTATTGTTTAATAGATTTTTATTTTTTAGAAACTTAATGTGCAGTTTCTCATGGAGGCACAAAGGGCATGGGTCACCCCAAGTTTTACAAGTTCTAGTCCTATTTATAATTTTCCATTTTACTTTAGGTGTCCTATTTATTTCCTTCAGATGCCAAAAATATTTTGATAGGGAAGTTTGATTTCTTCCCTATATATATATATATATATATATATATATATATGATTTCTTCCTATATATATATATATATATTAAAAAGTTATTAAAAATATTTTGATAGGGAAGTTTGATTTCTTCCTATATATATATATATATATATATATATATATATATAATGTCAGTTTGCATATGCGATAGGGAGCGTGGGACATTCCATTACAATAGTTACTAAGAGGGAGTAAGTGGTGCGTATATATATATATATATATATATATATATATATATATATAAAAAAACAAATAACGGTTTATTGTAAACTTGAAGAAATAAAGATAACAGTGATAGTGGAAACATGAATCCGTTAGTTTATTGCATATAGTTTAAATAACTTACAAAAAAGATAACCCTTTATGAAGTCGTCAAATTACAAATGTTACGGCAGTTTTTATATGCACAGATCCATTTCATAAAGAAATAAATTTTAAAAAATAAATAAATCTCCATAGACACGTAAACCAGACTAGGCGAAAACATCTTCCGTTTCAGATTTAGACATCGCCACCTTACCCTGACATCAATGAAAGTAACTTTATCCTGATACGTATTATTAACACCTAACACGCCCCTACCTAGTTGAAACAAATCACCTTGACTGTCACCATGGAAATTTTGATTTCAATTATGAATATACTATTAAAACACGTAAATGTCAAAAATAAGTTATTCCAAGAAAAAAAAAAATTTCGCTTCAAGATGGAACAGAGCTTACTTTAATTCAAATAATTATATATATATATATATATATATATATATATATATATATATATATATACATACACATACACCAGATAGAGGCACAGGATATACCAGTGGACTTGCAGAGTCGTCTGGGGTGGTAGATAGCTACCCGACCCTGTGCATACGGGGTCTACGGGGAATTTTTTCCTGAGCCTACGCACTCGCTTTTGCCCCGCTTTAAAAAACGGCCTTGAGCCACATCCTGCCTCGCTGAGAGGTAAGGTTACTATTTGGAGATAAATCTCCAGCTGCGCTGTTCAAATTCTCTGTCTTCTAGCAGAGAGGATCCCCAGACGAGCCTATGTCGAGGTGCAGAGTCTCGTATAGGCAAACAGCTGCCCGACCCCGTTTTATACGGGGAATTTTGGGCCGAATCTACGGGCTCGGATAATCCGAGTTAAATTCGGCCTGGTGCTACATCTGAGCGCCTGGGGCGGCTAGTAGATATCTTTGCTTCGGGAATTACTAGCTTGCTAACCAATACCATGTCTTTCAGTAGTGTATTCTCTTTTACAATAAACCTCCCTTTCTTTCATCTACACCGTGTTGATGTTCCTTTCACTCGAGGAACAACTTTGCCTGTTTGTAATCTTCTTTAAGGATACAATAGTAACCTTCTAAATTGAGTGGCTCTTGGTTTGTATATTTTGGGAAGAGTTGTATGAAAATGAGGAAAACTAGAATTTGTTGAACAATACCCTGTAAAACTCCCTCGAGTTCAAGTACAGAATCACCCAGAGTGCATCACATGTGCAATGTTTTCCATATCATTTATTATCATCATCATCACAGATTCTGAAAGGTAAGCATTATTGTGAATAAGTGTGTCCGATCGAACCCTGTACTCTCAAATCAACATCAATGTATTAATGCTAGCTGTCAATATTGATAGACTCCGCGAAATTTTGGTGCCTGTAGTTGGTCCAGCGGGGTTTGTGCGTTTGCTTTAAGTTAATTTCATTTATCGACCGTACCTACCAATTTGATGTGAAACGCAACATGTGAAATTAATGCCTGAAGTCGCTTCGGGCATTAATCACTATCTTAGAGAAACTCTCCTTGCGGTAATCTGTAACGTTATGTGATGAGATATTGTGACACTTTGATTTTTGATTGGGTAGTTGGGGATAAACACATTTAACTGAACGCAAGTATAACCAATCTAACCCAATAAAAACGCTTTATCCATTGTCAACACACACACATATATATATACAAGCCTGTTTCGCTGCATCACAGCACATCAGTGCGGATACCCCTCCAGTTGTTTCCCACCAGGATCGAAAAGTCCAAAAGACTACCCCGAAGCACGGCAGATGAATGGAAATTCTAATGTATTTTATTCGAATGTATATAAACGACAGCAGCCTGGGTGATCAATTCATTGTGAAGTCTGAAGTTATATATATATATATATATATATATATATATATTTCAAAAACCCAATTATGCAGTGACTGATCACGAATATAGATTTAATGCGTTTGTATGAAATCTTAAGGTAGCTAATGCCTGTAGTAGTAGGGTGAATACTCTATATAACACCAGTTTGACGTACAAAACAGGCATGGTCTTCTGAAGCTGATTAGAATTTCGAACCGAACACTTTATTTCTTACACCCGGAGAGAGTGTTCTAGTTTCACGTGCCATACCTATTCCGCATGTCTTAGATATTTCAATTTAACTAAACTCTACAAATTTTGGTTCACCACTGCCGTGGCCTGTTATTGAACTCACACCTCTTTGGGTCTAGTCACAGGATATAACCATTGTCTTTATCCATTGAGTCATCTGTCCTTGAGGAAACTTGGAGAGCTACTTGAAATTACATAAAAGTATAGGTTTCTTATCAGTCGGTTAACTGTGTGCAGTTGTATAAAAAAAAGTCGAAAAGTTCATTCAAAAATTTGATTGAATTATTTGTATTAACCTTACGTATGAAATATGTTTAAAGCGGCATACGGGCATTTGCATTCTTTCTTAATAACTATGGAACTGATCAGTATCTTTTTGATCCAACTGAATGCGTTCTTGTGATCGTAGAATTGTTTTCTTTTCTTGTCATTAAGTATGCCGTCATGACGATAAACCACATCCAGCGGCAAGATATCTGATCAGGACATTTTGAGTAGCGTAGAACCAACTCTTAATTGCTTGTGTTTCCAGTTATGGGCAAATGGTTTACCCAAAAACTGGGTTAAAAATAGAAAAATGTAAAGATAGGTTTTAATACCATCAGTACATTTTTGGAGAACATTTTATCGGCAATACATTTGTTAAAAATTGTTGTCGGCAATAAATAACCCGTTGAAGTTGATATGATGTAAAACGAATCAAAGTGAACCCTTGTGATGTAAAAAAAAAATCCATATGTTCTGCATATTAGAATGAAATTATTGATGATATTAATTTTTTTCAGTATTTAACTGAATGTATCGATTCTTATATATATCTAGAGTTATAGGATGTTTTATTTCCCAAACACGGTTAGCACATGGTGGCTGTCTTCCTAGTAGATGTTACTGCGTGTTGCCTTTTCGATTTTACTATTAATGCTTCCATTTTATTATTTTTTTGTATGTGGATGAGGCTAGTATCTTTGTATTTGAAACATTTACTCTGAATGTTCTAGCCATTAAAATACATTCAATACATTTTTGTCTTAGTAAATTGCTTTCTCTTATTAAAATATTATTTTGTAAATCGAAATTAATGTCAGACCCATTACAGTGAACAGCTAATTCGTTGGAAATGTTTTCTAAAATATGTTGCCGTCTCTCCTTCGCGCATATGTATAGTTATATAAACGGAAATATCACTTTAATCAGATTTTGTCATTAATTTTCCTTGCATTATTCTGATATGTAAGCATTTATATATGGCCCACATATGACACTGAAACCATGAGTTGGTTAAACATTAATTCTAAGCGGAAAAAGAGTTAAGCCGAAAATGAAATAAACTGGAAGATAAAGTGATAGAAAGGGAGAATAGGAGACATTTTTCCTGCTAATGGGGAAGTGAAGAAAGGTCCTTCTCTGTTAAATTGGATATGAATTGGAACGATGCATACAGAGTTTATTTTTCATCTATCAAAAATCTGGCATGCGTGTAAAGCAAATTGGGAAAAGGCTTTATGTCTTATTAGGGAAATTAGAAAAACACATGCTATTGCCGAAAAGAGAAGCAGAGGCGAATCACGGTTTCGTTAGCGAAAAGGAACTGAGAAATGAAGACAGAGAATGAACAATCTGTGGAGGTTATTATTATGAAAATCCTTACGTCAGAATAGACAGGTGATCTGGTTTATGGTTTCGCCAAGACGGTGACCAGCCCAAGAATAGACAAAAGAGTGTCTCTTTGTTGTGAATTAAGCAAATATTTTTCCATTGATGAAAACAAATTGGGAAGAATTTTTTTTTCTATCGCTTACATTATACACTTCTGTTTCATTCTCAGCAATAAAATAAAACCCGGATTAATTAAAAACTTAGAATCTTTACCCATTCCCCAATTGCTACTTAAAGAAGAGAAATACTTTGGAAACACTTTTAAACTCCTTCAGTAACAGAATTATTTCCTGTACAATGCTAAATGTAATTCCAACAAAATCAATAGAAGAAAAAACATCAACGGATAATAATCGCAACCACCCTGACAAAAATAAGCACGTAATTCTTCTGACCAACTCCATATCTGTCATCAACGAAATTAACATTCACCTTTGATCAGAGATTCATCAAGAACATGAAAACATTAAGATATATTTAGCACCAAATGAAATGGCAAAAACAGCAAGGCTGAAGTAGCAATATGCAAAATAGATTGTACGAATTCAGCAAAATATCCATGGAAGAAAACGAAGGCAACATGAACATTGCAGAGATATTATGCATAATAATTCACTTATTGGCCGTCTGATCTGGAGATAAAGGGATTCACACAAATAAAATACTTTGAATGTGGACTAATAAAAATTCTCATCAGTAAACCTAAGACCAGTAACATATTCTATCATCACAAAAGCAATACGGGCAGAATGCGGTATAGGGGCTAATAAAGGAAACCGAAAAACAGATCTACATAGAGCTAGTTACAGATTCAATAGAAAACAATGGGTCTAATAAACAATAGATCTTTCTGGTCGTAGGATCTGACAATTTAAGTCAATGCTCATGTTAATATAAAAACAAAATCATTTTTTTTCTCTTTCATTCCGAGATAAAGAAAATTATGGAAACTGTACTCCTTTGCTTATACACAGCGAAAGCAAAAAACA
This sequence comes from Acanthosepion pharaonis, assembly GCA_903632075.3. Taxonomy (NCBI): domain Eukaryota; kingdom Metazoa; phylum Mollusca; class Cephalopoda; order Sepiida; family Sepiidae; genus Acanthosepion; species Acanthosepion pharaonis. Next base: position 2,725,941 of record CAHIKZ030000531.1, on the reverse strand, counting down.
AAAACGTAAAGATGCTTGGGAAAAAAATTAAAAAAAAAAGATACAAACTTACGTATTTAAATTTTGCCAAACTCATTGAAAAACGTTTACAAGAAACATTGCTTCCAAAATATACAATTTTTTTTCCATTTCATTTTTAAAGTTTTGTGTCAGTTTTGTTGAATGTTTATATCTCTATTTACCGTCCGTTCGTTTCTTCTCTCGTAAGTGTTATCATTTAGAAGGGATTTTATTTTTTTCAATGTAGTTGTTGGTGTCCATTCTGCTTATTCAGCCACCTATGTTGGTTTTGATCATAATTATCTTTTTATCCTAAGAGAGGTTTTCTAGTTTCAGTACATATCCCCTGGGTAGTGTTATTTTTTCGGTATTGGAGATGGTTGCAGTTATGATATATTGCGCGAATCCGTTTTGAAGCCTGTGTGCACAAATGTGGGTGTTTGGTGAAGGTGGTTATTTTCATATCCCATTTTTAAAATGGAGAACATATTTATGTTAAGTAGAATTTTCAAGGAGAATGGAAACTACCAAGGAAACAGCTGCCAACCATCAAAAACAGACAACTAAGCACTCATTGAAAACTCACGTGGTATATTAATTCACTAGATGCCGGAGAAAATAGATTGGAATAATAGAATCGGAAAAAAGAGGGAAGGTAAACAAATAAGTGACATGATAGGATGTTGTGGTGATCCAAGATTACACGTGTCTTTAAACTAAAGTACAGAAAAGAATAAAAAAGCTTTGGTTGTTTATTGATTTAACTGTGTGTTATATAAGGAATAAGATGTCGCTGCCGAGACGTAAAGCGACAGGGAGCAAACACAGGCGATCACATTAGTGAATTGCGGGGATCAAGTGACCGTAGACAAAAAGCATCTATGACTTTCTAAACGATCGCCATTTCTAGTCCATCCTGTTACTATACGGAGCGCTATTGTCTAATATATTCACTATCCTATTTCTCTATTTGGAACACTATTCGAACGAGTATTATCGAGCAAATACTATTAGTGTGTGTGTGCTGTTCGAAGGCGTCGGACACTAGCATTGTTCAACAGTGTACTATAGTTGTATCTGCGATTACAAAGTCTCTACTACAACGAGCATTACGAAAGTGACAACGAGTATTCATTGGCATTACAAAAGTCGCAACGTGTATTCGTTGACATCAAAAATATGCATATAATTGTATTGGTTTAACTGGGTGATGAAACGAATAATACATATACATTAGTGAATTTTTATCTACAGACAGCTAAGAAATATATATATATATATATATATATATATATATATATATATTTAAAAGACATTTTATTTATGTTTAACGTTGTTATTTTATAGATACAAGTATTTAAGCAAATGCTCTGTTTAAGATAAACAGTATTAAATAACATTTACCGGCCTGAATGTCCGAGAAATTTTCATAGAAAATATTCGTTCATAGACAGGATTCGAACCTGCATCCTATACGGAACTGTCATATACGCTGACATGCCTTAACCACTCGGCCACCATGAACATTATGGTAGACAAGGTCGAATTTACTGTTATAAACTACAATCTTCCATGAATCTCGTACATTCATAACTGCTCTGGCGTATCGAATGTAAACAAATGACGTCATATGTTAAGAAATGGACAAGGTCCGACAATTTATTTATTAAAGACATTTTTATTTATGTTTAACGTTGTTATTTTATAGATACAAGTATTTAAGCAAATAGGCCGGTAAATGTTATTTAATACTGTTTATCTTAAACAGAGCATTTGCTTAAATGCTTGTATCTATAAAATAACAACGTTAAACATAAATAAAAATGTCTTTAATAAATCAATTGTCAGACCTTGTCCATTTCTTAACATATATATATATATATATATATATATATAAAATTCAAAATACTGAAATATTCTTTTCGTGCCCTGTCACTGGTCTAAATATGTATCTATGTGTAGATCAAAATCTCTAATTTCCTTAGAAATTTCATTGTTTACATATCGTAAACTAATAATTAGAAGATACGGGTTTTCGAAAAAGATCTGACCGAGACGAAATGCATTCTTCAAAAGAGCAGTTGAAACTAGACAGGCTTCGACGCTGTCTTTGGCTGAACGGTCTAAACCACGCCGGAACATACATCGGTCTCTACTACAAAAGGTGGGGATGCAATTTCGAACCTTGTCGGAGAGCACACGTTGGTTACAGTCTTGTTGCTAACTGCAGAATTTTACTCCTAAACTTTTTTTTCTCTAAGAATGGTTTGATGATTTCATGCTTGATTATTTTTTATAAGACTTTACCAAAATTCTATAACACCAGTCTACGTAGATCTAGAAAGGTTGGTCCTATGTGAAACTTAACCGCTTCACTAGCTCGAAGCTCTTGCTAACCATCGCTCTAGGAAAGCGATTTTATACAGACGACAATTTAGATAAATCTGACCGACTCTGGCACCATAAATAGCATCCATATAGAAGTCTGGATTTGACAAGTGTGTTTAAGAATATGACTAGATTTTTTGGGGGTTAACGTTTTTGTTTTGTAGCAGCTTGTGTTGGTCGAAACTATTACTAGTGCAACATATTCTACGTTCAATTTCTATATCTCCTCAACTAAATTTGTTCTAATCGATTCACACTGCGATGAATTGGACGTGATTCGTATTTACTAATTGCACATGTGTTTTTTTTTTCTGTAGGATTAACAGTAATAGCCATGAAAGCTTTTATTCCATTCCAGATCACCTTTTCCTTTTTAGAATGATTCATATTGAGTTCTTATGGCATATTCGGTAATAAACCCATATTTGTCTCGTTATCGAAGAATATCACTATAATATACTTGGCTTTAGTTATCAGCTTTTTCTTTTCAATTAAATAACGAAAGAATTTGGCAGAATAACGACAACACGCAATATCGTGATAACTTACGCGGCTACCATCATCCAGAGAAAATGATTCACTGGAAACGATATTAGAAATTGCACAATATACAACAGAAAAATATTTTAGATTGTAAAAATATTTTTGAGATAATGTTATGTTGAGTATTTAGAGGACATGTTGATCTAGTCATAGAAAATGTTCTGTCCTTATAGATATCAAGACAACATGGGTCAAAATCGCGACAGATGTCATCTGACCACCTGTTTAATAGATCAATATTAGTTTGTGCGCATGGATGAGCTAGAGATTTGTCCTAAAGTTAGGTGTCAGCAAAGCCAGTGTACATGGAACTGTGGAGAAGCTGATGTAACAACTGTTTGAATTCCTCGAGGAGTTGTAACAATCAAAATAAAGAAGACATTTAGATGTGCCACTTGTATTGTATGTCAACTGTTAGTCACTCTATATACTGATGTATGTATGAGTTATACTATTGCCCCATTAATTGTGATCTTTTATCGAAAGCCTTTCATGGCGTATTTTGTACGGAATGGACAAGAGGGTACTATTAGTCGAGCTAACACTTATAGAGAGATGACAAAAGCTACTCTCTCTAGTATTCATCAATCATTTTACAACCCATGCGTGTTTCACGGCAATGACACCACTTCCGCTGCGTGGAATTCAGTAACGGTGTAAAAATTTCAAACGAAGTTTCAGGAATTGTTCCGTAGAAGGAAATATATTTGTGAATGAACCTCTTACTTCATTGCAATCTACGAGAAGACGCATATGATAAAAGACAAGGCGATGTCACTGGTGTAAGTGCGGATAGGACATTTTCATTTATTTTGAAAGCGAGTTTATATCAACGCAAATATAGGTTTAAACCTACTATTCATTTCTTAAGACATTTTACTATTCGACATAACTTGGACATTTTGTGGCTGGAATTATGATGTATATGTATGTATATATTGCTTTTCTTTCAAATTCACTTCTGTGTAATGAAATCACCTTTCACTCTCTCTTATATATATATATTCGACGGTAGCGCAACTGTTTCATGCATGGTGTAATCATCTGGTGTGGATTGAAAACTGAAGACAGTTTTTAATTTCATTGTGCAAGAAACTCAGCGCTGCAGTAATGGTGACACAGAATGTGTATTTACTATTAATATAAATTTCAGCGCTATTATTATGCATAGCTCACTATTTTATTAGCGCCAGCTCATATATATATATATATATATATATATAATTTTATCTTCGGTAAATTGTAAATCCATGTTAGATCATCAATTTGATTAAAGTCGTTGCCGAATTTTTTATTCCTTATTTTCATATATAGCATATAAAAGTTGATTGTTTATTTTATTTTACATCTTTATATATAAGTGATGAAAAAAGTGAAAACAGAACCAGTTGAAGCTACCTGTGGAAAAAAGCGCTGAATGAAAGTTCAACACCAAACGAAATTAATTTGGAAGGCCTAGGAACTGTTAGGGAACGTGTGACAAAACTGCTTCAGAAAGTTGAACGAAAGTAAGCCCAGTCTCTACGCCATAACCTTTTCTTGTCATATATAATAACTTTCTTGAAGAGAGCCAAGCTCAAACACACATACACGTTGCTGGTCGAACTTGATCCTTTACAAAGAACAATCAATAGATATAAACACGGCGTTTTGAAAAAAAGTCTGTCGTAAAATTCATGTAGAACTGATCAATGACGTGTGACCATTTGCAAATCATTTCTGGCAGTTGGTCAAGGTAGAACTCAACGGCAAAAACGGGTAATTGAGGATGATTTTCCTAATCCTAATAAGAGAAATAATTGATTGCATAAAGTAGACTTCAGAACCAGTTTTCAGCCAAGAATGTTTGAACATATGTTCATTAGGTGTGTAATTTCAAATGGGTGCTGTACTTTGAGCTTGTCCACGTGTGATTATATGATGTTCTGACAGTCCACTACCCGGAATTTGATTATCGTAGACGGGCGCTACAACAGGACAATGCCCCAGCACATAATGCGAACTGTCAAGTGCGAACCTGTGAAAAATGAGTGTGGTCTCAACCTGTCTACAGTTTAGACCTTACCACATTTCCCTCGCGGACGGAAGTTAAATAATGTGAATGAGGTTGAAAACCAGTGCTGTGACTTTTTTGCCAAAAACCCAGCCAAAGGTCACAAGCATGAAATTAATGTTCTGCCACAAATATGGCACCAGACAGGAGAATAGGTCCGGTTATATTTTGTGAAATAACCTATTCCTGTGTAATTTTTGGAACTATTTATTCAAGATTGAAATACGAAAATATCTTTTGCTTAACCTCGTTCAGTATGTTGGCTCTCAGTTTCACCCATCAGTACATCCTTTTGATCAAGTCAATATAACCGTTCAGCAGAAAACGATGCTTTAAACGAAGACGAGTAATAGGAACTAAGCGTCTGCTTCGCCGTAATACTGAGGTTAATATACAGTCATGACCTCAACATTTTTTATGCTGTTTGGTTGGTTGTATAAAGTGTGATTGAAATTACCCCAGGTTTATTTATTTATTCTCATGACAGCAAGATTGCTTATTTATCTATATCATAAAATTTATTTATGACTATATTTATCAATACCATGTTTTCTGCGTTTTTTTTCCCCGTTCATCAAGATTAGGTTGTTCATATATTTTGATATTTGCAATTAATTTTATTAGAATTAGCTTGAGAGAATTCACTTTATAGCCAAGGTGTGTTTTCATGTGGCACAGAAGTAATTTGTTTCAAGTCTCCATTTTGAAATGTCGTTTGTTCATTGAATTAGTAGTTTACATGTTTCTTCAAATATAAGGTAAGAGCCTCTGTTTTAATTCAAACACTGTTTCATAATTTTTGTTTGGTGAGGTATTGTCAAAGAATGTTATTTTCTTACACTGCAGCGATTTTTATGTTGATATATATAATTCTACTAATCTGTATAACTCGCATACTTCTGTGAATATTTATATGCCAATGCCACTTTCTTCCTATATATGAACACTACAGCTCTCTGAAGCAATTATGCAAATCAAATAAACCTTAACTCAAAAGGTTCTAAACCAATATTTTTCAAAATTTAAACTCGAAGTTTTCTACCTTTACTAAAATAATTAACTAAATTTTCTGCCATTTTTAATGGTTAATTTTTTGAGTAATTTCGTAATTTACGAAAATATACTGATTGAATTTAATATGCAGATTAAACAAATATTAGCTTAAGACCTATTTAATCTATTAAAAACTATGTCTTTTTCATTTTGCATATAATATATGTTGAAACATGGATAAAGCCAAGGGTCTAGCAACTGCTGAAAAAGTGAAAATAACAAACTTATTCAGTGGCCGAATGTCCACATTGGAGATATCAAAGGAGCTTTGCAGATAGCTTTCGACAACAAAATATATGCTAGTTGATAACTCGTCGAATAATAAAACTTATATAAGCATTATTAAAAAGGAAAAATTATCACTCAATGACTTGAACATAACCAAAATGTACTGACCGTGCTTGTAAAATAAAATTGTTAGATACAAACATAAAAGAAACAACAACAATTTAATGTAAAAAGAAAATCCTCCTTGAAAATGGGTAAAACTACAACCAAAAGCACCAGGTAATTCAAAACATTTTTACATAATTTATATTCAGAAAAAAAGAGAATTACATAAAGAAAAATTAAATAAAATCTTAAATGCAATACGTTGCCAGTCATGTGGCTACCCATGTGCAAAACAAAAACACACATTTTATTTATATATATATATATATATATATATATATATATGAGAGAGAGACTATATATATAGACACCTAGTGCCGTTTATAAAAGTTTCACGATAAGCATTTTGACAACGAGTATACTTATATTTTTCTTACATAGATATGATTATATTTACTGCGCACGCGCGCGCGCACACACACACATATATATATATATTTTTTATTTGCTCTTCACTGTCTTTTTTATTTTACATACTTTTTAATATTTTCCTCACGCTTTTTCTTGTCTAACCTTTCATTACGAATGTATATTTATTGTAGTCTCTTTATATTTATTTCTGTTTGAATTTAAATGCTGAATTGTTTCGTTTTGTCTCTTTCCCTTTGTTCTCTATTTATATTGACTTCAATCCAAATTTGTTTGTTCACTTTCTTCTTCGTTATTTTCAAGTCTAATAGAATCTTCTGAATCTTCTACTTGACTGAGATGTGCGTATAAATAAACACGCCTTGTTACCAACTCATCTGAAAAGAATGATTGATTGGAAACCATATTCGGAAAAAAAATCTGCTGGCAAAATATAAAAATTTCCGTTCTTTTTTAATGATATATTGATATGAAAAAAAGAAAGCAACACCTTCAACTGTAACAATCGAAGGCAGTATGAAAATAACAATTTAAATATACAGTTTCATATTGTAGAATTAATTTCTTGTATATTATTCTGAGAAATAATGGCAATTGAACAAAGAAAATGGTTTTGCTAATTTTCCGATGTATACATATAAACCATAAAATTACAAAACAAAAAAAAAATATTCCTTTATCAAATCTAATAGCGAGCAAGCAATATAAATCTGTCGTATCACCATGGATAATAATAAAAACAGACGTTAAATTTTTGGAGACTTAATCTGTCATAAACCCAGATTTGCGTCCTACGATCATTTTCCAAATTAATATTGTAATGTGTTATGATTGACCAGCAAACAATTCTTATTAAACTATCTACAGCGCCGGGTTGCCTCATGAGTGTAGTATCTATCAATTTCTTATAGGATCTGTGCAAAATATTCCAGCAGTTATTTATAAATGTTAAAATTTATATGGCCAGCAATACCCTTCGATTAAAGTTTTATTAAAACTTATGTTAAGGTACTGTGATTAAGCGTTTTTATTTAATTCTTGTGTTCGTAAAACTTCTAGCCATAAAAATGTTCTAGATATCGAATCGATTTCGGCTATTCATCTAGGCATTATCAAGTATGATTTTTATTTTTACTGAATGGATGGATTTTTCATGTATGCATCTAGTTGTAGAAACGTGTTAATTTTTTATCTTCCAAAGACCGTCATTTATAGTTGAAGAAAATTTAATCGCAGTATCCTGTTATTATATATATATATATATATATATATATATATATATATATATATATATATATATGAGTGTGTGTATGGATAAAATGATAGAAATAGAAATTTCGCTGATGTTAATATTGCCTTTGCTTATTTGTGATCTAGTCCCAAAACGCTGCCAAATGTTATATCAACCTAACCGTGAATATTTTGCTTGCATGGGCAGTCCAAGTAAGATCTGGGTGCGTGGTCAAGTGGTTATAACGTTCGCTTTCTCACCGGGGTTCGTATCTCAGAATAGTCGATTTGTCAGGAAGGCGACTTCCTGATGTTATCGGACAGGATCGAATACGATCCCTGCGTGCGGCACCTTTGGAAATTGCCTTAAAACCATACCATGGGTTGGCCCAAATGTTGTAACTGAAATTGGATAGACGAAACTGTTGTGTGCCGTCGATAGCTGTGCTAGCACGAAGCCACAAGTCATCGTGACCGAGGGTTTGAGTATTCTGGCCTTGTTCAAATTGATACCAACGCTACATAACTCGCTATCTCCCAGAAAATGTAACTATGGTCTGCTTAGCATAGTTGTAGTATAAACCATAGGTGGACTATGAGCGAGCGTCTGCAATATGGATTGGCTAGCTTCCCTAGTATACTAGGGTGTCCTCGAATACGAGTGGTCAGCTGTTTATATATATATATATATATATATATATATATATATATATATATATATATATATAACCGTTGTTCGACCAATACAATGCTGAAGGCTATAAAAGTTATAAATCAAGGTATATAATTAACGTGACAATCTCACCAGTATTTAAACTCGGTCATTGATATCTCATTCTGAAACTATAACAATTACGCAACTTGCATATTAATACGACGATATCCACGTCAAATGTGAAACTTACTTTGTCCAATGAAATAGTGCGATGCTGTCGGGAGTTCTAAAATCATGGTAGTTCCACCTTTTAGGCACGTTTTAATCTGCTCTTTTTCCATTACGAATGATTGTCAATATAATCTGTTTAGTATGATAAATCATTACATTTTCTGTTTAAGACATTCAAAAGGAAATTTAATTTTAGATTTCAGTAATTGAATTTTCAGATTATAGAAATTGACTTTACAGCCATAACAATATTTTAAATTAAATGTTTTAGTTTAATTCTAAGCTATTTTGAGTAAATTAGATAAATATCTGCATTTAATTTTTTAAATATGCAAATTACATATTGGCGATGCTGAAATCAAACAGTTGCAGCAATTTATACATTTGGGAAGTATATTAACAGATTACAGGAAGTGCATAATGGAAGAGGTAGAGGCGTTGATATAGTGAAATATGCATTCCAAAAACTGAGTAGAAAATAACAATAAGTAACATAAATTTGATTCTACTGTAGGATGGTGAGAATACCATGGACCGAACATGTGAGCAAAACTGAGTTCTCGAAACAATTGCAGCAAAAAGGACACTTACACTTAACATCAGAAAGACACAGTTGAAACTTTGTTCAGCACATGAGAAAAGATGGCTTGGAAAATTTTATACAGACATGGCTGATAGAAGAAAAAAGAAGCTAGAAGAAATAAACGCGGCACCTTCCTTGTGAGATTCAGCAAATGGATGGCCGAGCAAGGCATCGAAGAGATGGTAAAATGACAGAGGTTATTAAGAACTTCAAATGATAGAACATGTCAGAGATCTATGATAGCCAATGTCCTGAAGTCACACTGCATATACAAGAAATCGAAGGCAATTTGAAATAGAACTCTCTTAGGTATCTGTAATTTTCGATTAGGTATATCCAAGATATCAGATTGAGGAAGAAATAAATGATAATGAAACTACGTGGCCTGTAAAGAGAGCAAATTATCTAACGATAACAATGCTAATACCTGCAGCCGTTTCACCTGATTGTTGCGGTGTTAATAGGAGTGAATGTCGAAATATATATATATATATATATATATATATATATATATATACACAGATATAAGTGAACAATGAAGTCAACACTTAGAGGCGACAGTGTTTCTTTCTAGACGCAATCGTCAGACCGATATTTAGCATTCCCCCCACGAGTAATGTATGTTGCACAAGGCCAAGTTTAACCTGGGTTTTTCCGAGTCCGTAGACTCGGTCAAAAAATATTCCCTTAGAACCCGCAAAGCGGGTTCGAGATCTGTTTAATACCCCGGAGGAAACTTTGCCTTTCGGAAAAGCTTCATCCGGGTTCCTCTCTGCTTTGGCAGAGAGTTCGACAGAAGTCACACACTGTCAGAGACTGCGTGTCGACTGCCTCAACTCAATCGTCCGACCACAAGTGCTGTTTTTTTTTCTCGTCTATTTATATATACGAGTCAGTGGTGTATTGTGGGTAATCTATTTTGGTGGTTATTTTGCCGGAAGTCGTTTATTTGGGTTAAATTATTTTGCTTGTCATTTTTATTTCCTATTTTATATATTTATTTCTTTTATTTTTATTTTAAACGATGTTTTTATTAACGTAGTAAACATTTGTTTATATCGCTGTTTTAATAGTTTTGGTTTATTTTGGGAAGATAAATATAGCTACTTATTCAATTTTCATGTTGATTGTTATAGTTTATTCTAACTATTAAGGGAATGAAGACATTAAGACGCAAAGAATTACTAAATGCTAAATAATATGAGAGAAGTTTACATTTAAAGAATGATGGAAATAAAAGAACAAGAGGATAATGATCGCACTTTAATTTTTGAAGGTCAAAGTTGACAGGTAAATAAGACGCTGGTAGAGATTTCCTCAAATGAGAAGTTCCATATTAAAAACTGTTGGCATAGAACACAGAATAAGTCGATGCCGTGTAATGGTTAGCAAGCTTGTCTCACTAGAATATTTACGAGTGAATAGCGAGTTCGATCATCACTGGGCGTCCCATAATTTCGGTCTTGTGGCATACCTAAGCTACGCTTGGAAAATCCCTAGGACATACAATAAGTTAAATAAGACAAAACAATAAGAAGGGAAACCGCTGTTGATCGACTTCAGTAGAGCAGTAAGTGTATAAGCTAGCGTGTGAAACATTACGGCAAATAACTATTTATAATAATTTACTTTCCGTATTTTATACTAGCGCAAGTTTGGTGGCAGGATAACCAAAGAGGAACGAAGTGCAGTAAATCATCTAAGGAAAACGACTGTCTAGCATTTCGATCTTTCTACTCCTACGAAGCGTGCATATTTCCCTTGAGGAAACCACCTACATTCACCCTGATGCACTTGCTATTTTTTTTTTCGAAAAGATAAATTTGGAACGTTGCCATAAATTTACACCTTACTTCATTCCTGTCAATACTCCAGCATTCAATCATATTGTACTGGAGCAATGTTGTCGGCACCACTATATGTGGGGAATTTCTTAAGCATTCAACAATTTATAAGGAGAACAAGGAATATTCAAGAAATAAGGTCGCTCGCTCGTTTTAATTTAGGCTACGTTTCATACCGAGCTTTGGAATCATTTTCAACAACCTATTCCAATGGACTAGAATTACGTTCTTAAAAAATAAACAGATTTTGATGTTAGAGATGTTACTGAATCGATTGAAAATACTTGCTTTTAAAATCGTAGTAGCAATATAGCTTAGCTTGATTTAGTATGTAAAATAAAAAAGGTAATACTAATTGAACCCATGTCTTTAAAATTGTCTGCAAGTATCGCTGAAAACCAAATGCTGTCGTTTTATGAACTCAAGAAACGTAATCACAGAATCAGTTGGCCTTTATCATCACGTGCGTTAATATGTAGAAATTAATATATTTAATCATGGTTTCCATATTTACATTATTATCATGATTAGGTATTGCTAAATTTTTACAAGACTTTTTTATTATTTTTATTTCATTTCCCTTGTTACTGTCTCCCGATCCATTGTATTCTCACGTAACATCATTGAACAGAGACAGATTTTTTCTTTCTTTTTGATCCTCTTTTTCTTTTCATGCATAATTATATTTAGCTTAGACTTAGTCCGGCAAAAATCAATATTAATCGAGCCACTAAGGAGGAATGATCTAACTAAAATAGTTCGCAAGACATTCTTGCTCTCCCTCGAGTCACGGCCAGAAATCTGTGTATGATGAAAACGCCTGTGGTTTTTATGTCAATTAATTTTGTGAAATAGGTTAATGGTTATGCGATGTTCTTAGAAATTTGCATTTCTCGGATTTAATCGACTGGAAATACTGCCTTGCCACAACGCTTATGTTATGTCACTTAATTAAAACAAATCGTTTTACATATATTGTTTAAAACTGCAGTTCCTAGAAAAGTTGATACTCATAAAGTGGTTACTAAAGACATCATATTCATAATTTTGGAGACGAGATTGATGCGTTTCAAATTATTAAATGGAAAATACATATGACATACTTCACTTACTAAGAAAAGTAGTCATATGACACGCATACATACGCATGCACAAATATACACGTACATGTGTGTGTGTGTATATATATATATATATATATATATATATATATATATATATGTATGTGTGTGTGTAAAAATATATAGAAAACAGGAAAGAACTCGTTAGGTAAATAATCCAAAGTTCTTTCGTATTTTTTTTTATACTTTTAAAAAATAGTGTTCGATACAAAAGTAGTACTTTTATAAAATTATTTTTTTTCAATCATAGTGATTTTTGGATGGCTTTTAAAGTCATGTTTTTGTAGGCGGTAATGTTCTACAGTTAATATTATTTCGTGTGGAGCTGATTTGATCAAATTCCGATAATAATTCTGTAGTGAAAGGTTCATTCAGATTTTCCCATCCACTCTTTCTGGCATATTTTGCATTGTAATAGGTCAGTTACGTTATGACTTCTACAGTTAGAGTAGATTTTGAAAGTAGATTTATTGACTGAGCTAGTGTACGAAACGGTATGACTAATGTGGTTAAAAATATAGGCTCCTTTCGGTTACATATTTGGTATATTACATATATATATATATATATATATATATATATATATATATATATCAGATATTGTTACAATATAATTGTCTATCCCACAAAATATTTAATGTCTAAAATAAACATTAAAACAATTGAGTTTTCTTTTTACTGATTTGGCACCTTTTGTCGTACGAAAATCTGTTAAAACCTTTGAGTCATTCAGCTAGAAATAGAGCAGTTTATATTCGCTTTGTATCAACCTCACTCTTTCCCAAATGAAGAATGTTGAGATGTAAAAGATGATTCAGGCATTCAGTAATTGTATCATTCATACATTGGCTTCCGCCTACAGCGTCCATTTAAGAATTATCAGGAGAACAGTGAATAAATTTAAAAAAAAGGAGCCAACAGTAGATAAACAAAAAAAATTGATCAGGAAGTCATAACAGGAAGAAGGATCATCATTTCAACTTAGAGATGAATTAGAAAAGATCCAAATCAATCCATAATACGTTTGGCACGTTAGAGTATGATTTAACCTATGCCAGTCCAAAGAGCAGTGAAAGAAAGACTTGGAAATGAAAACGAACGTGAAACCATAGAGGCAACTTGATATTCCAGAACAAAACGTTAGAAGTTTAGAGAGGGCGATTACTACATTACCCTTCGTTCCTTATCTATGGTTAATTAACTATGAACATGCCATTTTCGTTTATGATCGATTTCGTCACGATACTTCCGTTAAGTTTGGAGAGTAATTATGCATTCTTATTGCTCAAGTAGAGTCCAATAATTTCTTAAAACCTCGGAGAATTGCAGTAAGGTATCTTTAATCATTTGTTAGTTACTACGGTTCAAAGAAAATCTATGACAGGGACAATCTGGCTTTTGCACCCGAGATTACATCCATACATAAAAATGAACAGATGCATCTTCTTTAAAGATGCATTTCGTCATCCAATGGACATTATGGTAAATTAAGAATATTATTTCGCAATATATATATAAAATAAATATCGTTAGGTTTATCAAATTTTTAAATTTAAATACTCTCAAGAATATTATTCAGGCTGTGAAAATCAAAATAAAATACAGATGAGGTTCTGCATGGTAAAGTCATGTCTAATAAAGAGAGAGTAAATGATGCAATTGTTGTTAAACACACACTATATATATATATATATATATATATATATATATATAAGTTTCCGGTTAAGTTTTCTTTTACTTCATTCTTTTAATTTATGGCCATTTATTTTGGCTATGGAAAGACTATATTGACACTACAAAACACCTGCCCTCACGCTTTAGAAAAATTCACGTTGATAACAATATTATGGTAAATAAATCTATCTGCCACCGGCAACGAAAAATTATTGAGGGTCATTATATAAAATGAGTCGAGCCCAGTATCAACCTTAATATATTTAGCAATAGTTCGAATGTGTAGGGAGATGTGATAGGAAAAGTCATACTTAATATCGTGCAGCCTAAGGTTGCTACTTTTCTACAACACAACTTATGACTACGACAAGAAAAACTTAAGAATGATCATCTTGAAAGCGGCTACAATGGGACATTAACCATTCCAAACTGCTTCTACATTCTCTTAATAATTCCAGAAAGAAAGTTATAAGAACATTACAAACACTTGATAAAAAACATACGATTTTATTTAAAAGCATAAGAAAAAAGAACATTAAAAATACATTTCTCTGCAAACAGACACATCATATATATATATATATATATATATATATATATATATATATATAAAGTGAAATACTGAAGTAATCACTCAAAGGCGAGAGGCTGTTTCATGCTAGATGCAATCTCAGGCCTAATCATTGCATCTTTCGCCTCTGAGTGTTGACTTCAATGTTCACTTTTATATTTACATACGCTCTATCGCTGATATTGAGCACTCTGTCCCATATATATCACACCTTAAACTATATTTCTTATATATATATATATATATATATAAGGCTGTATATTTACATTAAAAAATGTTTTCTTGAATAATGTGGTCATATTTTTCCTAATTTATGTTAATCCTCTCGAATCTTCTGATCGACTTCTTGCTGTTGTATAATATATTTAAACATTTCAAAAACAATTGCTATTATAAAATTTTACGAGATTGTTGCTATACTCATAACTAACCTTATGGTTCCTTGCTCCTTATACAGAGAGCCTCGAGAATTTGAAGTTTTTTTTTTTTTAATTTTCTAAATGGATATACACGTTTTATCAACAAGTACATTTCTGTATTGTGACGGTGAACAGGAATGTGTTTAAATGTTGTGACAAAGCTTGTATCCTACATGTGTGGTTTAAGGCCTGTTAACAGTTGTAGTTAAGCATATATATATATATATATATATATAATAACAAATATATATATATATATATATATATATATATATATATATATAAAAACAAACATTTTTGTCACTTTCGCAAAGGACATTTAAATTGATATACAATGTTAGTATTTTGCAAAACACTAGTTGACGGAGAAGATTTATTGCAGACTATTATGTCGGTTGTAATAAATTGATTATAGTATATAAGTTTTTTTTTTTTTACTGCGATCAGTGGGAAATATATTAGTGCTTATGTGTTTTTTATGAATTGTTCATCATTGTAGTTAAAATTCATTTGATTGCAGTATTGTAATTTGAAACAACTCATAAGCACTAATATATATATATATTCCAAACGGATCCCTGTAAAAAGAAAAAAAAAGTATACGTATGACCTTCAGCCTCCCATGCAAATCGTATAAGCTGAGCGTGTCTTTTTTATGGATACGGTTACAGCTAATTGCGACTTCCGTGACACTTATTCGATTTGCAACCATTAAACGTCGCTAAACATTGATTTGTTTTTTGTAAAGTTAATTATCCATTCTTTACTAAGTGAAATTTACATAAAAGAAATGAATCGGAACTTGTGTATTGAAATATTTGTTTTCATCTCTTTCATAGTGGACATCATTATGACACAGTAGTTTACTGTTATTTTCCTGTTTCAAGAACATTATCATTACAAATAATTGGTGAAAAACAGAAAAAAGACAAAAAATGAATATATACTAATAAGTATTCATGAATTTCTATATATACCTCCTTCGTTATATGATATTTTACATTGCTACAGAAAATGTTTTGTTTCGGAACTAAAAATTGTTCCATCATCAGGTGGTTTTGGGTATCTTATGAAAATGATTTGCTGGTGAAATCAGAAAACAAGATTTTAAAATTTTCTCGGTACGTCTTTGTTAAAAACTCAAAAGATGGATCAAAGCTAAAATAGAAAAACGAAAAATTAGGTTAGAAGTTACGGTTAAGTGGGTTATTGATTCATATCTACATGAATTGGCACTTATAAATGCACGTCAACACAGACGACATCGGGTTACGAATATAAATTTAAGACACAGTGAAGTAGACAGAGAATTTTAAGAAAATGTTAATTTTAAAGAATTTCAAGATTTAAAAAAAAATTATATACATGAAACCTATCATAAAGGGAATCACTAATGTGGTTATATCATTTTTATATATTATTTTCAACCCAGAAATATTTATTATACTGAATGGGCAAGAAAACATGTCAATATTAAAGTTGAAAAATCAGAAATTAAATAAATATTATATGGTCCATTATATATAAATATAATAATGGATATATAATTGTAATTCATAGATTTTTATGAAAAATTGTATAAACTCCATATTAAAGTAAACATTATACAATGTCTACAAATTACTGTTAATTCATTTCGCTGATTTAAGAGATTATTTTTACGAAAGTTAATAACATGCAGGTTTTCATGCAGACATAGGGGATATGTGTCATTGAAGTAAATACAGTTACAAAAGGTGGTATCTGCATATATCTTTTAACATTTCGTACATTCACCAAACATCTCTCTCTCTCTCTCTCTAAATATTTATGGTATTTAAAAGAAATCAATGAAACCGCCACCGTAAAATGGAAAACATTTTAAAAAGGGAGAATTTATAAATCCTTAAATGACTCATGTCCCCTGTGTCTACATGAAAAGCTGCATGTAATTTACTGATAGGTTAAGAAATACAAGTCCTTCTGTAAGGCAATTGACGTAGAGAAAGGTGCTCTGAATATCACGGTTCGAACGTATGATCAACGATGAAGTTTTAGAATAAACGGATATAAAAACTACACTTATACATTAAATCAAGAAGAGACAGTTTGCATTTCTCAAGGGAGATAAATAGGTAAGATCGCCTGGAAAATTTAACACTCAAGAGACAAATTGAAGGCAAGAGAGTCAACGGAAAACGTATATCCTAAGTTGCGAGATTGTGCTTATGAATGTCGGAACTGAGTTAAAATTATGTCCTGGAAATTCTATATAAAATAAATCCTTTGAATACGGTAAGGATTTTTATTAATGAATATGGCGATTAATCTTTATTTTTATAAACGTATGTATATCATTTCATCGACTATTTTTCAAAGATATTTTTATCGGAAATTATTTCTTATTTCTCCTATTTTGGGCCTGGGAAGATTCACAATATTTTTTAACTTCTTCGGGACTTGAACAAACGAGAACATTCGGATGCTAAGAAAACGAGCACCATTGCTGAAGATGACGGATTACTCGGATTTGCAATGTGCCTTCACGTAGAAAATGATCGGCTGATAAATTTAGATCTGACAGCCGTAAAGGCTTTGTAGGTCAAACTAAAGAAGAATGAAATGATTTGGGTTAGTTATAAGAGCTTGTTAGTAACTTATATTTATTTCAAATCAGGAATGTTTTATAGTATTGATAATACTCAATTAAAAGCAACTAAATTAAAATGGCACAAATGAAATTCCACAAATAATAATGCGATTTTTTTTTCTTTGTGTCACGATTAGGGACGTATTTTATCGAATTTTACATTAATTGCATGCGGTTTATTGTACTACACTTTTGTTATGACAAATTCCCGGCAGTTCAACTCAAAGGAAATTTACAAACTGAAACCTTTTATTTTCATGGCAGGGCTGTTCTCATTCCGCTGCCCATGCCTACTTTTTATTTTTTATGCTTAATTGTTTGACCCCGCCCTTTATAAAATGCATAACTTACGCACGGTCCAGTCCACAGATTGGAGACGCAATTACGACCTAAGAAATTTCACGAACCAATGTTTTAATCCGATAGGGCTAATGTCCTGGAGGACAAATCTTAAGTAGGGTACCTGGAGCCAAAATAGCTAACATAGTTGTGGTACCACATTTGATAGCTCTAAAGGAGAATCATCTTTACTGCATTTGAAGCCTGGTCGATATTTAAATTTCTCAATGTATCACATATCGTATTTTTTATGTGCTAGCTCTACTCAGGCGATCACTGGTGTCAAAAATTTGATATGTAAATCAGAATGGCCAATTATACAGGAATTGATTGTAGATGTTTATGTCAAACATTATGATGATTACTCAAATCTTATGTGATTCTTGCAAATAATTATTTATACAGAATACCATCACTTTTTTTTGTGTACATAATAACACATGATGTAAATATATGTGCTCGGCTCTTAAAAACTTTAGAAATGGCTTTGACATTTAGATTCACATGTACAGAAAGAACGAGCCAAATTTGGCACGGTAACGTCTGAAAAAGCGGTATTATAATTGCAAGTAAAATAACATTGATCTGTAATGGGTTATGCGGTCGTACGCAAATGTTTTCTATGGTTCATCATATACGAAAATGTCAATGCACAAGCTGTAATAAAAAATAAATAAAAAAAGAAATCTTATTAATATCAAGGAAAATATAGCAACTACCTGCCTCAAATAACATGAATATGTTAGCTGCATCAATAAAACCATGAACTTAATAGTTATATTTACATAAGGCATTGAAAAAATGATTATCAAAAAAGCTGTTTGCTCATAATTGTTGGTAGTTAAAAAGGATCTATGCTAATTTCTGTTTTGGTTTGTAACTAAACAAAAAAGGAAACAGTTAAAAACTATATATATATATATATATATATATATATATATATATATATATATACACACACACACAGACAGATAGATATGACAGAATTGAATAGACACCAAGATAAATTATATTTCTGATTTTTTTTTAATAACTAAGATACATTAACTTAGATTATTTGATTAAAATTGCAGATAACAATACTGGAACATGCCACGAACCAAAGGAGCATTAGACCTATCCGAATTTCAGCGAGGACGTATCGTGGGCCAACATGGGCTATTATGGCAGAGCTGCGAGAAGGAAACAACTTCTCCGTCCAGCCAATATCAAACGCAGAAAGGATTGGGCTCATGAGATGGCGGAGAGACCTGTGACCTTTGGACCACTGTCATATTCTCTGTTGTGTCAAGATTCGCATTAGATTTCAACAGTGGAAGAGAGTATGGGTATGGAGACTGTATATTAACCCTATTGAACACCTTTGTGGCATATTAGATCGAAAACTCCGCAAAAAGAACAGGAAGCCCGAACTTTTAGGATTATTGCGTCAAACATGGCAAGAAATCCCTCAAGTTGATATAAACGCTTTCTGTGTACGTCTACACCATTCTGTCATGTCTGAGTATATAACAAACTTTTAGTACTTATCAATAGAGGAAATGTCCGTGAATATCAACAGAGTAAAGTTTAGTTAGAACAGAATAGACGGAAAAGATAAATTTTAATCGGTCCAACACGTAATAAGAATTTGAGCAGAGTCCTGATTCGTGATGTTCATAAGTAACACAACACAAGAAAACGAGCGCATATACATAGAAATATACATATTTAAAAAAAAAAAAAAAAAAAAAAAAGTAGTTTTGGTTGAGCAATGAAATATGAAAGACTAACGAAATCATATGACAGTTAGCAGCTTATTCACCAGAAGACGTAACGTTGATAGAAATAGATTTAGCTCGCAAGCATTATATGTAAGTATATGAATGAGAGAAATTTTTCAATGATAATGCATTAAAACAAATAAAAGGTGGATTAATGGATAGCAGCTCGGACTGAGGAATCGAAGACTGGAGTTAGAATTCCAGTCGAATCCATTTTATTGACTTACGCGCTAATGCCCTTGGGAAAGATTTGAATCCTCATATTCTCTCACCACCAACTCTGGGTAAAAAGCAAAACAGACCGGTTTCTGTAGCCCTGGATTGCAACTGGTGTTCCGCATAAAGAAATGGCAAACTACTGCGTGAAAAATCTGCCAGGTCATTCATGTATAGAAAGATAAATGATCGCCTAAGCGTGTATCAAGCATGGCACATGATAGTGGTAAAATTCGGGTTTTTGCAAGCTAACTGTAGATATGAAAAGAATTGTTGCAAAAGGCCTTTAGACACATAAATTTGTACACATGAAATGAACGTGCTCCCTTGTGTACCCACAAAACAGAAAAAGTAATAACATTAATAAAATGCTCTGCGTCATGTGTATATGACATATGAAGAAAGGAAAATAATGTCATATATATATATATATATATATATATATATATATATATATATTTATTTATACACGTTTCATTAAATAATATAGACAAGTGTTGTCTATTTATTTTATGTAAAAAATTTTTCGTATCTTCTGATAAGTTTTATAACATTATCATTAACCGAAAAAACAATGACAGACTATATCATCACTGTAGTGTCCGTATATTGTTTGATATGTTTGTATTTACATCTTTGATAATGGCTTGAGTAAGCCGAAAGCTTAGATTTTATTAAAAAATAATGGATAAATATTGTGAATTTCTTTTTTCGGTTAATGATAATGTTATAAAACTTATCAGAAGATACGAAAAAATTTTACATAAAATAAATAGACAACACTTGTCTATATTATTTAATGAAACGTGTATAAATGAAAATATGCTGCCTAAATACACACAATATATATATATATATATATATTACAGTCAAGGCGCTAGTGCCCCGCTGACAGGCCAAGAATGCCAACGCCAGCAATGCTCTGGTGGCTGCCACCGATGGGCCTCTCTAGCGGTGACAATGCCGAGACGAACAGACTGGCTGTACCACAGCTTTAATAGCCAATGACAGATTGGCGGGTTGCGTGTAGGGAGATGGATATATATATATATATATATATATATATATATATATAGAGAGAGAGAGAGAGAGAGAGAGAGACTGATAGAGAGAGGGATGGATAAATTGTAGTTTCTATTTCGTAAATATGTTTTTGACTTTGTCGGCTGCATAAAATAGTAGGGTCAATTGGACTGCGTCTATGAGAAAAAGTCCATCATGCAATTCACACAGAACTTTTGAAAAGACCTGCTATACTACTTGACATTCAAGCCGGAAGCTTCAAAACAGATACTGCAGTGATTAGGTGTCAATATGAAGACAGTGCAGAGGATTCGAAAAGAGTTGCAGGCGTCTAATGGAGATTACGAATATGTTTGGAGTGATGGCGTCGTTATACTTCCTGATGGCTGATTTGGTAGCAGAAATTGACTGACTGTCAAGGTTTTTTTTTTCTGCTTGTATTACATGGTGCAAATTCCTGATGTCAGATATAGGTTCTTCCAGCATCAAACCTCTAGAACAAGGGCAACACGATTTCTCAAGGCACTTGTTGTAAGCCTCCGTGTTTAGTGGAAATCTCCCTGGGAAGATGAATGTAGACAACATCTACTCGACAGTTTCTTTCCTCGCATCTTCTGACATTGGAACTCCCTTCAAATCACTTGCTTCCCTGATAAATACAATCTTCAAAAATTTAACGTCATTCGCCATTTACGGTTGCCTTTTAAACTATCCTTTTTTCGTTTCCTCAGTCACTCTACAGAATCTTTACTTTCACTCGCCATCCCCCCCCCCTGCGTGTTAGGGAAACACCTGCCTTGCTCGAGATCTAATGCTTAAAGACATTAATTATTTACTATGAATAATTGAAACTAATAAACATATAGTCAGCAACAATATCTCACCTGCAAGATCTAAATTACAGAGAACCAATATTATTTATGAATACAAACTGAACCCCTGATTAGACCAAATTTATGAATAATTATAGTGGGTATAATACAACATACCTAACAAGAAGTCTCACATTACATCTCTCTGATCATGGCGCAATTAGTTTTTCTTTAGATGCACACGGACACATATCAAACTCCATCCCTAACATGGTCCTTGAAGTACAATGTAAAAAAGTGGCTAAAAATAGTGAAAGAATCTTATTATAAAACGCATATTGTGTGTGTGTGTGTGTGTGTGTGCGTGCGTGTGTGTGTGTGTGTGTTTATATATATAGGATCGGATTTCCTACAGATTTCAAAACTTCACACGACTACGTAAAATTACCTTGCGGTGGTTTTAACAGCGGCAAAACATGGAAAAACAATTGTTTTTGCACGAAATCAATTTGAAAGCACAGTTAAGATGCATTAATGAAAGGGGGACAACTCATATCTAGTTATACTTATTATAAAACCCAGGTTGGTTGTGTGTGTGCGTTTGTTTATATATGTAATCGGATTTCCTACATTTGTTCAACCGATTTCAACAAAACTTCACTTTTTTTTTGGCAGGTGGTGTTTCTTATTGTCTTGCACATTTTTTTCTTTATTTTTACATTCATAATGCTTTAAAAATTCCATTTACAAGAGAATTGTTTATAATAAAATTCTATTCAATCGATAGACTCATAACGATTGAAAACAATGTTTTTCAATGAGTTTGACCAATTCGTAAAAAAAAAAATAAAAAATAAAATAAAAAATAAAACTAATTAAGACCTGCATGTCCGTCAACCTTAAACAATAACCTTTAAAATTTTATTTTTCAGTCTTTATAATGGTTGATACTTGATCTATCTCTTACTGTTACATTCCCGGGCAACGCCGGGCTCTACTGCTAGCTTTTAATAAAATAGAAAGAGCAATCAATAACGTCAACTATGCTTAAATTAAAAAATTCCTATAACACTAAATACATAAAAAAAACATTCGGTTAAAAGAAGAAAAAAAAAAGAAAAAAAATATTTGATAAAGGCTAAAGGAATAATCGAAAGCGCTAAAACAAGAACACAAGAAGAAAACGAATAAAGACTTAGCCGCAGTACTTTGTCAGTTGTTTTTAATGAAACGTTATATATATATATATATATATATATATATATATATATATATATATATATATATATGAAGCGGTAAGAATATAATATTTCAAATGTAAATCAGTTATTTTCATATCGTTTTCACTATACAAATATTAAAATAGCGTCTTACTTAACTTTAAATATCAGTTTCTTGGAATTGTCTATACTTCAAGGGGTCTGTTTGAAAGATTGGAAATAAACTTATTTAAATAACAAACCTCTTGTTGAATGGACAATTCCAAGAAAATTTGAAGTTGCGGAAAGAACATCAAAATTGATATTTACAGTTAAGTTTTATATATATATATATATATATATATATATATATATATATATATATATATGTGTGTGTTTCATTTACCTATATTTGCGGAAAATATGTAAATACGCTGGGAATTAGAGTTGCAATTTAAAATTCTGTTTATTTGAACAAGAAACATTCGTACGTTTGTTATATTTCAGCTTTTATTTTTAGGTTATATCACAAGTGAGTAAACATGCTAATATTAACATTCACTTATGGTTGACATGTAAAATATTGATTACCTATTTTTGCATGACTCTGCTTTTAGAAATTTTACGCAGTTCCATAGATAAAAAGAAACGAATAGATTTAAAATACTTTTAAGTGGTTATAGACAAGTGTGGTTATATATATATATATATATATATAAAGTATGTATGTATATGGAGAAATAAAGCTGCGGCTTTTAATGCATGCTAATTGATGAAGAGAATGGAAATGCATTAGGACGAATAGCGCACTTGATTAAACTCCACTTATACGGTGAAACAATCATAGAAACACGGCGAAACGAATGCGAGCCAATGATACGTTCGACTTGTTCGCAATTCGCTTATATAATACTCTATGCACATTATTCCAGCTGCATCCAGTTTCTTGAATAACACATTTAGACTCGTGTCCCTTGTTAATCAATGAGCGCATTGTTTCCCTTTATATATATATATATATATATATATATATATATAACCAAACATCTGTTTCATCATGTGTTTAAGAAATGAGTTTTACTTAATGACATTGCATGTAAAAGCACATTTTACAAAATGAACCTCATGTTCGATATTCGACAGTCTCAAAATACTCACAAGTTGATAGAAAAGAGAAAATACATTTATAATGCTTTATACGTTTCTATACTATATTCCTGTTAAATATCCTGACCAGAATCAGTATATAGTGTGAACTTTTCTTTGTACAATGTTTAGCGTTACCAAAAAAAGATCAATTGAAAAAACAAAAACAAAAAAAAACATTAACAGATTTCATATCTGTGATGCATAAATGTAAATAAAAAAATGCATTAAGATATCTATTCAGTCAATAACAGATAAATGGGAATTCACTAAAAGAGTTCATCTCAATATAACTTGTTTATAAATGTAATATATATCTTACGATCAGGTCACATTGAAGGCGCTGGTTTTCACTCGATCAGCAAAATGAAACAACTTCGAAATATCCCTTTCTCAACTTCTACCGTCTCACTGAGAACAATCACACTATTATTATTATTAATTTATATTCTTACAGTTTGGGAAATCTAAAGATTGATAAGAAGTATTGACTCTAAGAAGTCCTTAAGCATATTAACCTTGTATTCTCTCCAATCCTAGCGAAATTATTAAACCGCTGCCTGAATTCTAAATACTTCCAAAATCTGTAATTTTTCAAGTGGATACCAGCTTTTCCAGAATGCGGGTGAGTGCTAACATCCTACACATTATAGACCCGTTAGTATCATTAGCAATCTATATGAATCAACAAGAAATTTGTTGATCAAGTCTATAGGCACACCTCTATGAGCGACAAACTGTACCGGTTTCGACCAGCCCATTACATGCCGATATCCTAACTGCTATTATTCACTGAATGAATGAGTTACTAGACAACAAATACAGCTCATATTTTTAAAGCCTTTGACAATGAAGGATGACAGTAAAAGCTCTCTAGCTATGGAATCACATAAAAACTCTACCGAATTTTAAAAATAATTCGTCAAAACGCTTACATTTACTCGAATTGCGTTCTGATTCTACTCGTCCGAGGATGGAAAATATTCCATATCAGGTCTGGTGTTCCTGCTGTATATCTCAAGATTCTGGACAAAATTAAATGAAAGTCTTCAATGTAATCAAACCTGACCAGCTATCTCGCCTTTCTCAACGGCCTGCCAAATTTCAGCTCAGTCTTTTCTACAAATATTTTAATGACAATTTTCCTGATCGGCTTTTTTCTCTGGTGACTTGATTCCATGGATGTCAGCCTGCTTTGTCAACTTGATATCACTATTGAACAAGCAAGATGAATCCGCCACTTCTATTCTAGAAATTTCTGACACTTATCACCTATGGGACTCCTTTCCGATTTCTTGCTTCCCTGCATATACAATGTAAAAATAATAAATGAAACGTCACTCGCCATCTTCGCTTCCCACCAATCCTTTTCTTTTACTGTCTTTTTTTCACTCTTTCCCGTGAAATTTTTGGTTTGATCCTCGAAATAATAAGATCTGAATATACTTATAGTTTTATGTCTAACTAACGCATACGGTCAATATACTAACAACTATCAATTAAGAAGAACTACTATTAGCAGCAGATACTCCTTATATTACTTAAAAAGTTTAAAACATATCTATAATTGCGGTGGAATTGAATAATTTTTTTTTTTTGTTATTATGTACACTTTTTTGTACGGTATGAAATTCACATTTTTCATAACACGATTGCCAATTCTTACATAAATATCATAAGAGAATATGTTGATTGCATAAAATTCTAGTAGAAATATGAATATAATTTATGGATCTGAAACAAGTTTTATTTCCTATTTTGAAAATAGATCTTGTATACATATTTTTGGGTGAGAGAAGGAAACCGAAAAGTAAGAATTAAAATCAATTGCAAGAAGACATAATGCATGGTTGTTAGCAAACGGATGAGCATAACATACACATTACAAATCGGAAATACCGAAATCGTACAAGTACAACAATTTAAATATCTGGAAACTTAACAGAGAAGGGAAAAAGCAACACGAAAATCCAAAGACGCATTGGTATAGCCAAAGATGTACTCCAGTAATTAAGCGTATTACGAAACACACATTTTGTTACAAACAAAGAAAATAGCACTAACAATTACATAATATCCGGCCTCCTACATGGCAGTGAATGAAGGACACATTTCCTCCCATATAAAGTTACTAGAGCTAAATAATAATTTTGGAGATCATTTTTTTTAAGAGAATTGTATTTCTCTTTTGACTATCCCATTTTCACATTTGAGGTCAGATAGAGGAATCTAGACGTGTTTTATCGTGTCCAGAAATGTACACGTCGACATGTTTCATAAAGTAGTAAGTTAAAATTCATTTATTGACGTATCTCTGTTATCTGCGGACAAAATGGCGATTAACCGGCCGAGAGAATAAAGAAGATGTACAGCAGTGTTTGTGCTGAAGCCGTGGGTCAAGAGAACGCCCTGAACGAACGGGCTATACAATCCAAGATACAACAGAAATCGGTTTCTAAAGAAAGATTCCGCGATTACCATGTACTGTACATGAGAGCAAACATGAAGTTTTAGAGAAAATGTAAAGATAAAGGACACAACTAACTAACGTCAAGAACAGCCATTTGAAATTTCTAGGACACAAAATGCTCTTGGAAGTTTCGATACTCATAACCGATTGAAGGCAAGCAGTACAATGGAAAACAATGAATAAACTACGTAGGGAGTTTGAGTAAATGGATTATGGAGCAAGGTTTAGGAGATATAAAAAAAAAAGTAAAATTTATTGGAAGAAACAAATGACAGGTATTTATAGATAGCCCTATATAACAAAAAAACGTAAAATTTATTGAAAGAAACATATGACAGGAAATTGTAGATAGCCCTATATAACAAAAAAACGTAAAATTTATTGAAAGAAACATATGACAGGAAATTGTAGATAGCCCTATATAACAAAAAAACGTAAAATTTATTGAAAGAAACATGACAGGATATTGTAGATAGCCCTATATAACAAAAAAACGTAAAATTTATTGAAAGAAACATGAAAGGAAATTGTAGATAGCCCTAATTCTGAATAGACATAAAATAAGAAAACTGTTTAAAATTACAGGTATGTATTTTCTTCGTTTTTTTCAAGATATGTTGACACTGTACAAGACATAAGGGCCATATATGGTAGAGGATTACAGAGTAAGAGACAAAGTTCATAAATGTGTGTGGAGAGAGAACGATTAACCCTAGACATGAAAAAGTTAAATTGTTGTGATCTTGTAATGTTGTTCTTTGGAGTCGGTTCCACAAAGCAGTGGATCGGGTGAAGAATCTACTCGAGTGGAACTTACATCTCAGCAATGGAATATCTACATATTTTTGGGTCATGCCGAGGCTTATCTTTTTAAGATGAGAACTGGTGGACTAAAGAATGTTGTTCGTCTGAAAATAGCGATAACGCAAGGAGAGGCCTGCGAATAGCGATAACGCAAAGAGAGGCCTGCGAATTTTTAACTCTGTGAAAAGGGTTTTAGGTTGCAAACAAATGCATAACCCACAATAAAGAGGGTACAGTTTTGAACACTGTCAAGAGTACAAAGTGTACACTACGCAACTCCTCTCCACATACGACAGCAGTTTTCTATTTTCTGTCTAATCTGACTCATGTAAAAGGGAAATGATACGTCAGGTACTTACTGGGGCGTTTTGTTTTTAATTGATTCCTAAATCGTTCACGTGGATTCATTGTCATATTGATAAGTCATCAGATTATGATAAGTCATCAGATTAATGAAGTACACGAAACAATGGTACCTGATTAAAAATTACCAAATGTCAGACATTTTGTGATTTTAGTTGTAATCTAGGATACTTCCTGCTAAGTCCGATAGGAATTTTATTTTATAATGATATTTTCTGTTATGTATAAATACGAAGTAAGCAAAAAGTATGACCGTTTGTTTATGTTGCGTGCGAAGATGAGATCACAGATACGCTAATCAGGGTGTCGCGTGCCGGGAAAGCTGTGATGGCGGGGCAATTGCTCTTGCACAATAGAGTTTAAGTTGAGAAAATATCTGCTGGTACTATTTTGGACTGAAAGGAAGAGTGAACCATAAGATGTTTCGTTTGCGGGTTTACGTTTCTTATTCCATTCTAAGTATTCTAAACTTATGGTGGTTTAGTTCTAAGGCCTGTGCTTGTTTTGCTTATTTTTATCAAATCTCTCGTTATTGGCAGGGTTGATAACCTAACTTTTAGTGGTGTATGTAAATCATCTAGAACTGTATTGGGAAGTTTGTACAATTTTCTAAAATATTTAATATTGCATAAATCATTTGTGTATGGTTTAAGGCAAACATTTAGGAAGTTGATCACATTTGCAATGGTGGTTATATATATATATATATATATATATATTTTTGAATAACAAATTTGTAAATGTAGTAATATTATAGGATGTAATGAATGCATTTCAATTTGCATGAAGTTTTGCCTGCAGTTCGTTGTTGCTTATGAATTTTTAAATCGTCTAAAAAAAAAAAAAAAAAAAAAAAAAAAAAAAAAAAAAAAAAAAAAGAAATAAACCGAAAATAAAATTCCATTTGCGTAACTTGCTTTAAATTAATTCTCAGGACAATCATCATTAAAGCCATTGCACGAATACTACGTAGTTTCCTCCCTTGACAAAATTTGAGATAAATCTGTAATACAATATGTAAAACAATATATCTAATCCGCTAATATCGGAATCTGATTTCTGGCGAGATAAAGTGTAACAAATCATTGGTCAAATAAAATTCTAATGGAGAAACTAAAAGCCATTGCAGTATCGAGATCTTAGTGAATATAAATGCAGTATCCTGTAAATATCCTGTAAAATTTTCCGGTGTCCAATAAAGTACACTAATTGAAGTTTAAGTAGACAAAATAATCTCTCAAATATTAATCATCAAAACATGATATTGAATATGTTTTGAATCACAATATATTTGACAGTTTCAGTTGATTTTGACAATCCCAGGAAAAATTCGCTATAAATAAGCGCGACGAAATGTTTTCATTGGTCATTGAATTAACCAATCAGGAACAATCAATAAGGCTATATATTCGGATTAATTATGAAGTTCCTTCAATCCTCTTTAGTTCCTTTGTTTTCTGATAAGAGTCAGCTGGTATAAAATTAATATATTAGACATTGCTTGAAGCTGTTTTCTCACTCACTTTGCCCTCTCTGTCGCTGATTGATAGTCAGCAACATGACGATACGGAGCCCGCGCGTCGCACCATTTCTTATGGCAATTTAACCTGGCGCTTGGTGAAAAGCTGGCTTTATTTTCATTGACAAATCGAGATTCTAGAGGATAGGATATGTGTCCCCTTGCGACGCGACAACGGTATATCCTTCAGTCTCCAGCACAAATCCTATAGTTGCTAGTGAAAATGACACACAAAGAAAATGTTTCAAATAAATCGGTAGACAAATCTCCATAGGGCTATCATCACATCAATTAAGAGTGAATTAGAACTCGATCGGATAATCAGCTTATTGTGTAAATTGGTTAGATTCACTAGGTTTAGAAAATCAGCATTGGACTTACTGTGAAACGTTAGGTTTGATGTGTTAATAATTAAAACCGATATTTCTTTTCATAACTTTTACTAGTTTTTAAGCGTGCAGTCTTAAATACCATCTAAAAACATGTAAATAAATGCCTTATTTCCGCAGCATTTATTTTTACAAACTGATTTCAAAATTTTACGATTTTAAGAATAACTCGAAATAAAGTTAATATCATTTGCATTACATACATTGAATGAAAAACATTCAAAGAAGAATTATGAATCACCAGCAATCTTACTATATTCGTTTAGTAAATACTGTTTAAAAATATAGAATATTATCAAAATGTCTCTTCAATGAATACGATTTGCGAAATCATTTCATAGGTCATAATATAAACTAAAAATATGTAAAATGTATACAACATCTTGATATTGCTAGGAACAAATTATGAAACAATGTTTTAAACGTGCATTGTTTATGGAATAATACACTAAAACAGTTATTCAGTATAATATCACTTTCAATTAAATGAACTTTGTATTTGATTGCAAAATTATTTAGTAATGTGTTTGAGCCATGCACCTTGTCTAGATTCAATTTCCCTGATCACCGAAATGAAATTCCAATTCAGAGATTTTGAACCAAAACTTATTACATAAACGCGTATCCTCAAAAAAATGCTAAGGATTGGGAAAAAATGATTTTTATGAAGTTATTTTGCATGCCAAGGCCCAACTTACAAATGAGTGCAATAACAAGCTTACAAAATTGACCTGCCCTAATGTGACAACTCAAAATTAATAAATACGATTTAAATATTTTTTAAAGCAGAAATATACACCAAAATGTTTATGACAATTTGACTTCATCAAGGAGCTCAAATGAGAATCATGTCTTTTCTAAATAGAATTTTATCAAAGCAAGATATGCTTCTGCTTTTTTTCCGCAAAATAAAGTTGATATTTTAAAAACTCCGCCTATGGTTGATTACAAGTAGTAATTTCAAATATAATATCGAAATAAACTTTAACAGTTATTTCTGCTTGAATCCTAGCAAAGGAATAAAAACATGTGTATCGCAAATGTATTTGGGTTGGCTATTATTTTTTATCTAAATACAAGGAAAATGTAAAATAAAGTAAAACGTAATATTCAGTCACTAGTTTCAAAACGCTATGGAATCCGAATATACTTATGTATCCATGAGCTTATCTCAATAGAAAATCATCACAAACACTTCAAATACTGTTAAAAATTGAATCAACAGTATCAGAAATTTAACAAGTATAATGATATTTCCTCCCACCTTAGATACATCGGGAAAATATAGAAAGAAAAATATACAAATATAAAATGTGCTTAATATATAATAACAAGCTCTAGCACTTATATGACACAAGGAAAATCGTGATTACAATTCCGATACAGTATACGGCATGTTTTAATAATAAATACAAGATATATCGATAAATCCACTTACGATTAATAAACAGCCGGGCTGTTCTGTATATCGCTTGTTTTTAGTATATCATTGCGGAAATAATGTGGTATGCGGATAAGATAAGACATCAGAATATTTGGATCTAGGGCCAAGCAGGCTTTACGCTTGCTTGGTTAATGGGACTGCATAGCGCTCTACAGAACCAGTCAAAGATAGGAACAACTTGTAAAAGTAAACTCAGTGCTGTTCTGTTGATTTGACTTTTGAAAAAAGGAAACTGCACCACTTGTTAATATGGCTATTTATGATAATTCACAACTTCTGAGAAATTGCGTTGTTCGTGTCCTCTGATGGTGGCAAAACTGCTCGGTTAACGTGTAGCATGGATTTCCTCGAACCGGAGAGCGAGCAAGATTACAAGCCGTATAGTTAGTTTTGCAAATCGACAATCGTCGGTTGTCTTGTTATTAAATATTGCAATAGAAAGATGAAGCATCATAAACCTCTCGATCTTGAATCTTTTCAAAATTGATCGATATCAGTTAGAAACAAAAGTAGAGTGGATTTATTTGTAACAACCTTAGTATGGGAAATACATCTAATATTTAAAAAAAAGACATTTCCGGCCCGAAAAAAACAATGATATACGGTGGCAATTTGTATTATTTATTTTACGGAATATCAACGTCAACGGGTTATTTAATACCAACAATTTTTAGGATATATTTGTATGGATAGAATACGTATTTTTTGTAAGAAATCGGCTCGAGTTTCATTGATATATCTATGTAAAGATGGTTTTTGCCGAGAGTCTTGTTTCATTGATGTATTCTTTCAGATATATAATTTGAAGAGAAACTGATTTCATTTAAATTCATATTTAGTTTATATTTTTTAGTATAGGCCCACTGATTTAAGACATAATATGTTGTCAACTTTTGTTTAATCAAAGAGATCATTCATGTCTATATTATAGCATTTTTATATTGACAGAACAAGGTCAGAACATTCGGGTAATATACGTTTAATAGTGTATCATGTTTCTCATGCTTGGCATACTGTTCGATCTTCATTGTTTTGCAAATTCCAGTGGGTTATTCACATTTGGCCAATGCGTAAGTGGGGGGCAGTACTAATAATTCTTTTCGAGATTTTCTTAAAGCCGACTTTTATTCTCCTAGTTTATGTTGAATTTCGATGAGTTTATTGTGTGGGTTATCGCGCCAGCACCGTTTTCATTTCTTTGAATATATTTGATAATTACCTGCTAAAAGTCGATGTATGGGATTTTTTTCTTGTGTCTATATACGTATGTGAACCAAATTTGGCTGCTAGGTCTCCTTTATTGTCAACTTCAACTCCAATATGGACAGGGGTTTAATATAGTTAGATGTAGTTATGTTTGTTCGTATTGCTCATTTTTCATAATTGATAATGAATGGGTTGATAGTTTTCTTTAATGCCATTAAGACGGATAGTGTCTCAGAGAAAAATATGAAATTATTTTGTTTGCTCTGTGTGATGATGTTCAGAGCTAGCTTTATTACGCCACCTACCCAATGAAAATAGAGCTTCCCTTTGGGAGGCCATTTTTCTTTTGGTAATTTTCTTTAGCTCACTTCTGCACATCCTCTCTTTTCCTCGCACTTTGACCAATCTGTATAGATGAGTGTAATGATTAGGGTAGTTTTCCCCATATACCCTGATGCTTGACCTGGTATGTGCAAGTGCGCGTTTTTTTCTTCAGCGAGTTTATTTAATTTGAGCAAAATTTCGGTTTCTTTAATTTGTCCAAGGTGAATACCGGCGGCGGTCGTTTCTTGTGTGTTCAATCCTTAAATCTCCAGTAATGGATTTCATCCTGTGTTCATACACTTGTGTGATGTTCTATTTTTTTTTCTTATTCAGTGGAAGAGATCACAGTAATTCAGTTTAAATTTACTGCTATTAGTTGAGTTAATCGGGCATGATTTTATTTTGACATAGTACCGAAGTGCCAGTTCAGTGAGCATGAAATAAGGAGATGTTTCATTAGCCTCTGTGTATAGTTCTCTGCTGGGTGTCTTAAAGCTCCCAGTACTAGTCTGAGAACTTGAAAGGTTGCGGTAAGTATTTTATGTATGATTATCACACCACTCTTTATATAAATCTAGCGTAATCAAGCTTTGACCGAAGTAGTGATATGATCTCCATTCAGTATAGGTCAAAAACTTGGAGGACTCTACTAATTTATTTTTTACGTATTTTAGATGGGGAATGAAGATTATTTTTTGCCAAGCATCATGCATAGTAAATGATGTTGTTCCACTACTGAGATTTCTGCTCAGTCCAATTTAAAACAGGGTCGTTGTAAGTTTTCTTAATTTGCAGCAATGTAGAATTTTGGTCTTCGTTTTAGAATAAGTAAAGCCATTTTCAGCGACCCATTTGTCTATTCTATTGAGTCATTTTTGGATTTGTCTTTCTATAGTATGCATATGTCGAGATACGTACATTATTAGAAAGTGGTCGAAATCTTAATCACTGTCTTAGTGATTTAACTTTAGTGTAAATGTATACGCAGAATAGGGTCACCGAAAAAAATGTTTTTTAGTGAAACCCTTTCTTGATTTAGCAATTGTGATAGCATAGTACATATACGAACTTGAAATATTCGGTCTTTCAGGAAAATATCTATGAACTGAGGCAGCCTTCAGTTTAGGCCCAGTATATGTAGATCTTTCAAAACACCATCGTACGATTTTTTAAGTAAAAATGACTGACGTGAGATGTTGCTTCTTAATGAAGGCTTCCCTTCCAACATGTTTCTAGGAATATTAAGTGATCCATGGTGTTTTTTTTAAAAAAAAAAAAAAAAAATCAAACAGGAAATCGCTTCAGTTTCCAGGTACCAAATCAACATGTTGCTGAACATTTTATCCACAGTTTTAAGCAAATAGCTAATTCTATCCGTATGCTGTTCTCAGGGTCTGTGTCATTCTTTACAGGTTTTGGAATATTGTTGGTGAATGACTGTCATTTGTCCATATGCTATTATATATATTTTAATAACAAATGTAAGAAATGTTGGGTAACTGTTTTGTGAATTCGAAGTGGATATGATCTGGGCCCATAGCTGTATCGTGAGCTTTCTTTAAAATATTCATTTAGTTCCTGAACATAAATGATAGGTTAGAGCTCTCAGCATTGATTTTTTTTTTTTTTAATCAGTATCAGTGCAATGAAGGTACTTCAGCCACTAACACGTAAGTGGCTCAACGATGTTGAAAAATTGCGAACCGAAACATTAGTAATGAGTAGAAAGAAAAAGAGCAGTCAGGACGACTGAGTGATTGGCATTGCATTTAATTTTTTAGATGAAAGATAGTCGGAAAGCATGGAACTGGAAGAGATCCACAAACTAGAAGTGCAAGAAAAGAAACTTTCAGAAGTTACGGCAAAGTCTAACTAGCTTAAATGAAAATTGATGGGAACTCACCGCCAGTCTAGTATTCTTCTTAAATTCATAAATTCTTTGCGAAGAGCTCATCCGAAAAATTACCATGAAAGTACTTATAAAAAATATATATGCAGAAAAGCAACCTTAAGGTGGTGGTTAAGTGACTGAAGACAACACGCTAGATCAGGACTAATATTGCTGATACGTCTTTGGATTTTATCAAGGACCTGTAGCTAAATAGCAGGGTACCGGGCCATATATGTAGCAGTTTTATTGTAAACACGAACGATTTAAAATTATTTTTTTTGTTTCAGCTTTAAAATTTTTTCGCTACCATTCATGGTACATGAATTTTAGAGATTGTTTTGAGTAGTTGGTCTGCAATGTCCTAATATCCTTTTTTCCTAGTGTTTATTTTAAATTTATTTATCGGGAGAAGATTTACAATGTTTTTTGGTATTTGCCTGCTATTTTCTTCATCATATTTAAGATGGTTCTTGTTTATTAGCAGAATTAAGTGTGTTGACGTAGTTTTTTCCAGTCTTTTTTATTTTTTTAAATCATTTTCCGTGCTTTTTTTCTCGCAGTTGCTGAAATTGCATCAAATTATAAGTAGGTTGTTTGTTGAATTCTCTCAGAGCTTCTCTTATTATCCTGATGGTTTATTTACATTTATCATTGAACCAAGATCGGTTTGGTTTATGTTGGTGATGAATATTTTGGAATGCATTTTTTTTGTATAAATGAGGATTTCCGTGAATTTCTTCCTGTTTTTTTTTTCCTGCAGCTAGTTTTTCAGAACACTGGATTTTAAATTCGTCCAAGTTCGCTATAGTTAATTTCCAAAGGAGAGGATTTTTATAGTTATATTCTGAGTTTTTATCAGGCGGCATTTCATCTTCTCCTACAGAGGACATAATTGAGCCTTCGGCTTGTTCAGGAATTTCAGTGTCCATAAGTCTTTGCATATTCTCAGCATTGCAAGCTCTCCTGGCTGTCGTTTTATCTGGGTTTTTATTTGCAAGGGTCTTTTTTTTTCGCTGCAGCCTTGTCTCTTCCGATTGCAATCTGGTCTTCTGTTGGATAAGGCTTCTTTTGGCGAAGGCATCCTGTGCCGTATGCGATAGGCAACTAAAGTCTACAGAAGAAATCACAATTGTTCGCTACATTTAAATGGTGAATTAATATTTAAGTTTAGTCTCTAAAATTTCAAAGAATTCTTCCGCTGCCACTAAAATACAATTTGATGTACGTAGGTCCTTACTGTACAAAACATTAATTAATTCGATGAATTTCCTAATTAACTTCAATTGTTCACAAATTTATTTCTAAGTTGTAAAAATTGTTATCGCACAAAAAATTCGTCGCAGAAAATAACGTAAATAAGTCTTCGAAAACAATCGCAGAAATAATTACTTGGTAATCCAAAACTTCAGAATTAATTGCTGGTTTGGATCCATATCGGAATGGTTTTAATTTTATCATGGAGTCGGCCTGATCCCAAAATGGTATGATATGTTGGACTACAGTCTCTAAGAGTAAAGTTGAAAAAGTGTGACACACAGCATACGCATTTATTTATATAGATGAAATTATAGATTCGTTGGTCTGGTAGTATTATTTGAAAAATTATAAAATAAGATTTTTAATTTAAAACCAAATGCATGACTGTACGTGGAAAGTTCGAAGATCCTGTTGAATTCAAGGAAAAGATAAACTACTGATATCTGTTGTCCTTTTCTGGTGTGGCTTTTGATCTACTGAGTGCAAAAGAGATATTAAGAATAATGATTGATTGATCATCTACGTATTTACAGACAGAACAGTGTACACCGCTCTAAAATTGCTATAATTTTCTCAGAATTTTCTCTTGACGTATATGTGGAATGTTATGTGGATGACAAGCTGCTTTTCGATATGCAGTTTGAGTAATAGATTGCAGTTAGTAATAAGAAATGAAATACATGAGTTCAATTCCAGTTCAGTTGATTAAATTCATTTACAGGTATATACATTTGGGAAATGTTTAAATCCACCTCTTTCCCCAGCAATAGGTTAACTCAAAACTTTTCTGGAAAAAAAAAAAAAAAAATCATTGTTTTTCTTAAAATATTTAAATTCAATATTCATCAGAAAAAAAAAAAAAAAAAAAAAAAAAATATATATATATATATA
The DNA here is from genome assembly GCA_903632075.3 of Acanthosepion pharaonis. NCBI lineage: Eukaryota > Metazoa > Mollusca > Cephalopoda > Sepiida > Sepiidae > Acanthosepion > Acanthosepion pharaonis. The sequence continues at coordinate 2,689,129 of CAHIKZ030000531.1, read as the reverse complement.
TATATATATATATATATATATTATATATATAATAAAATAAATTGTAGCCTTAAATAGTGTTGATAATCCGTAGAAAATAAAAAAATTAATCAGCCTGGTATTAAAAAATCATTGAAAGCACAAGCAAAAAAATCCTGTTCGGACAACAACTAATTTTAAATAAAGAACGCGAAAGTCGAAACTAATTTAACAAAATCTGCAATATGCAAGTTTGTTCGCTTTTATCTAATATTTCGATCTCGATTTGCAACATATTTGAAAATTGAAAACAACTTTGATATTAGAAATACCTTATTTTTCGACTTGGAAGAGTCAAGTAGAAACTCGTGCAAGTTTAAGCATTTTCAATTAATGTGTGCAATTTATGATATGAACTCAAACCTCATCCCTGGTCATAATTTATTAAGTAAATGTATCTTTATTTGAATAAAAGTAATTTTAATTTTATTCTATGAATATTCATTTTCAGAAAAAGATTGTAACAACGTACAGAAAACAGGTTATTTCTGTAGAAATGTTTCTTTTTCCTTCTAAGTAATATACGTGATTAATTTATTGCTTTAGACAAATAATTGAAGACGGCAAACCAGATAAAATATTAAAAGCAAAAAACGTATCTAGTATGAATTAATATTTTCATAATATAATGACTGGTAAGACACGAGGCATCGTGTGTGGAGATCACTACCGTGATATAGCGTTGTAAAAGTAGAAGAAAAAGAAGTCTAAATAAAAAAAGAAAACGACATAGTTATAAACATTGCCATTTGCCAATATTAGCCAGAAAACAGAAAATTATTAATCTAATAAATAATCGTCCGTGTCACAATTGTTGTATTGTACAGTTTTGGCGATATAATTTCTGATGTTTTCAGAAATGCTTAAAACATGTCTACATTTTATGCACATCTCACTGGATCCGGAATCAAACTTTTCATGGTTTGTGGCTTTTTTTCGTTCATTTTAATGGCGCCGTTCCTGCTATTTTTTAACGCTGTTTCTATATTTTGCTTCGAGAAATGTATTTGTTTTCTTGTCTGTATTTTTTCCTCTCCTCCGGTTGCAATCTTTTCATGAATGTCAGTAACACAGCTGTATTTCATTTAAATCTTCTTATGACTGATGCACGTGGGAATTTGCATAAAATGCAAACTTTTGCCAGGAGATAAATTCTTTGTGGAAGGTAGAGGGGTTTGCCTTCTATCGCCGACATGCGAGCTGATTGGCTTTTCAATGTATTGGTCAAATAGACAATGTAAATCTTCCAGTGATTCTTACGAACAAGGAAGTACGCATAATGTCAATTTCCTTGCGAATATGATTTTAAACTTAACACTGCGTGCAAAAGTATAACATACATCTAGAGCAGTGGTTTTCAACTTTTTGCTGGAGCGGAACCACAAGGAAACATTCAAGTAACTAGAGGAACCCCTGCATTAAATTGTCTTATGCAAAAAAAAAAAAAAAAAAAAAAGCTTTCAATTATTAAAATAAGAATACTCATCTTCAGATTTATTTAGAAAAAAAAACATAGACAAACTGTAAAAATAAACTGCAAAATTTTAAAAAAAAAAATTAAAAATTACTTTGATCTTTCCTCTTAATAAAAATATAAACATTTTAATGGAAAAAAGTTTGTTTTACAGTGTAACCCAGATATAAGAGAGTTGTCGGGACCGGAGAAGAAGTCTCTTATATCCGGGTTTAATCTATTTTATATACATTAACACAGGCTCTAATTTGGGACCAGAGAAAATCTTATATCTGGGTTACACTGTATTAAGTTTGGGACCTTTTATTCATACTATGCTGTTTTGTTATTGATTTAGTGGAGGTACCTAAACACACATATCTACATAGGAGAATTAAAAATTACCGTCAATCATAGTACTTGTGTAACTTCTTGCGGAACCGCTGGGCTTTACTGGCGGAATGCAAGGGTTACGCAGAACCCTGGTTGAAAACCACTAATCTAGAATCCATTAGTCTTCTTACCGGACTTATCGAAGCTATTCAATAAGGCGATGCTTATGGAATAAGAAGTTTTATTAGGATTCATTGTCGATAGTCACAATCCAGACAAGATACACAGATGACAGTATATTGGTAGCAAACACAGAAGGAAAACAAGATATTTTACAGAATGTAGTTAAGAAATAGAGAAGAAAGGACTAATCAAGAAGCGAGAATGACTGTTCCTTTATTTATTTTGAAAAAGAAACGGCTCAACATGCACATTACAAATTAGAGATACTAAAACCATATAAGTTCAAACTTTAAAATTTCAGAATAGTTTTAAAAGGAGACGGCAGGTGCAAAATTAAAATTCGAACGCGCGTGGGATAGCGAATGAAGACTTCCAAAGGCTAAGCAAAGTACTAGGAAACAGGATAATTGTTAAAAACAAAGGAAAATTTACGAGGCTGCAATGGTAATATCAGTAATCCTATATGCTGAAAAATCTCACAGAGGAAGAAAATTCAAGCAGCAGAAATGTGGTACTATAGAAGGATTCTCAGGATAATATGGGCAGAATATTGTGCAACGACGATGTTTCCGAGAAAATCTAAACAAATAAGGGCACATATACTCAACATAAGGAAGAGACGGTTGACTAGGGTACATAATGACCAATGAAGGGTCGGGAAATTTGTTGCTCATAGGACATTGCAGGCAAGAAAGACGGAGGTAAACAAAACATAACCATTGAAAGAAGCCAGAGTAAAAAATGTAGAAGAATATTATAAGATAAAAAAGACAGTCCATTAAGAATTAAAATAGAATCAAAATTGTGAGGAGCCATGATTGAAAACTTCCTGAAGTGACATGGAATATAAGAGAAAAAGTTATACTTTTTTTTCAGACCAATGGATATATTAAGTCCCTCATAAAAATATACTTAATTTTGCATTTGTTTATGAATTCATTTCACATTTTTGTTGCATTGGGTTGAGTTACTGTGACAAAGTAGCGCCCCAACTCTTGAAGAAGATAGTATCTTTCTTCCCACAATATTCTCGAGCTTGCCACTTTGAAGAGAAATTTATATCACCAACCTCTCATAATGATGCGGTTTTAAGTATACTTCAATATCGGTAAATGATTCTACATTATCATTTGACAACGTTCAGCAGAAAGTCAAGTGTGGTTATTTGGTGAATTTGAGATTTCGAAGGATTGTCATATTTGCATAAACAGCCAATGTGTGTAGGCACTCTTTCGCAATTGAAATGAGTTTATAAACTGACTTGCATAAGCCATTTGAGTAGGGGCATTAAGTTTGAAAACGAGTCATTGAAAACTTGCATGCATGCAGCAGCAGCTCTTGAAAATTGTGAGGAGGGAACGAATTTAGAAAAAAAAAAAATATTTCTATTTTCTGAATCAACAATTTCCGCTCCTTTCCGAGAACCGTGCCTGCCAAAAGAGAAAAAAAGAAAAAAAAAAAAAAAAACAAAAAAAACACGTACATTTTTACAAAATACTTGCATTCAAGAAAGAAAATACAACCTGTGTCATACATCACTTTTCATTTTGTTTACAAACATCGCCTATTATTTCATAAGAAATACTTGAAAAATTATGCCGACGTAAGCATAAGTCCAGCAAATTTCTTAGTATCACCGAGAGCAGCATATAATATTAATAATGGATGCCTTGTTAGATCCATACATTCGGAGTACCATGATTACCTTTGTATTCCAATTATAAGTAGGTTGGTCGCATCGGACACCCTTTTCCAGCAAGTACTCCTATTTTGACTACTTAGAAATTTACGCGTGGAGACTACCTGAAGAGTGCAATGTAAAACACAAGAGCAAATCTAACCGTCATAGGCAAATAATCTTCCTTTCCTACATTCCTTTATATTCTTATTACACATCTCACTCACTAAAACTAACTCGTGTGACAACCGGGATTCTGTATTAAGGAAAGAGGATTTCCACGCTCAAGTGATGTTAGGGATATAATTTGGATGACACCATTTCATTGACACATCATTTCAAGTTTTCTGAAACTGTTACACGAATTTGATCCGTCCCATGTATCAGCTGATTGTTTATGTTACTTAATGACTTCAGTGAAGTTCAGGAATAACTAAACAACATTGTTTAAACCGCGTTGTGGGCTAAGACATAAGTATGGGGAAAAGTACATGAGATTTTGTTAAAGCAGAAATAATTTATATACTAAGATATTATTTTACTTTACATAACTTATGAGTTTCCATTGAAATTATGTTGAAAAGTTGAATGAAATTCCTTATATCATTTACTGGATTAAAAAAAAAAAAAAAAAAAAAAAAAAAAAAAAACGTGTATACTCGATCTTATAACGATATGGCAATGTAATTCCTCCTCGGCTTTATCAATAAATATATGAACGAATTTAAATTCAAGGAAACGTCCTTGATCCTACTGATATTTTCTTTAGTCTTTTTTCTTTTTATGGCGTCTGAAGACTACCTTAGAAAAAGATTTCAACGCTGAAAGTTGAAGACATGATCAATAATATCTGAAGGCAAACTAAGTGCTTTTTCTAATGACCATAGGCTTTTCTTTTCGGACTAAAATCAATCTAATGTTTAGACGATTATATCTGGTGTATGCAAAAGGGCTTTCCTTTTTATGCTATTAAAATGTGTCGGATAAATCTGAAAGGATTTGAGACAGAAACTGCTATTTTTTTTTTTTTTTACCTTTGTCAGTTATACAAATATAAATGTTAGCAATAAATTCCTTTTCAGTTAATTATAAAAAAAAAAGCAAAACATTGAAGGAGGTGACTAAGTTCGAATAATTTATTTTTTACTATAGCCTTTTATTGTTATTAACCAGAATTAAACAGAACCATTTTAAAAATACTCTTCTGGACTGTTGATTAATTGCTTTGTCTTAAATGCTATTGTAACTGTATAGTGACTTCATTGCCACCCTGTATATAAATGTGTATACAAATTCTAAGGCCTAGGGTTATTGTGCATGAACTAACTTAATAAATGTATTGCAATGACGGAGGACTATGTGTGTTAATTATGAATAATAATTACAATTGTTTTCTCAGGATAACGATGGTGCACAAACTCCAAAGAACTACTAGATCTGTCAATATTTAATAGATCTGTGTACTGATCGGAATAAGGCATTGTGCTACTAGAATGCTCTGATAAGTGTGACGAATTTTGCTTTCTCGAGATGTACTATATGTATTGCACATAGCATGCGTATCCGAAATCCGTGGCCATTTTCTTGTCTTAATATCATTTTATCGAAAATATGTGAGTTCTGATTAATATGCATACAACGATAAAAAATTGCTAACACATTTAAAAATATGAATATGATTTTCCTATCACTAGAAAGATCAAAGGTAACTATTTCAAAATAACTATCACATCAATTCCCGTATGTTAAGACGCATTTATATTAAAATAATACCCTGAAATATCAACCTGAGTCTTAGCCCTGACAGATACTGTTGTAGAGAGGAAATTACCAACCATCACGAATCTCAGTCACGAGATACAGACGATGCCTTGTGGATTGTTAAATAAACCAGCATCATTATTATTGTTTGATAATAGGTCCAGAATGTGGCATTTTTTTTGATAGAAAAGAAAAAAAATAGTCGGCGATTTAGACTTGCTAGTACGTTAATCTGGCAAATCCTCAACCATTTTATTACCAAAATATATCTTGCTAATTATAAGATGCCTCTTACCACATGTAGCGCTATCGAGTACGAGAAACATGGCATTTACACATTCTAGTCTATTAAATATGGATCCAGTACGTGTTACTATTCACAATACGGCATTTAAATTAAGCGTATGCTGTTCCTACTCTCTTCTCTTTCGTTAAGGCAGGTGAATACGCTCAATGGTTGATGTTGAAAGAACGTACTAAGTTGCATATTTAATTTAATCTATTTATAGGATATTCTTTCTAACAAACATAGGATCTGTGATCGTCAAGATTTCACTACATCATTGTTTACGCGAACACCTTATTTATCGGAATGAATAAAAAATTTTCATGCAATGATATTTATGCTAAGAATGCATGTGATAGAAAATGGAAATTAATCAATATCTGCTTAATAGCAGGTTAACAATGCAAAAAAAAAAATAAAAGTAAATGTTCCAAATTGGCATATGAACCAATTAGTTCAGGTTTCAACTAATTAATACGATTATTAAAATTGAAGTGATTGGTATGACAGTTTTCTAGTAATTAGTTGTTTGTTCGGAAATTAAAATATTTTTGTTATTTTAACGAAACATATTCATCTCGTGAAAGAATCTGTATTCAAATGTCTTTAAAATAAGCTAAATTCCTTGATATGGAACACAGACATCAGATGCGATATACTAATCTAATGAGTGGCTATTGAAATAGCTATTAAAAATGTGTCTCAACAATATATTATTATCTTGAAAATAGTCTACCCGAATATGAATTTCCTTCCCTTTAATTTTCAATTATAGAAATTAAAGATTTCATGGCATTTCTTATCGACTAAAAACATCTGTTCCGAATAAAATAAATTAGCAAATGTATAACCCTTGAAATACTGACTAAATCAAAAATGTTATGTATTTAACAGATCGTCTATAGTCAAATTAAGTTGAAAAAAAGATCCTGGTTAGTTTACCGAAATCAAGCAGGCGTAAAGCCTCTGAATGTTTAGATTGGGGGTATCGCTTGGGTACTGTAACAAACACATCAAACAAGAGGCAACATTTCATATATAGAAGAAAAATATTCCTTATTAAAATTTTCCTTAAATTCGGCGTTATTGTTATTTCTAACATTAGAAAGAAAAGAGTCATAATTCTTAACAGGGATCTTTACTTTCTCTTATAGATCTCTTCTATAATCAATCTCATATCACTTGATTTTTCTTAAAGTTGTTCCACAGCAACTTCACTTTCGCATAAATTATTTTATTTATTCACGTCCTCTTTTCTGCATAAAAACAAAAAACATAGCGGACAAGTTTGTTTTTCACGTGGAGTTTATTTCCTTGAAAATTCATTTCTTTTCTTGCATATGTACAGCAACAGATAAATGAAACTAGGGCACGTGGAAAAGAACAAAGATGATATGAATAAAAATATCTATGAAAAGTTAAGGCTGGAAAAATAAATTTATTTAATTGGACAATATTTTGCTACATGTTTTGAAGAAATATCAGATTTGACAAAAATATTGCTTTGACTGGTATATTGCTGTTTGAATTTTTTTGATTTACAGGTATTGGAATTTGCTTTTTCTGTTCAAAATATGAGACTTCATTTACCAAATGTACCTTTATTTCGCCTTTTACGATATGTACCAGTGTTCACGGATACTAGTAGATTTCCTTGTGACTAGAGATTTTCCAAGCGTAGCTCGGATGTGGCACAAGGCCGAAAGTATGGGACACCCAGTGAGGATCGAACTCACTACTCAGTCGTAATTGTTCGAGCGAGAAAAGCTTGCTAAACATACCACCTCGAGGTGCCCAGATTTCTTTGTGACTATTAGTATATACAGATGATGTTCGCTGTAAAACAACTTTCAATAAATACATGATGAAAAGTACTAATATTCTTTTCCAAAAAGTCCTGGTAATTAAACGTTGCCTCACTACCATTAAAAAAAAAATATACTCGTTGTATAATTTGCGCTAATACTGTAAGTGTTTCTTCATGGTTAGTGAAAATGTCACATAATGGTAAGGTTATAAATTTGATTTTGGGGGTTTCTTATATATCCATCTTTTACCTTAATACCAAAATTTATTTGCAACCAAAAGGCGGGCAAATAAGTAATTCTTTAAGCTTTTCATGTTTTAACAAGTCCGTCGAAACATTATCTCTATTTAATATGAATGAGCACCCTAATACATATATTCCTATTCCTACATGGCTTGGTGATACAGAAAAAAAACTATGGAAAAACGATTGCACACTTCAGACTATGCAAGTTGCAATTGATCACGTACACAATTTACCAGATAGTAGGCTGGTAGATGCATGGGGGGGGATAAAATAATTTAATTGATCTTTGGAATTCATACATATTTATCGACTAGAAACATTCACCTCATACTTATAAGTACGACATGTAATTATCATTCAAATAATGACTGTATTCCGCTCTAATGTACACAACACTTAGTGGTAGTTGTGCAGTTTGTTCTTGTAAAGAAGTATTGCAATAACTAGAAATACTAGAAAATCATTTCAAGGTTTTCTAACTTTACTTTTCTGATGAATCTAAATTTTAAATTAATAATTGAATAAGATTTGTGGGAGTACCCGGAGTATAAAAGATCTGCTGAAATGATATTACATCTTGAAATATATGAGCTTAACATATTGCAATTCAAGAAAAGTTTTGAAATGGATATATAATTTCATTGAAATTGACGCTAAATACGTGAGAATTATATTATCTATTTTCCCTGTATTTCCTCTAATTAACCGATTGAAAAAGACTTGATATCAGATTGGTCTTTTCCGTCATCCTCGCCATCCAAAAGGAATATCCCACTCTTTTATGACGTAATGTCAATTTGTAAGATACCAGTTAAGTAACTATGATATAAGCTAAATTACAATACATTAGAACTCGTGAGATGTCACATTGAGTAGTAATTTTCTCCAAGAAGTGAAATTTAAAACATAAAATACTTCAAAAGAGTCAATTCATAATACGAAACTAGATGAGTCAGTTCGAGTATTTCCGGAAGTTTGACCACTAAGACAATCTGTTGATTTCAAATGAACATAACTTTTTAAAGTAACATAGTAGCTATTATTTATAACGAATTCGCAAAGAATTAGTTGACTTCTATCGGGAAGTAAATGAGACCAAGTCTCTTTATATCACATATCTATCGTCCGTGAAATAGTCATTGCAAACCTTGACATTACTACATATGTTCAGTTCTTCCAAGAATACAAATATTGTTAAATGGCATTTGATTATTCCATGCGATATACTAAGGATTAATATTATCTGTGTGTGTGTGTATTATATATCATATTTAGTTAAATTACAGTGGACAATTATTAACTGCTGAAAACAATATCTACGTGAATTTTTAAGATCTAATTTATATGTAATAGATTGATTTGAATTAATTTACCAGTAGAATTATTATTTTATAACTTGTGACAGATTTCGCAGTAGCGTATAGTAATTAAATCACGGAGAAATAGGAAGTGAACGGATGCAACAATATTATCGGGATAAATTTGTATCTGAAATTATTTGTTATCTTCACCGAAATCATTAACATAGAATATGTATAAACATAAAATGATATGCACAAATAACATGCATATACTGATTGAGGAATCAGTGAGACGCTTTCGAATTCCAACCGAATATATTACATTCAATTAAGAGCTAATACATTGGAAAAATGTATGTAACCAATTCTCACCCACGGCCATGGGTAAATAGTAGGACAAACTGTTCCATAGACATGTATGGCAATTGTTCTAGGCGAAGGATTCAAAACCTGTGAAGGATCGTTTGGGGCCATAGTGGCACAAGGTCTCTGTATTCGGTTCTACAGAAAAATTGGTTGGTTCTTCAAAAAGCCTTCACTTGTAAAAATCAAAATATATTAGGTGTATTTTTCTCTACCATACGGTCCTTTCTCATTTATTTGTCATTTCAATTCTCTTTTCTGTTGTCTAGTTTACATTTGGTTTATGTTTTTTTTTTAAATACATATTTTGATTTAAATTCTGATTTTTGTGTTTATCAGTTTTGTTATGCTTTCTTTTAGTTTGTTTTACGGCATACCATTCTCAATGTCTTATTTAATGCCGGCAATATTTTTATTGTTGTAATACTTTTTTCCCCAAAATATATTACTGGTAATATTTTTCTTTTTCAAATATGTACTGCTGTTAATAATTAATAATAAAAAAAAAAAAAATCTGTTTTTAAACTTTCATGATATTTTCACCCATTTTGGTGTGTTACGTATTTTCCCATATCTAGGGAACTGGGTCAAGACTGACCTGGTTACAGCAGTAATTAAGAGGTGGTTCCACTCTCCTCAAAATCTATCGATCAGAGGCATTGCTGTTGTATGTAGTTTATCGTCTTACCCAGAACGGATTTCATTTAGTTAAAATATTCTTTGTAAGTTACGCTTGATATATTCTTTTCAGCTGTAACATGATTGAAATTTTCTTTCCTGAATTCGTTTCTGAGTAATAATATTTTCTCCAGAAGAACTATCCAACGAGCAATCACGATTATTATATACAGCATCCAAGTGAGCAAATGAACTTTCTATACAATCTTCAGTTTTAGATATACTCATATTTATTTGTTTTCTCTCACTACTAATCTCATATCCAGTGTAGATTGCAGCTGTTTTTTGGGGTGGGTGGCTGGCTGTCAGGTGGGTCTTCATGTTGTATTAATAATGATCTTTTAAATCAAACATTATGTAAAGAGTGGAATTATCAAAAGGAACCTAAGTGTAATGCTGTATCCCTTTAATTAAATGTTTTTCGCCTTCGTGAGCTGGGCAATGTTCTCCAAGATGAAGAGACTTGAAGCAGCAGAAATGCGATTCTACAGAATGATGCTGAGAATCCCATGAACCGAACATGTGAGCAATGACGATGTTTTCGACAAAATGGAAACACGGGAATTTTTTACTTAACTTCAGGAAAAGACAACTGAGACTTCTAGGTGAAATAATGAGGAAAGTCAGCTTGCAAATCTGGTACTCACTCGATCAATGAAAGTAAAATGATAGTGAGATTTGGTAATGTGTGTTGACAGGTTTAGGGAGAAATAACATAAAAGTTATGAAAAGTTACAACAGGCAGAACAATATGGAGAGCCATCATAACATACCTATTGAGCGGACACTGCACATAAAAATGTTTTGTGAGCATACGTATTGAATCATAATTTAACTATTTCCCAAGTAGCTACGTTTGCTGTTATTACAAACCACAATGTTTTTTAAAGTTGATTTGAAAGCTACGCCCCATCTATGAATTTTAATAATGTCGATACACTATGCTTCTAATTATATTCCCGAAATAATTTCATGTTTTTAAATATGCCGCCAGTAGGCCAGTGAACATCCTATTATTTGCATTTCTTTATATGGCTATTTATTTTAATTGCAAATATTAAACATCTTGATCCGGATTATTTTATGTTTTAAGCTGTATTCAATGCATTCAACATATTCATAATGGCCTAAGACATTGCAATCTGAAATACTTACCAATCAAAATAATTTCGAGATTTTACATTGTTTTAAAATCAGAGGCGTCTTCTCAGCGGACTTTAACTTTTACAGTGAGGTAATTCTGAGAGAATTGGAACTCCTACAAATATTTATTACTGGCAGCCACAATAAGTTCTGTATAGGAGACATCTTACAAACCCTATGGAAAGAAGTAAAGAAAGCCAAAAAGGACAATATAATGTTGTCATATAAAAAGACTGTCCACCGTACGAATTACAAATTAGCGATACAAAGATCAAGCATATACAAAAATTTAAATATTTTAACAGAGGCCAGAAATTGCTACACCGTAATTCTAAGTAGCATTGGGATAGCGAAAAATGCCTCCCAAAACCTAAGCAAAGTATTAAGAAACAGCACAATTATGTTAGGAACAAATAACATACTACGAGACTATTATTCAATATCGGTCACAATGCATGACTGGGAATTTTGTACAATCTTCACACAGACGAGGAAAAGAGTGGGAGATAGCTCAAATGTGGTTCTACAGATGGATGCCGAGTTCAAAATGCGCTGAATATGTGAGCAATGAGGATGTTTTATTGAAAATGGAAACAAAAACGACACTTAAATCAGATATTTCTAGCATACATAATGAGGAAAGACGACGTAGAAAATCTGATATTCATAAGAAATATTAAAAGCACGATTGACAGAGGACAACAGAGCATAATCTACCTAAAAACCTGTCGAAAATTTTTGTAAAACAAAGATTAGCACGGCACAAAGAGAAAATATTAGATACAAAATTCAGGAAGTTGTTGTTACTTGGTTAATTGATTAGTGGTAGATTTTGTATGCAATTTTTATTTTATTTTGGAGATATTAATCGTTTTAGTATCACAAGTGTTTCTAATTAACACATGGCTGGGTGAAAGGAGGTGTGTCTCTGCATATCCCATGGGTTTTTACGTGTAATTGCATATTATGAACCGAACGAGAATGTGAAGGCAGCTTTCCGATTAAACTATTTCCGAGCTCATACCCATTTAACACTCCTGCACGTGCATACTTACAGCACCTGATATCCCCAAGCGGCCACCCATCTAGATCCTGACCAAGTTCGACGTTGCTTAACTTCGGTGATCGAATGGTAACCGGTGTTTCAACGTCATGCGACCATAAGTCACGTCCTCTTTGAACACATTACTTAGAAGAAGTAGAACCGATATAGCTGTGATGTGTCTAAGGGACGTGCAATTTTACGCCTCGTTATCTGAATTCAAGTCAAGGAAAAGTTGTTTTTTTTTTCCTTTGCGCAAAACTTAGTATCCTTCGGTTTGCAGAAGATTACTAAACAGTTTCTTAAGTCTTCTACATATCGGATCCCATTACATAAAAGCAGTGTATGATACTGTATTCCACTGGAGAGGTTTGTAAATCTATGCTAATCGTCAGTTTGAAATTACGGATTAGCTGTTAGGAATATTCTTCTTACAAAAATAATTGCTAAATCTTTTTCATCTTTCTGGTTTCGTTCAGTCGCTATGAAAATTACTTCTAACATTCTTTAATCTGATCTACACGATAATCCATATACACAAACAAATAAAAGAGTTAATCAAATAGTCCATCTTTGCTGCAATATTACTATTCTAGTTCCTTATGAAGAGTAGGGAATCTAGATACGCTGGGTTTCACTTTTGTTGGGTTTTGAGGAAGGAGAAAAATTTAACAGTAGAGCCGCCAGCTCCAGGTTTGCAATTCAATTACTACTTCTAGGCGAGTTGGCAACTGAGACTTCAGACCCCAGTATACGTTAATATTTAACCAGGTTTGTGCGGTGAGAGATGTCTACATAACTTTACTATGGATAATTTTACTAAAGGAACGTAACGAATTCTGTAGGAATTAGAAATCATCAGGTTAACCCATCGTTTCTCGCCGATAAACGCTACGTGCATATCCGATCAGATACTAACCCTTTCTAAATCCATCCAAATGACCTTTAACACTCATTTGACTAAATCTATATTGTATTCTATTTTTGAGTAATCTGTAAGGAACTCATAGGTCATTTCGATTTCTCGGATTAACTCTTGACCCCATTGTCTTTTTTGAATCGCACACGAATATTTAATACAGGACAGATGAAATGGGAATATCTCCACACTAATTCTTATCTCATATTTGACGAAATATTCTTTACATGAATCGCAATAAATTTTTATGCTATTATTCGTATATCGTATTTCAGTCAATTAAAAGTTAGAGTTTATAGTTTATCTGCCAAATCAGGATTTAATATGACGGTGACATACTCATATAATGAGATTCAATGAGCTTGTGTATTCTCCTGTGCATATATATTTTAATTATAACTATTTATAGTGGCAGTCGATTTACAATGGGATAATTTCGCTAGAAAGGTCAGATATTGAAAAATAAAATATTCATTATTTAACATTTTCTAATCTAGGTTCACTATTTCAGTGTTGATAATGGATAAAAATGGTTTTGCTATGCCATATTTAATTCAAAAGAGAAATCCAATCTTAAACATGTAACATTTACCAGTTTTCTTCCCAAATTTAATTTATGCAGAAATATAGCAAAGCGTGCATTTCGCGTCAGTAAATAATTAAATCTTTTAAATAATTAATTTCAGCTGATATGAAGTTGCGACATGGAGGATTTCTTCAAGGGATTTTTTTAATTTCTTTTTTTACAGTGATATGTTCTTGGGGAATTATCTTTAACTAGCAGTAGAGCCCGGCGTTGTAACAGTAAGAGATAGATCATGTATCGACCATCATAAAGACTGAAAAATAAAATTGACAAAGATTATTGTTTAAGGTTGACGGACACGCATGTCTTAATTACTTTTTTTTTGTTTTGTGTGTTTTTTGTTTTTCTTTACGAATTGGTCAAACCCAAACATTGTTTTCAATCGTTATGAGTCTACCGATTGAATAGAATTTTATTATAAACAATTGTCTTGTAAATGGAATTTTTTAAGCATTCTGAATGTAAAAAAGAAAAATGTTTTGCAAGACAATAAGAAACACTACTCGCCAAAAAAAAAAAAAAAATAAAAAAGTGAAGTTCTGTTGAAATCGGTTGAAAAATATAGGAAATTCGATCATATATATATAAACGAACACACACAAACAAAGAACCTGGGTTTTACAATAGGTATAACTCGATATGAGTTGTACCCCTTTCATTCTCGCGACAGCGATGCCTCTTAATCGTGTTTTTAAATTGATTTCGTGCAAAAACAATTGTTTTTCCCATTTTTGGCGCTGTCAGAACCACCGCACAGTAATTTTACGTAGTCCTGTGAAGTTTTGTTGAAATCGGTTGAAAAATATAGGAAATCCGAAACAATATATAAAACGAACAGACACACACACACACAAACCTGGGTTTTATAATAAGTATGATTCCATGAATATCATTATTATTTTGTTTTTGTTGTTGTGGCTTTGTGGTGATAATAATAATAATAATAATAATAATAATAATAATAGACGCTACAGTGATGACACTGTGATAGATATTATACATAAAGAGTAAAAAAAATGTAATTTACGTTAAGAGTATGTGGCTGTCTGGGGTGGGGGCGCCTAGCCAATTCCTCTCCCAGTGACTACAAGGATAATAGGTAGAGACGCGAAAGAGACGAGAGGTACCAAACTTAACACTGTTTTTAAGACTATAGGAAAAACATGTCCAATGGACCGACTTCAGAAGACAGTTTCTTGCCGTCTGCTTGTTTTTCAGTTGCATTTATAAGCTTCAAGCAGGTTACAAAAACCCGGATTTTGTCCCGATGCAGAGAGGCCTGTATCTAGACATGTCAAGCTGTCCCGCTCTTAACCAGGAATACCCGGATGTAACTGGTGTTAAACATGTCCATACGTAATCCGGGGCCCTGCTGTTACGTCTATATCGACGCGCTTACGCCACAATAAGTAAATAGTCGGGAAAAACCAAAACGAAATAACACTATCGCAAGACGCCAGAATTGTAGAAGCAGTGGACAAAAAGGTAAACACAAAACTTTATGTCTGCTTTAGTGGTATTAAGAATAGCTTATGTAATAACAGCCAATCGAAATGCGATACAATAACTAGCTATTTTGGTGAATTTGTTTCACGTGCTGTGTACTTTCAGGATGTAGGCGATCGTGGCTCTCCAACACCTCGTATCTCTTGTAACGCTTAGTGATTTTTGTCAAACCTCCCGGCCACGTTCCACTAATCACTCTCACAAATTTGCCAGGTATCTTTATCCACTGTTTTCTCTTGTCCGTTTGGCTCTCGTATGTCGAACGCTAGTCAAATATTGATGTCTATTTATTCTCGGTATAAGTGTCATTTTTGTTTCAGTATCTTAAATTAAAGCAACAATTTTTATATTTTGGAAAATAATTTATTTAGCAATGTCATAATTTTAATAATTATATCATTTCTTCGTTAATAATGCGCCCCGTCTGTGGAAATTTAGTTATCCTTCTACAGAACCATATTTGTGTTTCCTCCGATCTCCTCTTTATCTATGAGAAAACAGTACACCACTATAATCAACATAAGTATTAGGGGAAAGATATTGATCAGAAAATGCTGAAATACTACCTTTTGTCAAAAGAAGATTAGGTACCATTGAAATAATACTTCCACACCTACAGTCGCGGTCGTTATATACGCGCAAATACTCTTGAGAAATATATGAATCGATCTTATTCCACAGATGAACATTAAATCAAGACTTGTATCGGGGAAAAAATATCGTTATTTTTTTTTTTAATTATTAATGCAATATTGGAAAAAAATTAAATCCAAACAGATGCGTCGTCTTTAAACTATTCACAAAAGATTGATAAGCTTCAATAAAAATAAAAAAAAAAAAAAAAAAAATGAAAAACTCACATTCCAATCAATTCCTACCTTCTAAATGAAATGTGTTGATTCCATTACAGATGAAACTAAAGCAACGATTTTTATATTTTGTAAAATCGTTTATTTAGCAATGTCATAATTTAATTATATCACTTTGTTATGATGAGCAGAGTAATTTATAAAATTTTAACTAATACCAAACCCAACAGCCACAGGCCTTAGATGTTTATGAACGATAGACATGCTATGAATGTAATGGAAATAATCAGGATGTGATAAATACAGGGATATTGCCTATACATGACGATTGACCCGGAGCCATGACTATTGAGGATTAATCGTAGTGTTTATCGAAGCATCCACAAAAGAGAATTCAACAATGTAGAGATTTTGGAATTGAATCCCTTTCTTACCAAAAAAAGAATAAGGAATTTATGGCGATTCAACACTGTGGACGGAGCAAGGTAGTTCTTGGTCGTGCAGTTTTGAGCTGATTGTATTAAAGAATGGAGCTTGTCTAAATGTTTTCCATAGAAGTAGCGATTGCTATGCCATTTTGCGTGGAAAAATATTAAATCACCCACACATTCGGATAAAATATTTTGATCTGTCAAGGTTGGAAATTACTGATGAGGCCGCTGTAGTCCCGATATTGAATCAACACTCCATTTTCATTTTTATGCGAGTCTTGCAAAAATAAAGTATTATAGAATAATTCGGGCAATTTCGGGATCGATAGGAGCAACAGATTATTTTTGCCAGCATCTTAAGTGATAGACAATTTATAGGAGTTCAACCTGAGATCAGCGGGCAAATTCAGTTCTAATAGGCTGTGAAATAAAGAAGCCCTAATTTACCGTGCAACCTTTCACCATGACTGGAGTAAACGCATTGTCTGCTCGACGATGTACCTTTACATCCTCGATTCTGGTGATACTGAAATTTACATGCCAATTTTCTCCCTTGATCTGTTAGTGCTAGAAAAAAAGCTATATAAAAATACTAAGCACTAATCGTCTTAATTTCTGAAGTTACACCCATCAATTATGGTATCATCTAGATCGATATTTATAGAGTAGATGATAATGACCCTAGTTAGATTGTTAATATAAAGCCGAATTAGGGCAAATACTTATTAATTAAATATCTTTTTTTTTTCACTGGTGTAATGAAAATATCTGCCTACCTTTTTAACGCAGGTGTAAGTCTTGTTTTTTTTTTTTTTTTAAAATACGAAAGTATTCAGTTTTCAATAAAGTCGAAAATATGAGATGACTTCAGAAAAAACAAAAAAAAAAATCGCAACTTAGTGATATTAAGCATATAATATCTCCAGGTTTACCAATTGTAATGTTTATTGATTTCTTGCAAGTTAATTCCGTTAATTTTAAATAGTGTAACAACTGGTAAAATTTTTCGATAAAATACACCGCTCCCCAAGAGAACAGGACTGTTTAGGTCGAGGAAAAAAACCAACAACACTTCAGTTGCCAAATAGATTGCTCCTTCCCCACAACGTATAACCGGTAAAGGTAATTCAAAAGGAGACAGATGTCTTTTTTATGCAACTTCAGAGATTAAATGGTAAAATAATCACGTGACTACTGTAATAATAACAGTTAAGTGAAGATTGTTACTAAACAAAAAGCTTGTCACTATTTCAACAACACAACCTAAGTCTACTGCCTCCTTTCCCGCCTGAACAACAGTCAATTTCTCCGCAGTTTTAAATACTCTTTAGATAAAATGTATATTCAATGGCCTTTCCAACTTTTGGCGAAAAGCTAGTAGATTTCTATTCGGTTTATTTCATATCTACATTTTAGTATCGTGACAAAGCCATATCTGCAATGTTATAGAGGTGTTTGTAAAATGTACACTGAACACTGACTATGCATTGGTGGTGGTAAGAGAAAAAACGATGCCTGCAATTTAAGGTTTATGGTATTTTCTTCGATGTCTTCCTGAAGGTGGTCATTATGATTTCAACTGTCCCAAACGAAGTCGATATCATGAATTACTAAGATGAGAGGTAATAGCATATGTTGATGCAATTGTCGTATTAGAAAAATGAAACACCATATTTTCTCATTTGTGTCAATCAAATTATGTTTTCATTCGGTACGTCTTTAATCACTTCGTCTAAAACGAGGCAATAAAGCCTCTAAAACGCAAAGAGTTATTTGAAATAATATAAAAAAAAAAAAAAAAAAATACTATTAAGGAAAGAGAACAATAAAAGGACTTATGCGGACAGAAGGTAACGGTTTACACTGTATTTATAACTGATCAGGTTTGTCTGATACGCAAGAAACCGGAAGAAAAAAAAAAAAGAATCAACAAGCGAGAAGTGCGGGAGAATAAATTTAGCATAGAACTTCCGGTTACATCTAGTCATTTCACAAATCATGTATATGTTAGGGTCAACGAGTGTATGTGTGTATGAGAGAAAGAGAATGAGGAAAGAAAATACGAAGGAGAGGGGGGGATGATGTTTTATATCTGTTCCTAAGTGTCATAACATTTTAATACGGTTGATTTTCAATAGGTTAGCTTTGTGTTGTTTAAAGCATCGCGACTTCTCAGTTTCCTAAATCCTATTAGTGTTTTCTTGAATCTCATCAGCTACTCTCATGCGATTTTATCCGCGATGCGCTAATGGAAAAGTTGTCGAAGTGACTTGTCAGTATGAAGTAAAGATAATGCATAACAAAATAATTCTTGATAGGCAAATTGTAAACAGACCCTCCTTAATGCACCGCAAACAACATTAACTATAAAGCGACATATAGGCAATAATGTAACAATGATTGTAATAAGGAAAATAATAATTACGACAATGCATCAAAAAATTATAATATACGAAGCAAAGAATTTAATAATTATAAGTAATATAGTATGCGATGGCAGGAAGCTTAAAATGTGTGCATCCATTTAGGACTGAAAACAATCCAGATGGATGTGCAAAAGTATTGTAATTAATGTAATAATTCCAAACATAGCGTTGCCATTTGAAATGAGATTTCAATGCTAGTTCGGGGAATGTAAGCAAATATTCTGTCGTTCGTCTCTACTAATACCATTTCAAAATGTATTGTTTAAAGATACATAATAATTATTAATAAAGAGGAAAACATTTCTTTACAAACGCGCTTGAGACGCATCTATAAACACAGGAAAATATCGTTACATTTTCAAAATCTTTTTTTTTCTTCCTGGATATTTTTACGTGTTCCTTTCCTCAGCCAATATACATATACATAAAGGTGAAAAATAAAAGAAGTATAAGAAACTTGTTAACTGAAGTGTTATTCTTTAAAACAAAAAAGGCATAAACAATATATAAAATAAAATGCCAGATAATAATTAAATTAAACAAATAAATTTGCATAAACAAATACGTAAATAAACAATTCCAATAATAATAATAACTCTTTAGTTTATTAGGCTTTAAATTATATCATTTATCGTTCACGTTTTTCTGATACAGTAAATTTATAGATTTTAAAGCGCATTTAAATTTAAAATTTTAAAGATATCGCCGTCCATTTTACTTCTGTGTATAAATACATCTTGCAATATCAAATACATTTACCCTGATAAAGTCCACCAATGCATCGGTAAATAAGTTTTTTTTTTTTCTCCTTTTGTCTATATTTCTAACGTCTATGTACAAATATATTTTTATATCTGAATTTTTAACAATAAGAATTAGACTAGCCATCCCTATGATTTTCAAAAGTATTGATTTCAAGATTATGCGGAAATTATCAGAGGAAAAAAAATATACTTCAGCCAGGACAATATTTTTCGCTGACCTGAATTGGAAAGAGTATAATGAATCAATTGATAACTCTGCAGCTAGTAAAGTTGTTTCACTGTATACTGCTAGGTAATATTTCTAGCAAGAACCTATCTTACATACTTACTCGTCCTTGCTTTGAACATAGCTGTAACATCTGGACTGGAACTTCTGCTATATATTAAAGATACTTGATGAAATCTAAAGAAAAAATTACAATGTTTTTTGTCCTGACATGCTTCAGTCATTTCCAACGGCCGTAACGTATCGTCTCCGTTACTTTATTTTACATATGGTTGCTCTTGGGAGAAGCTTTCCTCTAACTTACCTAGCCTTTATGAAGTTAAGCACGATAATAGATTGGCGAATAGGTCTCCTTATTTTACAGCTTAAATTGCTCGATGTAACTACGTTAAATGCTAGAATTTTCTTCTATCACACTACTCATCCGTGGAACTCCTCTTCCGGCTTCTAGCTCCCAGTCAACCTCGATATTCAAAAAATTAAATTTAATGCCCATCTTTATCTTCCGTTTTACTTATTGTTCTGATATCGTCTTCTCTCCTTTTGTAGTTTTTTTTTTCGTATTCTCCAGCACTCTGTAACCCCTTGCAAATTATTGGGTTTGTTTCCTTGCTTTTATTGAAATAATAAATATGTATATCCTACAGTTTCACTAAAGACAATGCTCGAGAATCAAGTCAAGTTAAAAATTATTGAAATAACATTCGAATGATGAATGTGATGGGAAATATTAGATAAAATGTGACAGGAATTTATTATTTTGAGTATATGAACAACGATCCCTTAATTGTAGAGTTCGTATATGAAGAGGTCAGAGGGAGCAAGCAAGTGAAGGACTTTTCTAAAAAGTTGCAGCAGTTCGAAACTGATACCCTGGTTGAATTTTTTTTATTAATTTTGGAACATATAGGAAGTAGCAATTATTCTTTTTGATGCAAACGGCATAAACTATACGAGCTACAGATTCGTAACTGATGTCACTGATGAATGGAGTCCATCAGGATATTTACCATGAAATTAAGTAGTGAGTAGGTTAATTCGAAGGATCATGTTGTATCGGTCTGGATTTATATATTTATAATGATCATGAAAAAAAGAATTGTATACGACATACATATCAAGATCCAAATGATAATTTTTGAAAGGACTGGAAAATTGAGTATTTGCTTGCAATACAGTTTTAGAAAGTATTCTGAGATTACAAAGTATTTTTAATGATAAAATTTTAGCGTATGTATTGACGATTTAATCCACAACTAAGTGTTCTAATTATGAACATACACTTGTTTTTCTCCCAACGCTTCATCCACTTGAAAAAAAATGCAAAATCCTTGTGTTAATTTCCTTCATCGGTATTCAACTGGGACTTCATAAATCACGAAGAAAAAAAAAACGGTGCTTCAAAGATACGAATCTCAATTCTATGAAGATGCTGGCAGCTTAAAAATTTTTGTCAAACGTTCTATCTCAAAATGTGAACACTATTCTAGAACTGTTAATATGCGTGCAAAAATTCTATAGTACACAACTACGGAACATATCATTGATTTGAGAATGTTTAATCATGCATTCCCAATGAGGTTAATTTTCGTTGTCTCTCGCAATACTTTATATGGTTTGATAAGAGAAAAACTTGTTCAGTATTTGTTATGATTTTGAATAGCAGAAAT